>OY776294.1:27058680-27608980 GCA_963675345.1 Trididemnum clinides
TTAGCTCCCTTTGAACTCCTTCAAATAAAATCTAGGGTTAACTCCCTCCGACCTCTTTCAAATAAAATCTAGGGTTAGCTTCCTTAGAACTATGGTTAGTTCACATAGACCTAGAGTTAGCGCCCTCAGACCTAGGGTTGGCTCTCTTAGAATTGGCACTCTCAGACCTAGGGTTAGCTCTCTTAGACTTCGAGTTAGTGCCCTCAGACCTTGGTTTCCTTAGAGCTAGGGCTGGCTCACATAGACCTAGAGTTAGGACCCTCAGATCTAGGGTTGGCTCCCTTAAAACTACAGTTCGCTCTCTCACATAAAATAGACTTAGAGTTAACACCCTCATATTTAGGATTATCTTCCTCACAAAAAGTAGACTAGCTCCCTTACATAGGATTAGGGTTAAGACTAGGCCTAGTGTTAGGGTTAAGGTTAGGATTAGGGTTAGGGTTAGGGCTAGGATTAGGGTTAGGGTTCAAAAATTCCCCCACACGTGACGTCATAGCACCGCCTAAATCCTCACCAAATGACGCATCCTATACTACTGAAATAATTTGAGCCAAGTTTTTTTTTTCGAATCGCTCTTCAGCTACGCATTGCAGCAACACGTTGCCAAGGCTTGTATTTAGATCTCGCCATGATTTTGAGCAATCGGCTATTCTTATTTTGCTGTCAAAATCCAACATGCCTGGTGTTCTAAGTTCACAGAGAAATCTGTCTAAGTGTAAACTTCTTGCTACATGAGTTCGCTAATCAAAAACCTCAAACGATTAGAACAGAAGGGGGAAACCTTGTTTCCGAAGTTTGTGTAAACTACTTCAGTTGGCTGTCCAGCCAAATCAAATAGCAACCATTTTTGGATCGTGACCCTGTTGAGAAGCACAGATTTAGATAACAACGGTTCAACAAAAATCGCTTAGTTTGTGCCCCTTTTAACTAAATAAAGCGACAAAGATTTCATGTAAGCAGTTAAATAGCATACCGTTGTGTAGTGGTATCGTTACAGGCTTCAGAGCGAAAGGTCTAGAGTTCAAAGCTCTATGGAAACATCTTTAAGTGCCTTGCCTAAAAACACAAGCAAGCTTGCCTGCCTGTTCTCCACACTATCCCTATTGTGCTGAGCGCCAAGCAGGGAAGCTGTGAATATCATTTTTTAAAGTCATTTGGTATGATTTGACTTGGGTAATGAATCCCAGGTCTACCGACTGCGAAGCGAACGCTCTTACCACTATTTCTTCGCGCCGGTAGTTCAACAAGTTAATTCAAAATAATGCGTTCTGTTTAGCCACGAAGCCGAGTCTATTTTAGTGTGCAACCTAATTGTCAGATAAACTGTAATTTAGATATACTGTTATAGCAACAAATGTTGAAAATTCAGTGATATAATATTCTAAGTTAGCTTAACAATAATTCACAAAAAATCCCGCATTTCTAAACTTTGAGCAATGTGCCAATCGTGCAGTATTGCCAGATTTTCTTCAAGTTTCGAGCCCAAATGGTACCTTATAACTAGCCCAAAATAGCCCAACGCTTGCCTGTTGAAAAATAGCAGAAAATTTGGAAAGTTTGTCCGTACAGGGAAGTTGGGAGAACAGTCCAGGCCCGGCATCAGCACAGTGAGTGGTTTCCCAACGATGGCCTTAGCCACCTCAGCTTTGTGCTTCTGCCGAATTTCCAAAGAAATCAGGCCAACGCTGTTGCCGTGCACCGTGCCCGTTTTGGTAATATTTCCTTCGGCTAGACGATGATCTCAAAAAATAAAAAGAAAAGGTCATCACTTACCAGTCGGTGTCAAATCAACTGGATGTTTGAAAAACAATGCGCTTTATTGCCAGTTGAGCTTATTTTTGAGCTGTTTTCCCTACGAAAATACGCCAGCGACTGTAACAACCTTCATATCACACACCGTTATCTCATACTTTTCCACTTGCAGTCATTCCAAAAACTAGACCTAAATAGCGGAACGGGATGGCAAACAAAAGCCCAAAATTTGTAACCTACGACTACTAAATTTTTCCCGCAACGCCTAATCAAAACTAGCCCGAATCAGCGGGAAAACCGCGGAACTGGCAACACTGCAATCGTGCCACTTTGAACGATGTTACCAGCACGACACAAGCCAACTACGACTCAGACAACGTGCCTTTCTGATAAACACAAAAATCGCGCAAGTTTGGATATTTCACTAAAGTGGGAGCCAAATTGTTAGCAAGCTGACTCATGTTTTTGACTTGTGTTAAAAGATAAATGACTTATTTTTTTACCGGTGGTGCTGAGAAAGTGGTAAGCTTTATGCTGTACCATTATCGAGCACCAAACAAAGAGTTTGTGACTCCACAAATATCAACGCTAGTTGAGTTTCGTTTGAAAATTCTGCTTTCATTCCTTTTAACTTGGCTAGAATCCAGTAAACAAGACAATCACTGAAAAATGACTTTGCCTACACCATGTTTAACTGCGTTACTGTTCAATCATGTATGACTAACTGTTTTTGCATTCTCAAGTAGTCTCGGCATTCTAAAGTTACAATCTTCTCACTTGAGAGTCATCTGGATCAGGCTCAGACATGTCTAAATCAGATCCAGAGTTATATCGTTTTCCATCAGCTGCAATTGCGGTTTTCAGCCGCAATCCTCGACGAGGTACTGTGTAGGTGTAAATGTGGGAAGCCACAGGGGCCATAGCCCTCCCACCAAATTTTTTTAATCTGCTCAAAGAATAAATGAATATTCAGCTGAAAATAAAAAAACATTCACCCTCAAATAGTTATCTCAAAAATATCTTTACCTTTGTTTTGGAGTGAGGATAGAAAAATGGTTTCTTTAAAAACGTTGATCTCTAAAAGATGTCATCCGACCAATTCATACTCTCTTCTCAAAAAAATTTGCTTCGGGCTATGCTACTGGAATGGCACCCCAACTTTCTGCCACACAAAAATGTAAGTCTAACGTTTAGTGTCTTACCTAAAGACCCAGAAAGCGAACTTGCCATATCCTTTGATCGTAGTCACCACTAAAACCATCAGTTATTACGTTTGAAGGCTGTGATATAACATTTGAATTGAAATAATGGCATTAAGCTCCTTTACAGCATTCAGGCATGATATCTAGCTACTGTACTGTTTCTCCACGCCAAGCGCAATTAATAACAACAAAAACACCAACAGCATTCATATCTTTAGATCTAACAAAACTCATCTGTCTAGCACTGGACAATATCTGAATTTTTCCACTGAGCGGTAGCAAGACATTAAGTTTTATATGAAACAAGTTTAGTTTTATTGAAATAGAATAAAATTCTATTGTTCTACAGAAACACTTTCCAACTGCATTGTAGTCGGATGATCCAGGAACAACTTGGAGCGCTCTACACGTGCATTGATACTGCAGCCGACTAAAATATTAAATAGCCCATCGATGCATTAATTTCAACATCAATAATGTGTTGCGATGATGTTCTGCGCTAGATTTCACATTACTCGGCATTTTCAATCCTGTTATACCTTATTCTGAGTCAAGCTAAGAGCACATGCGATAAACGCTCTAATAATAATGAGATTGATATTACTACTGCATAAAAAGATTTACTATCTTCTTCGACTTCCTATTTCTCGCTATTTCAAACTTAGCAACTCCACTCAACAACGTCAATATCATATTTTAAAGTTATACTTTCTGGTCTATTTGATCAGCTATTTGTCGTTCGTCCTCTACACTACTTCAGAAGCTTGACCCCCTGATGTAGGAAGAGGGATATGCTGCCAATTAAAATCAGATCAGTGGGTTGAAAGCGCGAATAAAATTAACAAAAACTTATGGCTAATAGTATGGTTCTATTGCACTTAACATTTGGTTAACTTTGAAATTCTAAGCAAAAAATTACGTGATTACTATTGTTAGCTATGTTTACCCCCTTTTAATCTTGATATTTATAGAAGCTTACAATATAAATTGATTACAAAATATGTTTTGGCTAGCCAGAGAGCAGCCATTTTTAATGTTGTTTAGACATGATGCAAATGTAGCATAAATATTCTTTTTAAAAGAAAAAAAAGCAATATGCAACCAGTAATAAATATTACCAACCAACAAAAGTTTAGTTGTCAGCTTCAATCCATTGAAATTTCTTGTTAAATTATGTTGAATCAAAATAGGATCAGAGTAGATTACTTTGGTTGTGTTTGAAAGATCCAAATACCTGATGCAAAAATATTTAATTAAACACAACAAAACAAATTGGAATGACAATTTCAGCAGAATAGGAACGGTGAAGCTAAAAAAACTAACAAAAAACTTTTCATAGCATGAAAGGTTTTGAAAATTGATCCCAAGCTGCGAGTACCTACTGAACTAAAGTGCTTCTGACCGTCAAACAAACATACAGCAGACCAAGCAACATACTGCAAGGTTACTCCAAACAGTTAACATACAAAACACTAAAATCTTAACTTTTGACTTTCAAAGAGGCTACAAAAACCCCAATAACAGCTAAAACTTACATTCTTGTTCTTTTTTAAAAATAAATTTCTTATGACATGCACGCCTGCTAATTAGCGCTAAAATTGGCTAAACTTGAAGAAAAAATGCTTTATACAGTTAAAACAGAAATCTATTAAAATCTTTTCAAAAATATTTAAGGGAATTTTAATGAACTGCTTTTATAAAATAAAAAGCAATTTTGGCTCTGATCGCTTTTTAGTTTGTTGTAATCGCATTTGTTGGTACCATAATTTACGCTGATATTTTGTTGTTCAGAATGGCCAACGCTTTCAGAGCAACAACATAAAAGCAGCATCAATGTACACTAACTTGTGGAGTTAAAACAAAGCTATAAGCAGGCTTTGTATTATAGGCCCAAACCAAAAATGAACTCGAAAATGCAAGTCCGAACCGGCCCTATCCCAAAAATTTATTTGAACCCCGAATTAAAAACCAAAATTAAATTTACCGAATGAATTAAATTGGTGGGCAGGCCCAAAAAGCTATTCGACTGGTTTGATCAACAATGCAAATGCTTAATGTTAGTCTGCAAAGTACATAATATATCCACGCGAGTTCTCTTTCACTACGTAACAAACCACGCTCGAAAGAAATGCGAGTACAATTAGGGCAGGCGCTGAGTACGATTATGTCACAGTCTCTGTAAAAGATATCATTCGTGTATGGGGTTTGCGTAAAGAAAGTGAAATTATGACGTACATGTGGTAAAGTGTCATGGCGATTGTTTGGGTCATCACTTTAGGTCAAATTTCACCGATAGAGCAAGAACAAACAGAATTTGCTTTCTATTTGAATCAATAGAAGCAGGAAACATATGTCACCCTATAGTATACAACCTGGGTTAGGTTGACAATTACGGTAAAAGAAAACTGCTACAGTTGATTATGTAATGCAAAGGGCGTTTAATAACCTACAAGAATTGTGTTCATCTCTAACCGTACTCACTAAAAGCATCTATGTCGGTGATAATTATCTGAGATATTACCCCTAGACCATGCAAATCATCGTTAACCAGTACTTTCTTAAATGCAGCTCAAAACAAAAATGCATACGACCTCATATATACTAAGCCACTTACACAAGTGTACAATGATGAAACTTGAGACTTAGCTTTGTTTGAACCAAGTGCTGGTTTATTAGAATAATATAAAATTTCTTTCCTACGAAATCTAAACTCTCACCCACCACAGTAGTCGAATCATTTACAAACAACTTCGAGTGACATACGACACCTCTGATTCTGTATTATGATTCACCAATGACACAATCAAACTGCAAAACAACATGTAACTGGCTACAGAATCAGCAACAAAAGTTGCGAAGCTTGGATCTGTTAACGAAACAATTCTGCAAAGAATTAAATTTTTCAACTTCATCAAAATTTCATTTCCGAAATTCGAATTAGGCGAGGGATTTGGATCAACATAACACACTATCATCAAAAATATTGGCAGTTTAATTTTTGATTAAAAAATTGTTTGGGTGTGTTTTATGATTCGATTTCGGTTTTATCGCTATTCAGCAACACAAGGTCAAAATTAATTGAGTTTGTGCTGTCATTTTTGTATATTGTTTTAACATTGCTAGTGTCCAATTAAATTTTACTTCATGTGCGTGTTTTAATGTATGTGACACAAATATAAAAGATAGGGTTAAAAAACCATCCGATTCAACACAGAACATCCTTAGCGAACCTGAGATAGGTCTACCTAATTTTGAACAAAATTTGCGTAACGATGCTTCAGAAAGATCAGAAACCAAGTATTTCAGCTTTTGTAATCGGAATAGCTTTTATTTGAAAAAGTAACTTCTAGTATAACAGCTTTACCATAAAAACAACAAAAATGAATCAATTGTTTTTTTATATTTAAATGCACTAATTTCTTCTTAACACATGCGAAAAAATGATATTCTGCAAGTTCAAGATATAAACTTTGCCTCTACGACAAGCGGCTAGCCAATTATAAAGTCTCGAGCCGACATTAGGGAACACATTTAAGAGTTTGCCACAGATTTTACCAATGGCAACGGTACAAAATCAACGTTTTTGATGGTCATAAATATAACTAAAACCTATGTATAACAAAAACGTATGTATAAATATATCTAAAACGTAGGTATGAGCAGATTTTCATGTGCTCCCACTGCAAGCAGCGGAAAATACATGAAAAATCGGAATACATTTTCTTTGGGCTACTTTGCTTAACTAACTTCTTCTTCTTCTTTTTCTTTCGGCTTATTCCCGATTAGTGGTCACCACAGCAGATATCTGGATTTTTATGACATGGCATTTGTTTTACGGTTGGATGCCCCTCCTGCCACCAACCCTTTCTTAAGAGGGAAAACTGGTCTGCCCGTCTTCCACATAAAGGCGGAGGCGTCCCGTTAAGTGCCTTGCCCAAGGACACAACAAGCGAACTTGCCGTCTTGTTCTCCACAACCTCCACTAAATGCTGAGGGCCAAGCAGGAAAGCTGTGAATACCATTTTTTAAATAGAAAAATTTTTGATTGCAAACACTCATATTTACAGTCTTCTACAACCAGATATCGCGAAATGAAAGCCATGGTTTCTGATCTCGATTTTTGCTAATGGAGGTGCTCTGAAGAGATCTTATAGATCGAATCAGGTCTGTCGATAACTGTTAATCATACGTTTTTTGGTAGTTTCAGTTTATTTGATAAGATTTACAACTACATCTTTTTAAAGTCATACAAGAGGTCAGGGATGCACTTTAACACTAGCTTTACAGGAAATTTTCTACACCTACTTTTACGGAGGGGTCGTTTTCGACCCCGATTTTGTTTTGCTAATTGCGTTTTTCTCGCACTAGTTTTTGAACTGCTACTATGCTGTGTTGCAATGATTACGCATAATAAAATAATTTTACTTTTAAAAAATACGTTTTGTACAAAATATAAAAGCATTTAGTTAGTCAGTTTTACGCAAGCTAAGCATTTTACATAAGTCACTCTGAAATTGTCCACCTCCGTAAAATTTTTGGTAGCTTTTTTCCAGACGCGAAAACTCAACTAGTAAGCTATTTTTTCAAAGTTTCAAAACCTGAAATTTAATCTAGAATAAATTTTAGGAAAATTCAAAGCAGGTTATTGATATTTGGTCACGCATTTAGAAGATATAAGGCAAATAATCAACAACCAGGGTCGAAAACGACCCCTCCGTAAAACTAAGGGTAGCTTTTTTTCAGACGCGAAAACTCAACTAGTAAGCTATTTTTTCAAAGTTTCAAAACCTGGAAGGTAATATGGAATCCATTTTAGGAAAAGTCAAAGCAGTTCATTGATTTTCGGTCACGCATTTAGAATAAAAAAAGCAAATAAACAACAACCAGGGTCGAAAACGACCCCTCCGTAAAGCTAGTGTTAAGCAAACTAATAAACAACTATTTTGACTCCATCAAACTTAAACAGACACAATTACTGTAGTTTAATATTTGGTTTTGAAACTTTTCGCAAGAATATTTTGAATGATGCGCTTTGACAAAACATATTGCTTATGCACTTCCAAAAAAAAAGTAAAAACAAGTCTATGAAAGACCAAAGAACAGCAAAAAGAACAAGACCTAAAATTATACTCGCACAACGAAAATCTTTTAGCTTCATCCAGGCTGTATTTATGTCTTTTCAACAGACTGAAATGCAGCTTGGATTAAACGAAAAAGTAGCTTTGCAAAAGAAGTTGAGGAAAATGCAGATCAATTAAGCCAAATGCCTGTGATTTATCTAAACAAAAAGATGGTAAATTCCGATACAAGCAACGACTTTTACTTTCATCACGCAAAATGCCAAGATTTTCAAAAAAACTTAAAATTAAAATAACTACTCAAACAAACCTGCTTGATTTACTTACTTGCAGTTGTCAATGCCACAAACAAAGATGCAGAGCATCACAACAAAATCATGAATTTTTAAATCACTACTAAATTGCCAGAAAGCTAATTACTTCGCTAATGACATCACAATCAACTGCAACACTGCTAAAAACTTAGCTACAATTACAGCAATGTAATAATTTGTCTTGACATTATATAACCCAACAAACTACATTTCAGATTTTATAACACAACTTTGACGTTTGTTTCGTTTATGTGGTGCACTGATCGAGAAACGTCAAAAAATTATTAGTTCTACAATTGACAGGTTAAGTTACAGCTGAAAATAATAGTTTAATAAATTAAAAGAAATTAAATTATCTTAAACACATGATTTCAGTAGTTACTAGAGTTTACCGTCACGTCTGCACTGAAATGTATACGATTTTTTTGCAGTTTTGACTAAAAAACGCAGTCTAAAGTTGCCTCTAATTTTTTAGGCAAAATATCAGCCAAATAATCGACAAAATATCAACTCCTATATGTTCATTTTAGAAAAATTCTAAATAATTTTGAGATATACGACGTTTATAACTGTTGAATGCTTTTCTTCTTTCTCTGTTTACACAGCACAGTTCCTATAAGACGCCGATAAATTTGTTTCCCTCAGATTAAAAGAACGACATGATGATCTTTAAAGTTTCAAGGAAAAGAAAATTGGCACACAATAAAACTTGGTTTTAAGTTTTAAGATTGGTAATAGAGGCTTTCAAAATCTTATCTTCAAATTAAGTTTGGATGTCTTAACTTTATTTGACTCTCACTTTTGTATTTATCGCCATCTTTTCCTAAAAAATAACTTGCAGCAAAGTACCAATGTTCAGACATGATTTATCAAACAGTTTATTCAACTAGTATTGTTAAACATTTTTATTTTGTAACAAAATCTTCTACAGTTTTATAAAAGCAAAACATTCATGTTTAAATCAGGATTTAACCAACATGAAAGTTTAAACATTTCTATGACTTGAAAATAGCAATTGTTGCCATTTAAAGTAAATTTCGTATTAACTTTGAAAGTTCTTTAAAATCTTGAACAGTTTCAATTGAGATAGGCAAGCTTGAAACAACTGCACGCAGTCAATATAAAACAGGAAATGCACAATTACTGTATTAAACAACACTCGAATATTGTAAATTCAAAACTCATTACAACAATCAAATTAATATTTGCTATTGCAAATTAAAGGGCCCTTTTGGTCGCTCATAAATCTTATAGTTACAAAGAAATCAGACGGAAATTCTATACCAAGATCTGGCGGTGAGACACTGAACTTGCTATCAAGAAGCTGGAAGTTCAATGCTAACATGAATTCTGCTTTTGTATGAAACAAACATTTTACTGCAACTATTGCAAGGTATATCAGCCGTGTTCGTAGTAAAAACAAGACACTGTTGCAGTCAGTGCAGACCAACTTCCATGCAAGTCTAAACATAACTTGTACGAAAGTCTCCATTTGACACCAAATTAAGATATCAATACAGATGACCTAACAGTTGCAGTAAACATAAAACAAATAAATAAAACAGCTATTTTTTATTTACGGTATCTAATTAAAAATATTGCACTTGTAATACAGTTTGGTGATTACACTATACAGATAAATGGAGAAAGATTGCAGGCAGAAACAAGAAGAATGTAGGTAATTAAATTATTAAAGTGATATCTTCAGAGATGAGTAAATGCTAAAAAAATTCAATTTCTATACAGCAAAATAACCTTTTCTAAAAGCAGAGAAAAATCTTTATCAAAAATTTGATCTTTCATTGATTATCTCATTAAAAACAATCTCATTCATAATTTAATGTGAGCTGCAGTTTTAGGAATACAAAGCAGTGTTAAGAATACAAAGCAGCTTTCTCGTGGAAATATTGCTTACAATAACCTTTTTAGCCCTACGATTCCTGCCAAAACATCCTTCTCAAACTACAAAACCTCAATTATCTTGATTAATACGCAAACAATTTAGCAAAACGAAATTTATCAAGGAATAATCTTACTTCATAATTTCAATTGATATGACTATTTTTCAAAAAAATGCATTCAAAAATAACAAAAGTAATTACTAATATGCGCAAGAAAACCATTAATGAAAAATTGTTGTAATCAACATAGGACAAGCAGTAACCACGATATTTCGTTATTGACATCATGAAGTTGGTAGCTAATATATATGTATAAATATAACGTGATATTACAAAACAATGGTTTCAATTTGTTCATCTTTAAAGTGTTGCTTTATATTGCAGCGATACTCATCAAGAGCATAATAAGTTATTAAAACAGAATTGAGCATAAAATGAAATGAAACAAAAATTATTATATGATCTAATTTTTTTAAGGTGTAAACAAAACTATTTTTTTGCCAGTAGTGACAAAGGACCAGAAAAATTGCATGGAAGCAATTACCATCACTCCTGCTGCAAAGCTGGGAACTAGCGTACCGGTTTATAAACACTGGTCATAAAATCAAGCTCAGAGTAAGGTAATGAATATTTTAAAGAATGAAAAACATTCGAGGCTAGATATTAACGACAATAAAACTGATTAATTTTTAATGAAAATACAACAAAAGCAATACAAGATCAATGGTTAGTTTAAATATTTTGCTTATGATTTCCATAGTAAAGTTTTTAGATAACATTTAGTGGATTTACACGCCACTAGCACGATTTTAATTAACAGTTCAAACCAGAGAAACTGTTATTATTTTCAAGGTTAGAAGTATTTAAAGTACTTAGCTACTTTTATAAAGTTCAACGGATTATTAACCGAATGTTTGATCTGTCGCTCAGAGTAAAATCTTTATAGCTACTGCTGAGTCCATTTGGAGAATAACAATTTCAAAAGCCAATAAATCCACGACTGACAAAAAATGATTTGTTTCGTTTTTTTAAACAAAAACAACACTATCCGTGCTTGAAGATTGGATATACTGTATAGCTGGCCACATATTCTTTTTAACGGTAAAAGTCGTGCAGCCTATCATATCCAAGCAATAAAGCTTTTGTGAAACACTGTACGATATTGCAGCGACTATATGAAACACAGTATTATTTTACAATATTGTAGGTTGCTGTGGCACCAACAGTGGCTACGTGTTCAAACCATACTGATTGCACTTTTTTGTTTCTGAGTAAACTTCGTTTTGTATTGCACTCTTTACATTGCTCCTATTACTTGTCGCTAAAAAGAATAACAAATGCATTTTAAAAAACATTTGGCAATGATGCGACAAGAGATCTACCGGCAGACGCTATAACCATTAGACGGCAATATCGGTTAGGAAATAGCTGGAATAATAAACTAGGTTCAACTGATCCACACATGGATATGAGGTATTTGTTAGTAGTATACTTTGTTAAATAAGCCCATATTTCACACTCTATCAGTTATGGAGTCTACAGTATATAAATCATTAAATACTGTATTTAGTGTTAGCTCTCATACTTATCAATCACGACAAGGAGTTCCTTTCTACATAATTTTATAACTGAAATTAGTAACTAATCGCCAACACACGACATTAACTTTCCTTAAAATAACTAAAACATCACTACGATTATTTTACATCATCAATGCGTCACAGCAGATTACCAAAGTCGTATTGAGCTGTTTTTTAATTTAAATTTTTTATTCATTTATAAACAATGTTTTTTTATTTAAATCAATCTTTCAGCTAAAAGTAATTTATAGTTTTGACTAATCACTCTATGGCCAAGTTGAGTTTCATGCAACTGATAAACTTTACAAGCAATAAGTGCAAAACTTCTAAAACATGCAATAGCGTTTAGTAAATATAGAAGGTCGGTCATAGATACTTTAATAATTGTTATTGCGTAATTTGTCCTTTAATTTGAGTTGCCATTTTTCTCACAATCCAATAACTGAACAAGTAGCCCAGTTTTACTACAAATTTTAAGTTTCAAACTTCAAAAGTGTTCAACTGCTTGCTAGAAGTCTTCAATATTGCACATTTGCCCAAGAACAAGCTGTGTTTGACTTTATGTTTAAACAAAAAATATCTAAAATTTTTACCTAAAATTTCAAAAAAAATTATGGAATTGGTTTCAATAATAAAGTTTTGCATAGTTTGTTTACCTCAAAATTTTTTCTTCATCTTATTAATCACAGCATATGTATCACCCATTTGAATGTTGTCAGATTGTGGGGCAGAAGAACGCTTGCCTAAAAAATAATTTATTAGTACCCATCAATAACATATTTCTATTATGCTGTTCATTTAATGGTGGATTATTACAGTTTCTATCACATGGTCATTATAACTTTATACCCTTTGTTGATAATGGCTATCATTACGATGTTATTATCAGGAAATGCAATCAAAATTACAATTTTTTCTTTTTACTAAAGCTAAATTTTTGGTTGAATATCAATTATTTTTGATTTATTGTTGTGGTTTTTCTCTCCTCTTTTTTGGGATGGTGGTAGCCATTAAGCTAGGGGAAAAGCGGCAGCCCATTTTGAGCCAGTCGCGATTGCAAATTACTGACTATTAGCCCAACCACCAACAAGGTGGACTGCCATTGTCGCCTCTTTTGGCATACAGGGTGATCAGCTTTACTATTCTAACCCTGTAAAGCACTGGTATTTTACTTTATTCGTCATACCATACCTAACATTTTTTTTGTTTTGATAAAGGCTCTGTTTAGAAAAACGGTGCAACTAATTACTTTACAAATATTTTACGTTAGAGATTACATTCTAACCAAACTAATTACCTGCTTTTTTTTTCTTCTTTGTTCTATCTACCGCTCCATATACCATATCACTTTCTATGACATCAGTCGCAAGGCTGGCGTGGTATACATCCGGTTTGTCTAAAAATAATTCAATCATTTAAAAATCTATTATCATTTTTATTAGTTTCAGTGAGTTCCTCTAAGCTCTACTGATTAACTACTTAAAAGAGTCAAAATTGTATGTTTTGACTGCTCAGTGACTTAACAATAATTCAACCATTTAATTGCTACAAATCAAAAGCTGAAATCCAAAAATAGAATCGATACTATTGTTAGTACCATATGCTTCCGTGAATGTGTTGATGAAAAATGCAATTCTCACAGAAAAAAATCGTTTCAACTGGTTCTACTAAATATTGAAATCAAGAACATATTCATTTGTTCGTACATACCAGTTGTTTTCTTCTTTTTTTTCTTTGTTTTTGTCTTATCCACCACGCCATGCGAAGCTTCACTTTCTATGTTCACATTTTGCATATTTGTAGCAGGATAAGCTGGTTTAGCTGTGAATAGTCCACAGACTTATAGTGCTCAACATCATTAATAAAATTTGATCGCTATTTGCCAATGTAAACACCAAAAGTTTGAAATTTAGTACAATAACCAATATAATCAATTACTACAAATCTTTGAAACGATAAATTTCGACATGCATTGAGTAACAACAAAGCAAATTTCTGTTCCTCATTGGTGTTTCAATTTTCGATGGATTTACTACGCCATATGTATCATTAACTTTCACATCGTGGAATGCTGCTAACATAGAGTCTGCCGACTAATCTGAACAATTATTAAGTTGCGAAAACATCGCACTAGACCTCAGAATGCTATGTTGAAATTATTATGATTTATGAAGGAACGTTACAAGAATAAGCAATAAAAATGTGATGTAAAAAAGCTGACAAATAAAAAGTAACTGAAAAGCACACAAAAGCTTATTTTATTAAAATAATACCAGAACATTTTTGTTTTGTTTTCTTTTTTGTTCTATCCACCACACCATACGCTTCATCAATTTGTAGGCTATCCGTTCCCATGTTGCTGTTAGGAACAACCAGTTTGTCTGAGCATACTGTATAAAATAAAATGTGGACGAAAGCAAACTTTGTACATATTTCTTGTTCTTGGCTAAACGTTGCTAATAATACGTCAATTTTTCTGCTACTAGTTAACTGTTTGTATATTGTATTGACATTAGCAAACAAGCCTTTCTGGATCCATTTCCTGATAAATATTGAAGACAGTGTGAAAGATTTTGAATTTTGAATTACATAAGCTAAAGGGTAGAAAACCATAGAACTAAGAAAATTTGCAAGAAGATTTAAGTGTACTTACACAAGGTTTTAGGTTTTGATTTTTTCTTGTTCTTCTCTACGATGCCATAAGCGACATCTATTTGAGGTTGCCTGTCTGAACATTAAAGCAAGCAATGTACCTTTAAGCATTTTGAACAAAAATCTAAATAGTACCCTCTTCACTAATAGTTAATGGTGATGATGATTTTATTGAATGACGTCGTGTAGTGGTATTTGCTCTTAACTTCGAAAAGACAGGTTTGGGTCACGAATATTTGCAGCAGATGCAAAAACTTTTATTTTGATTGAAGGTTGTATAGCCGTGTCGACTTTTTAAGTAACACATAAAGACTTCAAAATAACACTTTCATTCGACTTAAATATTTAATATCAATTGCAAGGTTTTGTGAGCGAATGCTCACTTGATCAGGCAAGCAAATCAAAAACAATAATTTTGCCAAAAAAAATGAGCGTGCGCACACAAAAACTTACAATCAATATTGATCATATAAGTCAACTACGAGGGTCATCTTCGAGTTTTCATCTTTCATTTCAATCATGCAATTTTATGAAATGTTAAAAGTTCACATTTCTAAATATGGTGATGCCTCAACAGCATTCCCAGCTACCCTGAGTCCATACAAGCAGCTCACATGCCAGCCATCCACAGGTCTCTCACAAAAAATTAAATCTACACTAGCATATTGTTGGCTAGTCCATCCATATTGTCTTAGAAATGACTAGCTACAAAATGATGGTGTAGATTTGATTTTGTGTGGGAGATCTGTGGATCGCTGGCATGTGAGATGCTGATGTGAATTGAGGATAGTCGGGAATGCTTATGAGGCATCACCGTATTTAGAAATTTCAATTTGATGTTACGTGACTTGAATTTGTACTTGGTCAATTTGTTTACATTTTGATTTTTAAATTATGTTTGCGACCTAACATTTGCCGGCAAGGAATTGCGCAAATTTGCACCCGTATTATCAAGTAATTTTCTTTGCTGTTTTACTGGCATCTTCTAAAACATCTTGAATATTCTACGATAAGTAAATCTGTCTAAATATTTGTTATTATAAAGAAAAATGGATAGATTGTGATGATGTGTATCCACGTTGATTTATTTAGCGAATCACTTGGTTGCTGTTGAAAGCAGTGAAAACTATGTGGAACTGTTAGTTGTTGTAGTTAGTAATGACGGTGAGGTCAAGTTTGTATGTAAATCTATTTCTAGCAAATTTGAACAAAAAGTAATATTTGATTGCTATCCGATTAACAAAGTATCACAAAAGTTTACTGTCATACAGATTGTTTGAGCGATATACTATGACTGCTAACCCAGCATGTCACACGACTCTTGGGTACCCACCAGTGGCAGTCCGCCATGTTGGTGGTGGGGCTACCAGTCACTGAAGACTGGTTCAAAATGAGCTGCCATCTTTCCCCTAGCCTAATTGTAATTGAATTGACGGCATGAACCTGAATTGGCGTTCATGCCGTACCTCCATCCCGAGGAAGAGGAGGGGTAACCACAAACAAACAAATTCTATGACGCCTCAATTGGGAAATACTATTATTGAAATTTATGAAACCAGAATTCTGCTGCGCGACAGTTTGAAGTTCGGAAATGTATAAAAGCTCCATTGGTATTAGTAAATAAAAGCAATAGTAATCTTTACTGCAGCGTTGCACCAGCCTTGCACAAATTGTTTTTAAGAACTACTTTAGAACGAGGCAGTCGATCATCCACGCTTGGAGTTGCGATTAACGGAAGCTATAGTTTGAACTTAAAGCGTAAGCGTGAAAGCCAATAATTAGTCTGCTTGGTGATTCATTGCAACGCTGATAGTTTACACTGCAGCATATCAAGTCGTCTTATTAGTTACAAACACATTACCTTTGCTGCTTCATTAATAAAAATTTTTACTCTGTTGTTTGTTGGGTACACCCGTGCAGGCCGTTAGTTTACAAAAAATGTAAAACCATTAGATTGAAAAGATATACATCGTAAAATTTTGAACAAAACATTTACCAGACTAATTAAAGTTTTTACCTGAGTCAGGTGCTGAAGCGTAAATGGCATTTTCAACTTCCAACTTTTGGTCATCTAAAATATTACTCTGTGCATCATAAAACAAAAACGCGACTGCACTTGGCACCTCAAGCAATCGGTTTCATAGGTAGAGGTGGTTGCCATAACAGAGTTTGCGCAATTGTTTGTGTATATCAATACATTAAACATGTCCATTTATTTACAGCAATCTAACTTTTATTTTTTTATCTTTTCCTTAATAAAAAATATGCAATATGAAACCTGAAGATATTGAAGCAGTTATTCTCAAACTCTGGTACGCATACCACTAGTGGTAGGCCAGCTCATATCAGATAATACGCGTCATATGCTAAATTTACTGTCAAATGAATTCACATCGTCTTTTGTTGAAACTACCGCTTAAACTAAACATTTACTGGTTTGAACTACGATAAATTAAAAATAATAGTTGCAACGCCAACACGCAACAAGGCCTTTACAAGTAGGCGAATTTGGCCAGCCCAAAAATTTTGTTGATGCTTAAAACAATTTTCACGTAAAGTTGTTGGGCGTATGGCTGTAGAAATATGATAAAAAGGGACTTTTGTAACCCCATTTCTTTTCATTCACCTTGTGGTGGTACGCAGTGACAATAAAAAACTTTCGCCTCACACATTAGCTCGAAAACCAATTGATTTCTCTCAAAGTAATTGTAACTTGAAGGGACTGATTAAAAGGGACAACTCCAGGAGACCCTGCTGGAAAAAATGCACTTGCACAAAGAAACCCCTGACAAACGAACCAACCTCCAGAAAAAAGCAAAAAACATGTGCAACCTCCAAATGCCGGAACAGAACAATAAATTCGTGCAACACTTTCCGGAGCACGGTTTGTGGTAAATGCGCCATAAAAATTTGCCCAGACCGTGTTGATTGAATGCTCATGACAAGTTGCTTACTTTTGTAAACTGTTGCGATTATGGTTTCGTAAACAACAGCCTGTTGATCTATTTTTTCTTTCAAACGCTGCGAGTATCCAAAGTTTGTGGTTTATGTTTGGCAAATTGCGTTTTTAACTTTGCTTTGTTCTTGCTAATAATGTATTACACGATGTTTGATTATTTTTATAGTGCAACAAATGATATTTCGACTTTAAGAATGTTTACTTGATCAAATAAATGAACAAAATAAAACTTATTTACATAAAGCGTCAATTGACGCACTTGGTCGTTCTAGGTAGTTTGAAAGCCCGGTCGTTCTAGCGTTAATAATCGTTATTGGGTAAATTGTCCTTTAATTTGAGTTGTCATCTTTCTCGCAATCCAATAAATAAACATCCAGCCAAATATTCTACAAATTTTAAGTTTCAAACTTCAAAAGTATTTAAATGCTAGCTAGAATTCTTCAATATTGCACATTTACCAAACAACAAGCTGTGCTTGACTTTATGCTTAAAGAAAGAATATATAAAATTTTTACTAAAATTACAAAAAAAGTTATGGAAGTGGTTTCAATAACACAGTTTGCTCAATTAAATTATCTCATAACTATTTCTTCATCTTATTAATCACAGTATATGTATCGTCCATCTAAATGTTGTCAGATTGTGAGGCAGAAGAATGGTTGCCTAAACAATGAACTATCAGCACTTATCAATATCATACATTTATTATGCTATTTATTTAATGGTGGATCATTGAAGGTTTTATCACATGATCACTACAATTATAAACCCTAGAATGATGGCTATCATTACGATGTTATTATCAGGAAACATAATCATCATTACAATTTTACTTTTTACTAAAGCTAAATCTTTGGTTGAATTTTAATTATTTTTAATTCATTGTTGTGGTTTTCCCTCCTCTTCCCTGGTACGGAGGTACGGCGTGAAACGATTTTCCATTAATGTCGCAAATCTAATTAAATTAGGCTAGGGAAAAGTGGCAGCTCATTTTGAACCAGTAACAAATGCAAGTTACTGACTGGTAGCCCCACCATCAACAAAGTGGACTGCCATTGTCACCTCTTACGATATGATAGGTGAGCAGGTTCACTATTCTAACCCTGTAAAGCACGGGTATTTTACTTTATTTGTCATTTCATACGCAACATTAATTTTTGTTTTGCCAAATGCTCTGTTTGGTAAAACCGTACAGCTAATTGCTTTACACATATTTCACATTAAAGATTACATTCTTGCCACACTGATTACCTGCTTTTTTCTTCTTTTTTGTTCTATCCACCGCTCCATATACCATATCACTTTTCATGATGTCAGTCGTAAGGTTGGCCTGGCATACAACCGGTTTGTCTAAAAATAATTCAATCATTTAAAAATTCATTATCATTTTTTAAGTTTCACTGAGTACCCCAAGCCCCCATTTATTAACTACTTAGAAGAGTGGAGATCTTTGGTTTTGACTGTTTGGTGATTTAGTAATAATTCAATCATTTAATCGCTACAAATCAAAAGTTTAAAACTAAAAAATAGACAGATGCTATTGTCAATAGCATATGCTTCCGTAAACTTGTTGATAAAAAATGCAATTCTAGCACAAAATAATCATTTAACTAGTTCTACTAGATATTAAAATCAAAAAACATCATTTTGTTCATTCCAGTTGTCTTTTTGTTCTGTTTTTTCTTTGTCTTATCCACCTCGCCATACGAAGCTTCATTTTCTATGTTGACAATTTGCATAGTAGTAGCAGGATAAGTTGGTTTAGCTGTAAATAGTTCACTTACTTATAATGCTGAACATCATAAATAAAATTTGATTGCCATTTGCTGCTGTAAACATCAACAGTTTGAAAATTATTAGGAAAAACCAATACCAGCAGTTAACAAAAATCTTTAAAACGATAAATTTCAATATGTATGGGGCAACAATAAAGCAAATTTCTGTTCTTCATTAGTGGTTGTATTTATTGTTTCCGTTTTGTTTGATCCACTACGCCATATGTACAGGGTGACCCAGAAAATGCGGGCCCCAGGGTTCGATAGTCCTCATTTTGTAATTTTCTGCAAGAATTGAACGAAACTTTGTTGACGACTAATTTATTGTTTTTAAAACATCATATCAAAATATGAGAGTCTTTGTACGCTCCTTTTTATTTTCTACAGCATGTGTTCCACATGACCTCTATTCAGCTCTGTGCGTTTTTTGAGGCGCAACTTAAAGTTGTTCATAAGTTTTTTACTAACTGACCGAGGAAGAGCTCTGATCTCCTCCCTGATGGCTTTCTTAAATTCGGTGATAGCCCTCTGTATTCTGTATGGCTAAGCCTTTGATTTCTGTACAAGCACTGCCCTGCTAGTCTCACGGGATATGCTGAGAGACTGACTTCCCTTGCGCACAGAGCGTTTTGGAATCTGCAAAACTGACTCTTCCACTCTCTCAATCAACTCAGCTGTACGTTTCCTGGGGCGCTCTCAATGGTTTGGACGGTTATCACTAACTGCATTGAGGTTTCCCGCTGTTCTACTGTACTCGAAGCGGCCCATTCAGTTCTGAATCCTGCTCTTGGACGCTGCTTTTTCACATTGGAACTGATGCACAAAAATGTCTTGCACTTTTTTAAACGAGCCTTGTCTTATTCCTTTTATTACTGTTAGGTTATTTTGATGCCAAGACACCAGCTTTAGAATACTTAATCATCCTTTTTCATTCAAATGCAATTGGGATTGGACAATTCAGTATTTGGAGATTTGGTGGTGCTGATTTTATCATATATTCATCCGCCAGACTTTGTTACGATTGGCTGAACACACGTGTTGGCAGAGTTTAGAATCACATCGCTTGATCTCTCTGTCAGTTTTGAAAAACTTTTTCGATTGTTTGGGGCTTATATGCCAAGAAATTCTGTTTGAGTCAGACTAGTTCCTTTCTGTTCATAGTGAAAGTTAGTAAGCAAGAAAGGTTGGAAGGCGTTCTAATGCTGCAAAAGCACAAGCAAATTTGGGAGATCACTTCCCGATGAAAAAAACAAAGACGGTGCTGTGTACGATGTGCATCAAGAAAGAAGGAGAGAAGAACCAGAATACTGTGCTTAAAGTGCAACGTGCCTTCGTGCATGGGACTGTTTTTCCCCACATCACACTAAACCCTGTGAAACTAAAGATCTTTTAAGAAAAATAAATGTTCTTTCTGCAAAACTAGTGTGTTGGAATTAGTCTTTGATTTTATGCAGTTGATAATGTGGGACAAATTGACCTCACCATTAAATACTGTAGGGATAAAATTGTTCCACTTCCGGTATGCAAAAATTGAAAAGAATAAACAGAAAAAAGAAGTTGCACCTTTTTTTGTTAATCTAAAAAAGAACTTGAAGCTGAAAAAGATGTTTCTAATAGGTTTTTTTGAAATTCGTATTAGAAAGGTTATAGTAAAGTTTGACGCAGTATATTTTTTAGTGGAGCTCTCACTGACATCTAGTTGTGTTCACGGACGTTGTTCCTGACATGTTCTGTAAAATAAGGGTGAATGATGAATGGATAAAAGAGATATCAAAAAAATACTTCCGGCGCCAGCTTTTTTTGCTCACCCTGTATTATTAACTTTTACATCTTGGAAAGCAGGTATGGTAGAGCCAGCCGACTACACTGAATAATTATTAAGTTGTGAAAACATCACACTAGACCTCAGAATGCTATGTTAAAACTGTTATAATATAAAAATTAACATTACAAGAATAAACAACAAAAATGTGATGTAAGCAAAGTTCACAAATAATAAAAAAAATGAAAAGAACATAAAAGTTTATTTTGATCGGAATAATACCAGAACGTTTTTGTTTTGTTTTCTTGTTTGTTCTATTCACCACACCATACGCTGCATCAATTTGTAAGTTATCCGTTGCCGTGTTGCCGTCAGAAAGAATCAGTTTATCTAAACAAGCAGTCTAAAATAGAATGTAAATGAAAGCAAACTTTGTACATACTTCTTGTTCTTGGCTAAACGTTGCTAATTATCCGTCAATTTTCTGCTACCAATTAACTGTCTTGATATTTTACTGACATTACCGTGCAAGCCTTTTTCCAAATCCATTTTCTGATAAATATTGTTGACAGTGTGAGAGATTTTGAAATTTGTACTACATAAGCCGAAGCGTAGAGAACCACAGAACAAAGCAAATTTAAAGAAGACTGAAGTGTACTTACCTGAAGTTTTAGGTTTTGATTTTTTCTTCTTCTTGTCAACGACGCCATAAGTGACATCTATTTGAGATTGTGCGTCTAAACATTAAAGCAAGCAATGCACATTTAATTGTTTTGAACAAAAATCTAAATAGTATCCTCTTCACTAATAGTTAAGGGTGATGATTTCATTGAATGTCGTCGTGTAGTGGTATTTACTCCTAACTTCGAAAAGACGAGTTTGAGTCACGAATAACAATTTGCAGCAGATGCAAGAACTTTCACTTTGATTCAAGAAATGACACTTGTAGTCGACTTAATTATTCAATACTGTATCAATCGTAAGGTTTTATGAGCGAATGCTCACTTGATCAGGCACACAAATGAAAAACATTAACTTTGCCGAAAGAAGTGAGCGTGCGCTCATGAAACTGAACATAAAAGTCAACTACGAGTGTTATCTTTGAGTTTTCATCTTTTATTTTAACTATGCAATTTATGGAATGCTGAAAGTTTAATTTTCTAAATTTGGCGCAGTATTCCCAACTACCCTCAGGTCTCCCACAACAAGTTAAATCTACTTTTGCATATCGTAGGCTAGTCCATCTACAGCGTCATAGAAACGGACAAGCCTACAAGATGCTAGTGGAGATTTGATTTTGTGTGGGAGACCTGTGGATGGCTGACGTGTGAAATGCTGGTGTAAATTGAGGGTGGTTGGGAATACTGGTGAGGCATCACCATGTTTAGAAATTTTGATTTAATGTTACATAATTTGAATTTGTACTTGATCAACTTGTTTACAACATTTTGATTTTGAGATTGTCACTGCAACCTAACATTCGCCCGGAATGGAATTGCGCAAATTCACACTCGTAATATCATAGTAATTTCCATTGCTGTTTTAGTGGCATCTTCTAGAATCTAGAATATCTTAAATATTCTACGCTGAGTTAATTTGAACGAGAATCTGTAATCATAGGGTGAGAAATGAACAAGTTGTGATGATGTGTATCCGAGTTGATTTATTTGAGGAATCAACTACTTGTTGTTAAAAGCAGTAAAATCTATGTAGAACGGCTGGTTGTTGTAGCTAGTAATGGCGGTGAGGTCAGGTTTGTTTGTAAATATTTTTCTTTATGCATTGAACAAAAGAGGTGTTTGATTGCTATCCAATTGGCGGGTATCAGAAAGGTTTACAGTTAGACAGAATGTTGAAGCGATATAACATAATATTACTGCGTTATTAATAAAATTTCTTACCATGTTGTTTGTTGGGTACACCCATGCAAGCCGTTACTTTACAAAAGTCATAGTATTTAGAAGGTAGAAAATGTAATGTTTTCAACAAAATAATTACCAGACTAATTACAGTTTTTACCTGAGTCAGGTGCTGAAGCATAAATGGCATTTTCAACTTCCAGCTTCCGATCATCTAAAATATTACTCTGAGCATCATAAAATAAATACGCGACTGCACTTGGCACCTCAAGCCAGCAGTCATATAAGCGGTGGTGGTTGCCATAACAAAGTTTGCGCAACTGTTTGTGTATATCAAAATATTAAACATGTACCTTTAATTTAAGCAATCTAACTCATATTGCCTTTATCTCTTCCATGATAAAAGAATTGCAAGGTGAACTCTGGAGATATTAAAGCAGTGGTTCTCAAACTGGGATACCCGTACCACTAGTGCCACGCCAGCTCTATGCAGATGATACAAGTCAAATGCCAAATTTACTGTCAAATAATTTATGTGGTCTTTAGTTGAAACTAGGGCGTAAGCTAAACATTTTCTGTTTTGAATTAAATTAAAAGTAATAAGAGCTACGCCAACATGCAACAAAACTTTTTTCAAATAGTTGGATATGGCGACCCCAAAAGCTTTTTCTGGTTTTCACAATCATTATGAAAATAATTTGCGAACTCAAATGCCTAAAATATTTTCACAATCATTAAAAACACCTATTCTTGAGCGTTTCCAAATACTCTAATTAACAATGTTTCTATGTAAAGTTGTTGGGCGTATGGCTGTCGAAATACGACAAATAAGAGACGGTTTTAACCCCATTTCTTTTGATTGGCCTTTTGGTGGTGCAGGGTGACAAAACTTTCGCCACACACATTTGCTCAAAAACCGATTAAAATCTTCAAAAGTGATGGTAAACTTATAGTTTGCACTAGCTTATTAAAAATTTTTAAAAGGAAGAGAGTGCACAAAAGCAAATCAAGCTAATTTTTTGTTCGGTGTCAAGACCAAAATGAGGTGCATGACAAACTTCTTAACTAAATAGGTCAGTGACTAGAAGGCATAAAATAATTTACAAAACTTTATATTAGTGGGATTTCTTTTTAAAACATGAGTGACATGGTCTCAAACAGTTACTAAACGATGCAGTTAATTGTCACGCGTCTTGTGTATTCTCCTCTGTGTGATCTTTGCTTTTAACCGCGTAAGTAACTTCACATATAGCAAAACTGCAGACAGTGACACTGTTTCGACCTATCAGGTCTCTTCAGTGCAGTTGGTGACCGACAAGAAGCTAGAGGCTTTTAATAAAGCATAGCTTAGACCGCCACACTTGCGGGATCTATACTAGATCCACTTGGTGGATGGTCTGTCAGTACTCTGCAAAGCCGTATCACTCGTGAATGAGTGGCGGTTGTCGCAGGTGCACTAAGTCTAGCAACTGCTAGAACAATAGTGCTGTCACAGCCTAGCGGTCACAAGGTCTTACATGTATAGTAATGCAAGAGGCTAGCGATGCACATAGCAAAACTGCAGACAGTGACACTGTTCGACCTATCAGGTCTCTTCAGTGCAGTTGGTGACCGACAAGAAGCTAGAGGCTTTTAATAAAGCATAGCTTAGACCGCCACACTTGCGGGATCTATACTAGATCCACTTGGTGGATGGTCTGTCAGTACTCTGCGAAGCCGTATCACTCGTGAATGAGTGGCGGTTGTCGCAGGTGCACTAAGTCTAGCAACTGCTAGAACAATAGTGCTGTCACAGCCTAGTGGTCACAAGGTCTTACATGTATAGTAATGCAAGAGGCTAGCGATGCACATACTAGCGATGCACCAACTGCACTGAAGAGACCTGATAGGTCGAAACAGTGTCACTGTCTGCAGTTTTGCTATGTGCATCGCTAGCCTCTTGCATTACTATACATGTAAGACCTTGTGACCACTAGGCTGTGACAGCACTATTGTTCTAGCAGTTGCTAGACTTAGTGCACCTGCGACAACCGCCACTCATTCACGAGTGATACGGCTTCGCAGAGTACTGACAGACCATCCACCAAGTGGATCTAGTATAGATCCCGCAAGTGTGGCGGTCTAAGCTATGCTTTATTAAAAGCCTCTAGCTTCTTGTCGGTCACCAACTGCACTGAAGAGACCTGATAGGTCGAAACAGTGTCACTGTCTGCAGTTTTGCTATGTGCATCGCTAGCCTCTTGCATTACTAACTTTACATAGTTCGACAACCCAATGCATTACTTGAGCTCCTTATTTGTAGATGTTGGAGCTGCAGTTTTGCGATTAGCTATTTTTATAATTTGTGTTTTGCATACATTATTTGTTATTTTTTCTTATTAGTGAGTTAAAGCGAATAAAAACCTTACTTTTGGTTGCAGCAATGTTATTCATATTGATTGCTGAATTAAAGTGTTTTTTTCTAGACCAAACAAAGTTGATATCTTATCTAAAGATCCGGAATCTGCAAAAGCTTTTAACTGCTGCCTTTGAATCTCTAAAGTGTTTATTGCTGCTGTTGCAGTTAACTTTAAAGAAAAGAAAAAGCTAAACAAACCTGCTTTACATATCAACTCCTTAACTAGCGGAACATAATCGTTCGTAGCTAAAGCAGCGGGTTACGACGAAGCCAAGACGGTCTTTAACAGGCTTAACTATAAGCAAAAACGTATGGTTTTCGCCCGACATTTATTGATGAGCAGAACACAACGTTCTATCAAAAGCATTGCAGAAGTACTCTCATTTTTTTGGAAGTTAGCTAGAAATAGCGGTTTTGTGCAAGGCACACATAGCAGTACAGAGACCAAGCTTACATGGGACATCTTTATCAATGGGCATGTTTCTTCCAGCATCATTTACTTGAAGGCGATGACATATACAGAATTTCAAACAGCAATTGAGCATGTCGAAACACTTAATCGGATGCAGCATCATACAGTATTCCAGGGGTCGGCAACCTACGGCACGCGTGCCACACATGGCACGCCAAGCAATTTTCAATGGCACGCAGAGCCTTCCCAAGTTGCACAAAATGTTTTTATTATTCACACGGAAGTTGCACCAATCGGAGCTACTCGGTCTATAAAAAATAGCCCAGTAGTTCCGATTGAATTCGTACACAATATTAGTTACTGTAAAAATTTCGAAAAGAAGGGGAGATCTCCAAAAAAAAAAAAAGGTCAGCACCTGTGTTATTGCAGATATGTTTGCATTTTTGGGCCTATGAATGACACCAAACCCGCTGCGAACCAAGAGATGACCTTTTTTTTTTTTTTGGAGACCACCCCTTTGGGCGTCCCGATTTTGTGTTTACAATAGTTGATAAGCCCATAAATTTGGCCTGGTGCAAGATTGCCATTCATTGTCCGGCATTTTGCGTTTCTAAATATGGTAACCCCATATATGGACTATGTCTGGTTTATTGTATATTAATGTATTAAAATGTATGAGGTTGGCACACTGAACGATTTCAAAACTTAAGTCGGCACTCAGTTAGCAAAAGCTTGCCGACCCCTGCAGTATTCTACTCCCCTCTTAGCACTTACCCCACGATACCAACAAATGAGAACTTGAACTTGGTGTACTCCGTTTCTCCTCTCCTGCCCCGGCTGGCCATACAGCAGGAAGGACCGCGTATGCCAATGTTATTTTGGTAGTGATGTATTTGATACAGGTGGAAGAAATCATGCCAAGCCAAAGACAAAAGCTGTCAGAAATGGAGAAAACTAGATCACTTTCAAAAAGTACGTGAGAGCAAAATTTGAAAATTTGTTGCCACCTCAGGGTCTTCTTCACAATCGTCTGACAAGCAAAAAACTTTTGTCTAATCGTTTTGGGTCAAGTATAAAACTTATAGCGCCTTGATTGACTATAAGGCTAAACCGATGGCCGTGAAGAGAGAGGTTCCGTTTTCTTACGGCGTTCATTGTTGCCGCAGCTTCTTTGAAATCCTCTGCTTTTGATGGCGATTGGTTTGATATTCGGTCTTTGTGTGACCTTACTTCTCCTGATTAAACTAATTTGAAACAAATTTTACCAAATGCACAATTCTCATTTCAATTTTTGTGAAAAAACTGTCCACCTTACATATCTATTTTCGTGATATGGACACTTCTGGATACACATGCTGATACCTCACTTGGAGTTAGATGTAAACAACGTTTTACAATACTTACATCAAAGACTAGGGTATGATATATTTACAGTAAATCTACCAAGCAAGCTTCTATGCGAATCAACGCATTCAAAATTGGAACGCGTTGATTTATGCCATAATTAATATGGCACAATTAAAACAACAATGACCCACGTTGAAACACCCTAAATTTCTTTATTTTTATGTAATTTCAGAAAAATTCTGTTACCAAAAATTTTTCGTATCTCACGTTAATCTTTTATTTTAACTTGTTATTAATCAAAGCGTTCAATTGCTTTCTTTATGTTAAATTTATTGGGGATCTATATTACATAAGGTTCCGTGCTATAAACCTTTCTTTGCATGGGTGTACAGACATTTCATCACCAGACATTTAATCACCCGACACTTAATCACGATAGGGTTAGGGTTTAGGGTTAAAGACGAGACACTTAATCACGTTTGGGTAAGGGTTAGGGTTAGGGTTAGGATTAGGGTAATCGATTCTAGCCCACTTGCAATATTGTCGTGTTATAAAGTCTGCGTTATTAAATGTCTAGTGATTAAATGTCCGTGATTAACAGTCGAGTGATTAAATGTCGGGTGATGAAATGTCGGTAAACCCTTTGCATGACATATACAATCAGTCAAACTTCTTTAAATTACGCTCTGATATTTAAAACTATTTGATAACATAGACCTTTATTATTACAAGCCAAAAATTTCTTTTTCGTTCGCTTTTGTTTAAATAGTAATAAATAATACCCGAGACTAGCTTTTTTCGGCTTTTTTGTGATTTAAAAAATATTGAATAGAACGGAAACGTTCTTTATCCTGCTTTTTTATTTAAATAATTTTGAATAAAAGCTAAAACTTCCTTTTACCGATAAGTTTACTACAACGACGTTCACATCAACATCGATAATACCAACATTTTTTAGTGTTGTTATATTTACAATAAAGTAATGCAGGCTGTAAACTTGATAATTTTTAGAGGCATTTCATGGGTTGTTTTTAAAAGCTAATTTTTTCTTGCTTTTTCTGATAAAACTGTTTGTCGAAAGGCTGTAAAATATGGATGTATTTGAGGATAGCTTGAGTTTTCTTTTTTCCTGTTGCAGTTTTGGAGGCCTAGCCAGCGAAAGTACAAAAGTTACAAGTGGGTCCCAGACTGCAAAAAGATCGAAAATCTCTGACTTAGATGCTAGCGTGGGGTGATGGATCATTCGTTTTTGCTTATTGACAACGAAGCAAAATGATTTGGTAGATGTTTGAAGATTTATCAAAGCTTGCGTTCGCATTTAAGCAAACGAGGTCCCTTTACATACTGATCTTGAAAACGAGTTATTTGGTCAACTATCGGTACCGAAGCGCTCTCATTACAAAAGTTGATCTTAAAAAACAGTAGGCAAGTGGAAAAGAGACTTAAGGGCTGCAGCCAGCAGTCAAACTCAATAAATATGCGTGAAATCAAGTGAAAAATTGCCCACCAAACTCCCAATACGGCCCAAATTGCTTTTGCTTATATCAAAGCATTTTGCCAAAGATATTTAGTCGGTCAAAATCTAACCAATGTTCTTAAATTTTAAAATATTAGTGTGGATACTGGGCGACGTCGAGTTACCGGTTTGCAAAATTATAAATGTTAATTATACCTGAAATATTTTTTTTCATTTTTTCCAACCGTATGGTAATGAGCAGAGCTAACAAAATAACAACAATACACGATCCAACTATCGCAATGATAGTTCCAGGTGATAGGCCCAGTTGATCCATGATCGGCGATTTTGTCTCTGGTGATTCTTCAGTAACATTAATTTGAAACGATATATTTGTTTCACCAAATCCATTCGAGTAAAGAATCAGTTCATAAAATCCATTTAAATTGCTGTTGACCTGATAAAATAAATTGATATATATTTTTATAGAAAACTGTCTTCAGCATTAACAAGTGGTCTGTTTCACATACGGGTATCAACTAGACTGCATAATCTTAAAAGTCACGACTATAATGCATTAGTGACAAATTTTTGGCTGCACGAAATAGTTGTCATATTCTTAAGTTTAAAAAGAGTCCTGGATACGTATTGCATATTAAGCGTTGCAATGCTGTTTTCCTTTCAACTTGTATGGAAGCACAAGTACTACAATAAATATTGTTATTTCAAAGTGCAGAGCATTGGATTGCGTTCAAAAGACTGCCGCTATTACGGGGTGAAGCTACAGTCGTCGACGTCACATTAAGCAACCAACAAAATGTTACCTCAGGTGGTCATTTTCTACAAGCAACAGGAAACAACATTTCAGCAGTTTTTATCACAGTTTACCAACACTGCAAAAGTCATCGGTATTTTTGAAGAAAGACTACTTTACTCTAAATAAATGACCACATAAAAGATAATTAGTGGCAAACACGCAACCTTCAAAGCCGTAGCCTTTCAAAATATTAGATAACAAAGTCTTGTTTTATTAATGCAAGAGGCTAGCAATACACATAGCGAACTGCAGACAGTGACACTGTTTCGACCTATCAGGTCTCTTCAGTGCAGTTGGTGACCGACAAGAAGCTAGAGGCTTTTGATAAAGCATAGCTTAGACCGCCACACTTGTGGGATCTATACTAGATCCACTTGGTGGAAGGTCTTGTTTGTTTTCACATTTACATATAGAAATAATCGACAAAGCTAATTACCTGGTTTCTCACAAAAGTGAAATATTGTTGGGTTGTGGATGAGTGAACCAAATTATTTGCATCGTTAAAATAAGTGACGTTGATCCCTGAGTAACAAAGTTTTGAAAACGAAAGCTGCTGTATGAGGTACATTGGAATAAATATAGCTTATGCTTCAGTAAACTGTTTATCAACTATGTACTAAACCCATATAATTACCATTGAATAAAACGGATTTGAATTGTGCACTTGGATTAGATTGAAATGAAATGATACAAGTTCCAACAGCATTCGCTTTCCACAAGCATTGTTGAGGTGAAGTGACGTATGGACGAACTGAAATAAAATTCTATGCGAATATGCCATCGGGGAAATTGCAATTGCAGGAAACAGTTATATCAGTTGATACTACAGGTTGACCATCACAAACCCGGAATCATTGGGACCTAGGAAGTGCTGGATTAGCCATTTTGCCGGATTAGCCTCTTATTATCTTAGAATACACAAACCCAGTTGCCTATCACCTCATCTTAACATTAAAATATCCTCTAAATCAGTTCAAGTTGGTTAATACAACAAAAGGCAAGTGAAATTTTAATGCAATACAGGTAAAATACTTGGTACAGGTACAAAGCTGGCGCGGTGACCCAGGAAATTTGAAATTTCAGTACATAATACAAGCACTGTTTTTTAGGTCAAATTAGTGCCGGATTAGTGATGGTCAACCGGTACTAATTAAAAGGATGCAAATTCTAACTAAGAAAATAAACTACGTCATGCCGGTTATAAAAGTAGAACTGTACGACACAACAAAAATCTAATTTCAAGATATAAACCAAGACCTATTCCACTTTCAATCAACATTGCATTTCAGACAAGCTCATGGCAATTTAAATTAATTTCATGGTAATTTAAATGAACTTTATTAAACCGCTGCTTTAAAACAGGTTTTAAACTTATGAATAAGTCAGCTATATTTCAACTTGTTAAATGGATGATTTACTGTATATTCTACGAGCAGATCTCAAGGAAAACGTTTGATTGATGATACATACACAAAACATTGATATAATGTTGCTGTGATCGACCAGACAACGGATCAACAAGTTCTACGTAAGGGGATTGAACTTGACAAAAAACTGATTGGTTGTGTTTTGCTTTTTGTAATCTGCTGATTATAAATGTTCCGTTCTAAAACAATAATAAATACAATAATGCTTGCACGAAACCCTCATTGTATTCCAAATCAGAGAAAAAGTTTTACACAATTTTTTTTAAATGTTAGCCAAGTAAGTCCACATGTCGTGCTCAGCAAAGTGTAACTAAAACTAAAGACGATAGCGATGGTTAAAAATGAAATGATTATACATCAAATCCTAATCATTCTTCGAATACAAGACAAAGAAATGTTTGGGACACTACAAAATGATCTAACAGAGTTTAACTGAAATCAAAACGTTAAATAACTTAACGAAAAATGTAGGAATTAGAATTTGTAAAGCGGACAAAGGAAATTGCACTGTCATTCTTGACAAAACTGATTATGACAAAAAAATGTTGAGTTTATTGAATGACGAATCTACCTACAGAATTCTAAACCGAGATTCAACAAAATGCATTGAAAGACGTTTGAACAGCTTTATTTACAATTTATTTAAGTCACAACGCATTTCACAAATGCAATACTATCAATTACGAAGCACGGATGCCACAGCACCCCGGTTGTACGGTTTACCCAAAATTCATAAAAAAGATATTCCCATGCGGCCCATTGTGTCCTTTATAAATTCTCCATTATACAATTTGTCCAAATTTTTATGCAAATTGTTATCTCCATCAGTTGGCAATACTGAATTTACTGTAAAGAATTGATACGAGTTTGTTCAATTTTTAAATTTCATTGTATTAAAAAAGAATGAATGTATGGTTTCTTTTGATGTCGTTTCACTCTTTACTAATGTTCCAGTAAAATTGGCAAAAAAAAGTTGCCTTTGATTTGTTAAATGAAGATGTTACATTATGTAATCGTACCGATTTGACAATGGATGATATTGAAATCGCTTTAAATTTATGCTTGAGTAACACTTATTTTACATTCGAAGGAAAATATTATCAACAGATATTTGGCGTACCTATGGGGTCCCCCATTTCTGTGGTAATTGCAAACCTGGTAATGGAATATGTTGAACAGAAAGCAATCTCATCGTTCAGTTCATCTCCTAAATTATGGAAGCGATTTGTCGATGAAACATTTGTGATCATGCAAACCAATGAAGTGAATAGATTTTTTGATCATTTGAATAGCGTGGACCCGAACATAAATTTTACAATGGAACTAGAGCAAGATGACAATTTAGCATTTTTAGATGTCCTAGTCATGCGAACGCAGGATGGAAAATTGGCCACTAAAGCACACCGAAAACCAACCCACACCAATCAATATTTAAATTACCATTCAGCTCACTCCAATGAACAAAAACAAGGTGTTGTGATAAATTTATACAATCGAGCTCAATCGCTCACGACCAAATCAACAGACTGGAAAAAAGAAAAAGTTTTCTGTCTCATAATCTCGCTGAAAATGATTATCCTAATTGGTTCATACAAAAAGCACTGAAAAAAAGAAAGGCTAAGCTCAAGTTTAATTACAAGAAGAAGAAAGACATATTGGATTGGTTATTTTGCCATTTATACCAGAAATAACTGAAAGATTGAAACGTCTTTTGAAAAACCATCAAATCAAAGGGGCAACAAAACCATTACGCACTGTGGGAAACATGCTGCCAAGTTTAAAAGATAAAATCAACAAATTTGATCAACGCGGTGTTGTATATAAAATTCCATGTTTAGATTGTACAGGTGTATTCCATGTTTAGATCGTATATTGGTGAGACTGGTCGATCATTTAAAACACGACGCAAAGAACATCAAAGGGACGTCAAACCTGATACAATTGCCCAACTAACAAATGATGAATTAAAAAAGAAATCTGCTTTAGTGAAACACGTTTGCTTAAATGGACACCAGATTGATTGGGAAAGCTCTGAAATTTTAGCTACTGAAAGTGACTATACGAAAAGACGTTTTTTAGAATCATTTTACATACACAAAACTGATTTTTCTTTTAACGATAAAATTAACAGCTTTTATCCCGGATTGTACAAATTTATAAATTTGTGACCGCCAGTTGTCGCTGCTGCACTTGTTTATTGCCATAATTTATGTTTTTTCTCCTTTTCGTCCTGTTGATTACTATGTAACCGTTGTCTGTGTTTGAACTTTAGTCACTCCTGACGAAGAAAAACTGATATTAGTCATTCGAAACGTTGAGTTTTTGTGAATTTTATGTAGAATTTAAATCTAAACAAAGAGCATTTAAACTTTCGATTACACCAGAAGAGCTATATTGAGAAGTTAACAGAGTTTAGTTAGCTGCCTTAATCGGAAAAAACATATCATGGTTTCGCTTGACCATGCAACATGTTATGGAAAGTTTTAAGCGTTATGCTCGCAGATGTTCCACTTCTAGTCCGGAAACATTTCATCGCACCATGCAACCAAATTTTAAACATAATAACAATGGATCTACATGATACTTAATGATGAGTATTTTAAACGACAAAGGATATAGTTTTGGTTAAAAAACAAAAACTACATCTTATAAATCTGAAATCCTTCTTGATAAAATTAAAATATGCTTTAAGAACTTATACCGTCAGTTGAGCGTGGCAAAACAAAAAGTGTACAATGTTAAAAGACGAGCAGGAACTTTTAGAATAGGGGTATTAATATAAAAAAGCCAATTCAAGGATTTTTTTAAAGCCAGTCGGGTATTTATCCGCAAGAAGCATTTCTTTCAAGCTCAGTCATCGTTTAAAAAAATCCATTCTAGGATCAAAACAGTAAGGCATGGCGGAATAATACGATACGCTACCGGTAATACGTAATTTTACGCCATAAGCAAGCACTTGAGTAAGATTTTTTTTGTTTCCATGCCAAACAGCCTCAAACAACCAATCAAAACAGCTGAAATGAAGTAACAACAAAACGATAATCATTACTATATATTGCGACCTGCGTTACTGCAACTCGACAGAAATAAAATCATTTGCACTCTTAAATAACGTTTAGCAATAAAAATATCAGCAGAGAATTGAGTTTCATATTTTTATTCTACAGCAACAGCAAATGAAAGTTGTTAATTTTACTAAAATATGCCTGTGTTCAGACTCGTTTCGTATTTTACTAATGCTGCTAGTAAAGTGCATCTCCATCCCAGCGGTACATTCAGAAGACAAAAATTGACGACGTGTTTCCTTCTCACAGTCAAAATAACGTAACCATAGTGAAGTTTAAACACCGGGCCTAATGGCATTGCTGCCATAAACGACAATTCAGCTCACTCAAGTGCGTTGTTGACAAAAACAACAACACGCTACTCAAACAATGCAGAACGCAACAGGGGAACACCAATGTTACTGCCAGTAAAGAAGCCAATTCTTATGACAAACTAAACGTTTTACACCCATTTGTTTACCTCCTCAACGTAAGTTCGTGCACCATCAACGCAGAAAACAGAACCATTTGAGACCGGAAAACTTGATTGATGTTCACATTTTAAACTGATGCTATCACCTTCTGTTACATTCAAATTCCCAGTGACAAAAACGTTTGAAGGAGCTGAAAATTGCATGGGTAAGAACACAGCAACAAGCACATTAAAATGCATGAGATTTGTTTCCGCCACTGGAAAGAAAGTGACGATGCAGTCGATCTATTTGTCCCTCGATCACTCAATCTAAAGTCACGATGCCACTCAAATTTATTACCCAAATCACACATTTCAAAAAGTAAACTGTACTTATTTGCAAAAACTCACAAATAACAACAATTCAACTTTAAACAGTATAACCATGCTCGTGGCTATGTCATGTGCGAAAGTTGCACCTGAAGTAGGTTGAATTTGGCATTCTCAGAACCCAAAACTGATCAGATGGAACACACAAAGTGGCACAGAGAAACAACAAAGTCGGTTTGGGTCATGTCCTTGGGTAAAATAAGTTTTTATCTTGAGAAATTGTACAATAGCTTCTTATAATTTGTTCTTCTTGTAAGTTAGCATTAAAATTCATTAGGAAAAAGCAGCATGTAACTATTTGTAAACCTATAAAGACAGAAAGAGGAGAAGACAAGGAAGAACGGTAATTCAAAAACGTTGTGTTATTTTCCAAAAGATTAAAAAAAATGTTTTAAGCGTAAGCTAGTTATTTTTATAAATAATCCAGTTTGCGGTCACAAGCCATTTTTTAGGAAGTATAATATTGTTAATGTTAATGTTAATGTTGGCACAATCATGTTAAATGTTGGATCACTGCAATCACCAAATGAAGAGCTAATATACATCTGCAACGCTTACGATTGATGCATTGTTCTTAGAAATGGGTGCCTAAATATGCAAACAAAGTAGTTTTTCAAACGAAACGTAAAGCAGGAAAGAAAGTGCAAAGCTTATATCAACCAGTCAATTAGTTAATGCTACAAATGAAACGCGCAAAATAGTTGATCGACCGACTCATTGTTTAAGAAACTTAAGTGATGTCGTCGCCGTTTGGTCAGGCACTCAAACTCAATCTGGGCCAGCACAAATCAAACCAAGACCAAGAGTTTATTCTTTTACCACCCCGGGCTGCTGTGCTAGCCAGATCAGATACTGGCAGTGGTCGTGTAAAGCCAACATCAAGTTGCGTTATCCAAAACTTGCAGACCTCGTGTTCCTCTTGGTACATGATGTATGAGACAAGAAAATATGATATGATCTGAAGTTTGCTCAGTGTCGCCACATTCGCAAATCGGTGATGGAGCGAGACCCCATTTGTACATGGAAGAGTGAAAACGTTCTATTCCAGTCCGCATGCGATTGAGTCTTACCCAAGATGTTCTGGGCAGACTCATTCCAAGTGGCCTTGAACTGACCTTGGAAATAAAAGCACGGACTCTTGAAGTACTTTCCAAGTAGTCCGCGTTCCATTTATGTTTTGTCCACTGCTTAACGCGGATGTCCAGTTTATCAATAGACAAACTACTCAATAGTTTTCATGCAGCAGGTACAAATGGGCGTCTTTATCTAAGTCTTCCCAGATGCGCATCCTCTGCCCAACCAACTGTCCGTGCAGTACATGGTCAGTATCATGGATAGCACTATTCGCCAAGGAGAGTGTCGCTCCTAATCGTCAGACCTCAGCTAGATGGATGTTTGCGAGGACAGGCAAGTCCTCCGTTGGTGTGGGACGCAAGCATCCAGTGACAATGTGCAGAGCATCATTGAAAATGCTGTTAATGAGGCGAGTATGCGTACTATGACACCAAACTGGTCCCGAGTACACAGCGGTGGAGTAGACCAAGGAAAGAGCAGATATGCGCAATGTCTTGGCACCTGCACCCCATTCAGATCCCAGAAGTCGCCTAAAGAGCGCAACTCGGGTGGAGAGTTTTTTGCGCAAAGCGTCGAAGTGGTGACGGAAAGTGAGCAACTTATCCAGCTTTACCCCAAGATACGTTGGGACTGGACAGAGTGGCAATAGTTTGCCATTGTTGTAAACATTAAACTCACGTTTGGCCTCTCAGTTATTAAGACTAAAGGCCGCGGTCACCGTTTTCGTATTGCTGAGCATTAGCCTCTAATCCGGCGATAAGCTGAAAGTGTAGTTATGTCTTGGCTTAGAGTGTCCGCCACAGCCTTCCAATCTCGAGAAGCATAAAGCTATGCTTAGCCATCAGCATATGCATACTTTTGGCAAGTCATAGAAGCCAGATCGTATGTGTAAATGTTGAAAAAGATAGGAGTCAAGATTGATCTCTGTGGGAGCCCGTTTCGCAAACATTTTGACCTGCTTTGCTTGCTGTCACCAGCAGTGAGCGTGAAGCTTCTATTCCGGACACGTTCTATAATCATTCGGACCATGCGCTTATCTGGTAGAAACCTAAAAAACTTGCAGGGAAGACCACGGTGCCAGACAGTGTTGTAAGAAGCTGTCAGATCAACAAACACGGCACCAGCCTTCTTTTTGGCCTCAAACGAATCCTCGATGTTTTGAGTAAGTCATAAATTCAACTTAAATAATGTAACTTAAGTCATAATTTTAAAGGGTGAAACCGGCCATGAGAAAAAATAACCGGGTAACAAGCATCCACGTGCCCGCATGAAAGTGGAACATTTGGGGAAAACACCGTTAACAATGCAGTGATTAGTTTTTAAGGGATGCACTTTTATTTCACACAAACATAAACATCTGTTCAAGCAACTAGCTTAGTTCTTCTTGATATAGGTTCAGACAAAATGGCTACATGATGAAATTCAGTGAGCAGAAAAAATCACGGCTCCTAAAATTGCTGCAGGCAAAATACGATAAATAAACGCAAAAACACAGCACCTGTCCAGCACTGAACAACATCGGAATCCTCCCACTGAGCGAGACATTTAGTTTTGTTTGAAACAACTTTGGTTTTATTGGAATAATATAAAATTCCGTCGTTACTACATCTATACTCTCCCACTGCGTTATAGTCGGATGATCGAGAAACAACCTCAAGTGATCTGCCGGAACCAATGCTGCAGCCTATAAAAAATTTAGAACTCTAAATAAAAAAAATTGCATTCGCCTCAAGACTAAAGTTTAAACTACTTTCATTTTAATCCAAAAACTTTAAGCTAACAACACTCACTTGTCCAGCATTGGAAAAAATCGGAATCTTTCCACTGAGCTGTAGCAAGACATTTGGTTTTGTTTGAGAAAACCCGTGTTTTATTGGAATAAGCTACGTATTGATTTCGGGGACATCTAAACTCTCCCACTGCGTTGTAGTTGGATGATTTGGAAACAACTTCAAGTGATCTACCTGGGCTGATTCTGCATTCTACAGAAAATAATAGTTTAGTACAATATCAAATCTCAAAGATAAATATCAATATCAAATAGTTTTTCTATTATGGAAAAGTTTTGTAGCAAAAAGTAAAGATTTTAATAGCAGTATATACGGAGTACCATTTATCTAACATGTTTGGGGTAGATAGAGACCAGCCAGCAGAAAGCAGATCACTGTCGAAATTATTATTGCCAGACTTTGAAAGCACATGCAAACAAATATTTTCTTTTATTGTTTCTGAGACTTTGTCACTTTGCATTAACTTATCAACCTAATGTGCCTGCAATTGTCAACTGCAGCTTACAAAACAACTTTAGTTCTGTAAACTCTCTAAAATTCCTCTTTAATGAAATAAATGATCAAATTATCTTGCGTTCGATATTTACGCAGCTGTTTTGGTGGAAAATGCATTGTAATTTTCTCGACTAGCTGGATAACAAAAGGAAAACAAAAAAGTTTACGAAACCTAGACCAATAAACGCTGGTGGCAGAGATGCATTGTCCACATTCCCCTGTTTCTTCTTCTGAGATATAGTCCCTTTGACTCTATTTCGGTACCAATCCACGAAGACGCTTTGTCTCACAAATATCATAACAAGGAGAAAGCGCCAAGTCGTAATGTATACGTAACATCAACTAACTTATTTTTGTAATCGCAAAACAAAAACATTTGTGACGCTCATCCCCAATTTTGATTTTGGTGTCTCTACACTTATTCAAAGGATAATTATACATTGTCACCTACATGAAAATCAGCACAGTGTTAAATTTCATTAATGGTGCTCATTGTGCATGCGGCAAAAGAAGAATTTGACATTTGGGACCCAGGTTTGAAGAATTTTCCCGTTTGATCTCATTTTCGACTTCTTATTTCCTTAATTTTGATAAAGTATAAAATTTTCGGTTTTTAAGCATTGCAAACTTACGCTAGCAAGCCAAAACTATAGTGCAAAAACAAAGACACTGATTTTATTAAGCAGTGCATTGCACAGAACTTGTATATATTTTTGTAAAACTGCGTACTCAATAGTAGAAAGTAAACTACTGGCGGAAACATTAAACAACCAATTTCAAAACACAAAAACACAAATATCTTTTTTATTCTTTGATCGCTTTGTTATCTTCGAAATAATTTATCAGCCTATTACAAGAGTAATACATTGCAGCTGGCAGAACTCACTGCTGTAAATGCCACATTGGCCAGGACCATGGCAATATGGTCTTGCGTTCGTTGCTACCTTGCTGTGACATTGGAAAAATAATCGTTAGATGCTAAGATGTAAATTTAAGGAAAGCAAATTGTAAAAAGTGCATTCGGAAAACGATCATAAAATAAATGAAGCTTGGAAACTCCAAAGTACATCTCGACAACTGATCCCAGCATCACCGACAGCTGTATTCTACAAAACGTTCTGAGGCTCTGTTTATTGTGTTGCAAATATAATTTTTGCAAAAACTTCTCAGATTGGCAGGAAAACGTGTTAAAAATTAAAACAATAATAATAACCACCTTCTATTGCAGCGTTTTGCAGTTCAATAGGACATTCTGTCTTGTACAGTTTACAATCTTTTGTTTTTAGTTTTGTACCGTTGGAGCATTGTGTCGATATATCATATTCCTCTGACTGAAGTGAAATTTTCTCGGGTCCATAAATTTTGGGAAAACAACTAACTGTAGCACTATATATTATAACTGTTATGACAAAAGTTGACTGTAGTTATAATGTCAAATTTAGTTTAGAAAACGCCCGAACACGCCCGTGACATCAAAAGCGGTTTTCAGATAAAAAGAACGGTATCAACAGCTGTCGTTATAAAATGTTCTATCACATGAATATTTAAGCTCACTACTCAAAGTCCACATCCAGGAAAGAAGACCTTCTCCTAGGCCAAGCTGCCTGATTGTCATGTTAAGCCATCTTCCCACTCGAAAAAAATTTTGTTTTGTTTGAAGTAACTTCAGTTTTGATGTAATACAATGATAAGCCATCGCTACGGCATTGGAACTCTCCCACTGAATTGTGGTCGGATGATTAAGAAAAATTTTCAAGTGATCTATTCCAGTGATACTCCAAGATCCTACAAAATCTTAACTAATCTTAATGTAACAGCAACATCAAGTAAGCTGAACACTAATAAAGAAAGTTTTGTTTAAATGAGGAAACTCCAGCAAAAAATAATCCATTGGGCTTCATAGCTTCTGATTCAAAGAAAAAAGTTTAAAAAGTGTATTCACCGAAATGAAAATGCATTTCAGAGAAGTAATCGTTAATTGTAGTGTTGATCCTTAAATCTACCGTAGAAACAATTTAAACAACTAGCCACACTTTTTGCTTTGGTTAAACACTATAACTACACTAGCAACTCCATCAAAAAGAGTGGTTTTAAATGCTGATAATATTTTTACAGCAAAAAGAAACTTTAACCGTGATTTTTCCAAATATCGATATTCTTCGAAAAATTTTTCTGATATTTTAGAACACGCTTAGTGTATACCAATTTAGGTATTTGCAAATTTTTATCCTTGTAAATTTTTCGGTTTTGAAAATATGACATAGTTGCCATATCGTAGCAATGGACGTTTCTGACACAAATTTTTTCTATTTTGCAACACTTTGAAAAGCGTCTTAACTTCTTTCACGATTTTACCTTGAGATGTTAAAAACTCGAATTGAGTTAATTTGAACTACTGCATATATTAGATAATCTTGTGCACTAGGGATTTCAGAAACTGTGTGGGATGTACTGTAGCTGTATTTTTGGTGTAAAATAGCATACGAAACAAGCAATATAAAAATGCTCTTTTATCAATCTATTTGTACTGTTGATCCAGTTGCAAGCGCTATTCCTCACCCAATGATCAGTACACTGATCAAGAAAAGTCTTGTTTGATTCATTCCGTTTCTTGTTCTAACTGCGAATATGCATACATTGGGCAAACCAAACGAGATCTCAATTTTCGTTTTAAACTTTAGCCGAACACCAACAAGCTATCAAAAAACAAAGCTATGCGCTCAATTAGAATATGCAGTTAGATCACTTAATTGATTAAAGTAACACAAGCACTTTGAAAGTTGAGTCTAACTACTTTCGACATCTTGCAGCTGAAACATGGTTTATTACTTCGTACCACAATGTTATTAGCCCGTAGAGGGACAGTGAAATTTACACATTTACAGGTACAATCGACTACAATTTGTAGTCACTGTCTTAAACTTTTATTCGCCTTGTAATTAGTTCCTAACTTCATTTAATCACGGTTACAAATACTGTAACTAGTTACTGCACAAAATTCAAACGTTGCTAAAAAATCAAAGCGAGATTAAAGAACACACACATTTATGAATACGTTTTACTAAAGAAACACGAAACAAATCCCAAAAAACTTAAATTCTCAGACACCAGCACATTTTGGCATTTGCATGTTTTTACAATAACTCTGTGCGACGCACAAACAGTTTTTTTGCAGTCATTACCCTTTGAACGCGTATCATTTTGCATACTGTGCATTTTTTGGGTCGGTTTGGCGTAGTTGGTGTGCCCGATGTGTCGCAAATGTTTTGGTGCACGTAAAACCCCATTTAAACGGCTGCATCTTTTACAGAATGTTAATGAGCAGAACTGCTAGGTCGTGCTTGAATCGCAGGCTTGGCTAATTCCAAATAGAGCTGGCTTAAAAATTGTTCTATTGAGTCTTTGTACCTACCGTTCTGCATTAGTGTAAATGCATTGTTTGCTCCAACATATAGCATGTTGCAAAAAAAGAAGTGACCAACGAACTGTTTTTCGACGACAGAAAAAGTCCTCTATGTTTTGATCGAACATGTCTACTTCACCTTTTCTTTCATTACAATCTAAGATCACAAGTGGTTTTTCTTTTCTTCGTTGTCTACAAATGCATCATTGTGGCTTGGTCTGAGCAGCATCACATGATTTTTCTTTTTCGTTTGATAGGTAAACAAGCACATGCTAACATCATCATGATTAAATGAACATCTACTGCTGCAAAGATCAGCTTTAAGTCTTAAAATCAATGGTATCTCTCGGCGATGACTCTGTATTGTGCAAAAAAATATTAAATTCTGTAGTAACTATTTATTGTTGGGCAAATATAATCATTGCTGTTGGACGAAATGAAAATTTGGTATTGGGAAAGGCTGTAGCTTATAAAGTATTTTTTTAGTGCACGCGTCTATTTCTGTTCCTTACCAAGATTGCAGCAGATTCAGAACAACATCCTGAGCCAGATTACAGTGAACAAAGTTCCCTTCTTTTCCACGATATGCAATTGCATTCAGAGCACAGCCGGTGCTAGGCTTGCATGCCCAAAAATTCTTGAGTCCATATTTTCGGGATTGTAATGGCATATAATTTCGATCAGGAACTTTTCCTCTATAGCCTAATAGCTGCTCATCAACAGTGATGCATTCACCAGAAATCAATACCATGCGAATGTTTGGGAAAAACATTCCAAATTTTTGAAATAGCTGCAAATTTATCATGAGCTTTTTTTTCTGGCCGTGTATGCAAGTTATTATACCGGAGACATCTCAGTAAAACCTGAATCGATGCAAACCCATGACAGAATCATGGAATTGCTGTCTGCCAGTTTCCGCAAGTCTTCTAAAGCTGTAAAATTATTTTGTCGCGTCCAACTTTCCATATTATCGCTAATCCAGCTTGAAGGTGGTTTATGGAAAATATATTTACTGAGTAGCACACTTTTGGAAGGTTTCTTCGGACTTCGATAACTTTTGTAGTAGAGTACGTCAGGGTAGTTTTCAACATTTCTTCAGTTTCCATCTGCTGTAAACTTTTCTTTTCATTGATAGGCTGAGCAATTACCCTTGGTGTCTCTGTTACGATGTTTCTTTGTCGTCTTCTCACAAGAATTAAGCGTGATATGTATATTATATCATTTGGACTTGTTATTTCACTTCATTTTCTTCGTCACTTTCAATTGCGTTTTTCGACACCTTGTCGTCACTATACATCTTTTTCTGTGTCAATTCTAAACTTGTGATCATCATCGGCTTCTTCGTGCGTATTATTTTCATTATCATACTGATCGATTTTCGTGACGCCCAATTGGGGCATACATGTCAAGATAATCACGCGTTTTCTCATGATTAAAACTTAATACATATTGTTTATTCAATAAACAAACATGATTTTAGTTGTAACAGCAGTAGCCATAGAATTAATTACAAAGTAATGTACCGGTATTTCTATTTCTACATAGTTGCTGCTCAATCTTTGCAAAAACTGGCTTCAGCTGTGATGCTTTGCTTGTATTTTACAAAACTATTTTGCCATGCATTGCTTTGTTTTATTTTTCGCTTTGTCAATTTTAAAATTTCACATCAAAGTAATTCGTGACCAGAACCAATGTTAGCTTACCTTTAACGTTGATATCAATGGCAGCTAGCTTTGCTGGACTAGTTACAGATCTGACAACAGTAAATGTGACATCTTTATCAAGAGGGAACATCAAAGTCAAAGAACTTATTATGTAGGTTGATTTCTCGCAGGAAACTTTTTGACAAGTTAAATCAAAACCATTTTCAGTGTCCTCTACACATCTTGCAAAGTCAGAATAAATGTTGGTTTGTCGCCGTGGATCCAAAATAGGATGCGACCAGGAATATGTACCACCAATCAATAAAAAATTGATTGACAACTTCAATCCATTGAAATTTCTTGCCAGAGTATTTTCAATCAAAACTGGTTCGGTTTGAATTGTGTTCAAGGGAGTTGAACATGGTGCTGTCAAAAAGAAAACAACTGTCAAACCGACGCGATGGCGTAGTGGTTAGAGCGTCTGCTTCGCAGTCGGTAGACCTGGGGTTCATTCCCCTTGTCGAGTCATACCAAAAGACTTTAAAAAATGGTATCTATAGCTTCCCTGCTTGGCGCTCGGCATTTATGGGAGGTTGTGGAGAACAAGCCGGCAAGTTCGCTTGTTGTGTCCTTGGGCAAGGCACTTAACGGGATGCCCCCGCCTTTATGTGGAAGACAGGTGGCCCACAAACCTCGAAAAAGGCAACTCCCAAGCGAGTGCGGACTTCCCGTCCAAAGTATAGCGATACAATTCGCTTTCTGGTGAATGGAGGATAAAAATGGCAAATAAAACAATTTAGAGTACTTAGTAATATTTGTAGCCTATGTCGAATAACAACTGTCAAATATACACGTAAGTATTTGGTGACGTAAAAATGATGAATTTTGGCGCAAATTTGAGGTTAAAAAACAGTGTTTTCTGCTTCAATGACAATAAAATGTAGACAACTCATAGTCGATGGAGGATAAAACTAATCCTAGCTTTAACTTTTGTCAACTTCGATTATACGAGAATCATCGACTTTAAACTGTGATTTTAAATTGCCAACTTTAAATTGTCGGGATATCTTTTTCCTTACTATGCTTTGCTTTAATAAACAGACCCAGAAAGAATTAGCTCGATATTTCAGCTTGGTTGCAACTTTTCAGTTTTCACTCTTTTCGATACATAGCATACTTGAAACTTGTTCATGCGTAAAGTCAAAGGTTGGAGTTTAATGAGTGGCAGGTAAGATTGTTTCAAAAAACCATTCATTTAACATATTAAGATAATTTGCTGAATAACATATTCATTTTTATGAAAAAAAACTGATGGCGCATCTCATTTAAAGTATTGCCTTTTCCTATTTTCATACAAAAACCATTAATTTTGTAATAGAAACTTATGACTAAAAAACATTTTAACAAACCTGTCACAATTACTTTATTTGCAGCTGTCAATGATACAAACAAAGACAAAAAGTGCCACAAAAAAAGCATGATTTAAAGAAAACAGCTTTTTTAACGATCACCACTAAATTGCATACAAAATATATGCTATAAACTGTCTAACAAAAAACAACATTATCTTATTTATCCTATTACTACAAAGAACTAAGCTATAATTAATACAGTAAACTGATCAATTTTTGTGTTTTTTGTGCTGTAGACTAAAGTGCTACAGCCAAAAGCAGCTGTTTTATTTATGCAATCGCAAAACATCTTTTTTTTCTGCGTATATATGCATCTGCAGCGATTTTTGAGTGCTTTAGAGTAACTCTCTGTTTCCCTCAGCTGGAAAGAACGCTTTTGCTCTAGCAAAGTCTCTTGTAAAAAACAAAAGCAACAGCAAATTACACCCTAAAGTTCGTACGATTTAGTCAAAATCAGGTATCAAAAATCGCTTTTCACGTCATTGGTTTGAATCATTGGAGCATTTCAACTTTTTTTAAACAATGATGTAAGAAACGTTTTTTTCGCTCCTGTTATTCAAAACGACTGGTCTAGCACATAATACTATCAATATTATCTGTTAACCAAAAATTTGAAAGACCGCTTTTTCAAACGTTTCATATTTTCATAAAATGTTTAACCGTTTTTATAAAGCCACTGTTTACATCAGGCATTAATTCCTACAATCTCTATCATTATCATGATTTTGAACAAATACAAACGCCGTGTTAATGTCAGCTTTTGACTTCAATGCGCTTTTAAGTCCTGCACAGTTTATCTGTGATGCGCCTGCTCTGAGTCATACACTTTATCAACCTGTCTATAAAATGCAAAATCACCAACAAAAAATATAATAAAGAAATTAGAATTTAAAGAGTACAAAAATCGTCGAATTATTTTCGTTCAAATAAAATAGATAACCAACAACCTTTACGTCATATTAAAAATCTTAAATGAATTTACAGTAAAAAGACAAAAAAAAGGTAAATCGTAAGTTTCGCACACTTCTCCATGAGAAAATAGTTCTGCAATCGAGAGGTACTGGGTTTAATTACCACCTGAATTCTGCTTTGCTGTGCATTTTTACAGAACCATATTTTTGTCCAAAAAATTGATAAGACCTAGATACTTACAATCAGTACAGATTACTTCAAAATAGATGTAAACATATTTATATTTAATAAACTACTAGCCGGTTTTGTAATGTCATTATCATTAATATCGGGGTAAAGAGTATCAGCCAGCTTTACCCAATGACTAATGCTTTTTGGCAAATCCAGTTCTTGGTACATCAAAAGTGCCTTTCTTTGAAAGCGGATCGATTAAACAAAACATAGTAGGTAGTTTAGCTGAGCTTCTATACTTCTTTTCAAAACTCTGGAGTTTCTAAAAATCTCTTTTTTAGCTGTTTACAACATGGCCGTGCATTGAACCTGGACTCGATCACAGTTAAAACAAGCAACCATTTCACAAACGGTAACGCGTTTATTTGATGAAGTGCATAGAATGCATAAACTCAAAGTAGAGGGAAGACACCGATGTAATTGATATGTATTTTAAGGAATGGGCTATTAAAAAATAAGCCAACTATTTACGGCAATCAAATGCAAGTGCTTTACTTTGGGTGGGTTAGCACTTACGCAAGATGCGATTATATCAGGATCTAACAATAAACGCTTATGCACAGATATGATGTCATACAAATAAGGATACAATGAAAATGCGTAAGTAAAAACCAACCCAAAGTGAAACACTAGCAGGTAAGTTATTACGATATGTTGGGCGATGATTTAGGAGTACAATTCACAGGCTGGGTTATTACAGTAAACGATGCGGACAGTTGCTGTGACTCCTGTAAGATTTAACGTGAAAACTGTCAGTTTCTAAAGTTTGCATAAAATTAATGTTCTACAAAATTGCAAAGCAGAACTCAGGTAGTAATTGAACACGCTACTTCTCGATTGGAAGACTACTATCGTATGGTACGATGTGTGGAACTTACGATTACACACTTTTTTGTCTTGTTACTGTAAATTCATTAAAGGTGTTTAATATAAAGTACGAATTATAGAAGCTGGTGTTAGCCTGTTTGAGATATTACTTTTAATTAATGGATGTTAAGGCATATAGGCTAACTGCAATCAGTTGAATAAAATACCACTTCCACGACCGGTTTGGTTCCTATTAGAACTCGTCAGGTGGACAGGCACTGGCTTGGCTGGGAATTAAAAGCATATATCGCATCAAGCTGATTGTAGTGAGCGTGCACCATATATAAGCTTAAAATTAATAGTATCAGTTAAAAGGACTGATGGCGGAGTGGCATAAACCGCATGAAGCAATTCAGGTGACCGTCGGTTCAATACCTGAGTCCACCTGACGAGTATTAATAGGAACCAAACCGGTTAACCGGTCAGTTAGCCTATATGCCTTAACATCCATTAATTAAAAGTAACATAAAGTAGGGATTGCTGGTTATCTATTTTGTTTTAGCAAAAATACTTTAATATACTGTAGCTTTGAAAAACGCTTTTTAAGCCATAAGCTTTTTGTGACGCTCCTATCAGTGGCGTTATCGCGTCAAATCGGAAGATCTAGAATGAGTAAGTGTTATATGTGATTAATTTGAACGTTAGGCAATCAAGACAAGCCAATGATAGCGCTGGTGTTGTAAAGCGCGCTTGCAATAACGAAATGCTAAAGAATGCGCAGCCAGAGGCCAAATATGAACGCCGCGATGATCGAAAGGGTTTGAGAGTGTAAACAAACTCTTTCTGTCTGCATAATGCCGGGCGCCGGGTCTTGATTCAAGCAGCCTCTAAGAGATTAAAATGGAAAGAGCTGAGTACTGCAGCGAGAATTGAAAACCGCTTGATATCATAGTTTAATACACATTAATCATTTTCTAAAAAATGCATTCAAATGGCAGAGTAACACTCTGGTTTGTTGTCGTTTTGTTTGCACGATCTGTGTTGTTGAGATCGAAGTGGGCGGGTCAATTGTTGTCTTAACCATTGCGGAACATCTTGCTTGATGTGATCCTGTAGTCGTTGAGGTGTTCGCCCTACGTATCGACTATCACAGTGACACTTATATTCATATATGACAAACTTTTCTGAGTAGTCGATAGAACATTCTTGCGGGTAACAGGCAGTATGCGCTTCTACATAAAGACCAAGCGGATGCTGACGGAACCATAGCAGCTTTCCACGGCGGTTTTGAATTCTTTTTCCAAGTTTGTAGATGGCTTACCTATCCAAGGAACTCTCAAGTACATGGAGCACTTTTCAGGGCCGAATCGCTTAAGGGTGGCGAACCGAGCGATTTTCTTGGCAATCTGAGCGTTGATGACGTTATTATAATAGCCATTGTCCAGTACTATTTTCTTGATCCATTCTATTTCTCTATGTATCTACGCGTGGTGCAAATCATTAGAGCTCGATACACCAATGAAGATATTAGACTTATTTTACGTTTGAGAGAACTGGACTCCCAATGCAAATACTGGCCAGTAAATGTGGATTTCCGGTATACACTGGTTTCAAAGCCAATATCTGTTCTTTCGACGTAAACATCAAGAAACGGTAGACATTTATCTTTCTCTTTTTCAAAGGTGAATCTGAGGGATGGATGAAAGCGATTGAGTTTGGTCAGAAATTCATCTTCTTCAGCTTTGTGATCGAAGATGGCAAACGTGTTGTCAACATATCTGAAGTATGTTGGAGGCTTCTGCGTTTGAGAAAATAACTTTTCTTCAAAGATGTTAGCCAAAGCCGGACCGAGTGATAATCCCATTGCTACTCCGTCTGTTTGCTTGTACATAGCGTTATTGAAACTGAACTCAACTAAGGATAGAGCGCTCTTGATCAATTCAACAAACATGTCTTTTGAAATGATTGGTTAGGAATCAGATTCGTTGTAGAGAGCTTCTGAACAGATTTTGATGGTTTCATCAAGGGAACGTTGGTGAACAAGCTGGACACATCAAAAGAACACATGAAGACATTAGGGTCGCTGTCAAGATTATGCATGGTTTTAGCAAAGGTAAACCAATCTGATATGCAATATGACGAAAACCGCTTCAACACAGCCTGTAATAGGCCAGCCAACCACTTGCCAAGTTCATGATGGAACGAACTTGTCATAGACAGTATTTGGCGAAGTGGAGTGCCTTCTTTGTATGTTTTCGGCAGACCATACATTCGAGGTTTTGCGATTCAGTTGGTTGTATTGCGTCATATATCCCTTCGGCCTAAAACCGGCTTTGACTAAGTCAAGCAACCGCTTCTTAAAGCGCGATTCAAAGCTGGGTGTGTTGTTATTGCTGGAGACTGGATGAAATCTTTTAAATTTTGATTGATCATCAAGTATCTCGTACAATTTATCTACGTAGTCGCTTTTGTTTAAAAGGGCAACGGCGACGGTTTTGTCTGGTTTAGTGATAGTAATATTATCATCATATCAGGACTGTGACTCTGCCGTTGGTCAGCATCTTTTAAAAAATGATCAATATGCATAAACACCAGAATTACCGGAGCGGTTATTTTGACCGTTTTTAATTTTTAATCGTTTATATCTTTGATTAGATGCGTGCAAAACACTGAAGCTTTTAGCATGTCAATTTTCTTTGCATCGCTATGAGCACAGGGTGGGATGAGAACGGATTTATCTCAAATCACCACCAACGGTCATTTTGGTCGTGCACAGAAATTATTAATTTTTTCATCATTAAATTTATCTTTGCAATCAAAGAGTCTTTTGTTGTGCCATTGTATCGAAACAATCTTGCAACAATAACAGTGCTAACAGGTAAAAGTTACCTACCTGTGCAAAAGATAGATATGTTTGTCGACATAGAGGTAAAAGTACGGGAACTGGTAGCTGAAACCTCCAGACTGTTTTCAGCCCCGTAATAGAAATTTCAAAACTGGGCAAATACTTTTGAAAAGTTTTGAAAAGTATATTTTCAAACAAAAGTCTTCACCTTTAACTCAGAAAATAGAAAAACGCCACTCTGAAAATATTGATCTCCAAAAAAACACAGATTCTCAATCTTTCCTTGAGACAGAAATGCTTCAAGCTCTCTACTCGTGCAAAAAAAGTATTACGCTATGTTTTTATGGAACGCTTTGTTGCGGGGTCGGCACATTCAGACTCGGTTCGATTTTATGCCTGCATTGCAAACGATTTTTTCACATGAAGCAAATTTAGACACTGCTATTGATAACATGCAGCAAACTAATTTGTCTGCTTCAACAGTGAGACATCGAGACATGTAAATTTTGACAGTGCGAAATGTAAATTTGCTTTGGCACTGAGACAGTGACAGCGTTAATGCAAACAGGCTACTGCAACCCAAGCGTTAGGTGATAGTTATTAAACATTTCTTATCTGACGCAGCGGAATTCAATTTTTATCGGTTGCTAATGACGAAGCCAGAGTGAAATGTATTAGGATTTCTTTAAAATTGATTACAAGCTCCGAACATACTAAAAAACAGTTGAAGGCTTACGATTCATTTTGTAGATTAGGACCGAAGAAGTTTATTCCAAAACAAAATGACGCTTACGACTCGTTGAATTCCCACTTACAATAATTCAAGACGTTACTAGGTCAAACGCAACGGTTAGAAGTAACTCATGACACAAAATAATGAGTTACTAAGCATTTTTTAGCAATTAAGCAAACGGTAAATTTGACCTGTCGCGGTAATTTTAGGTAGATTCAAAAAACGGTAATTCTAGTGTTAAACTATGATATCAAGCGGTTTTCAATCACGCAGCACGCAGCTCTTTCCATTTTAATCTCTGACGTGCTGCTTGTATCAAGACCCGGCGCCCGGCATTATGCAGACAGAAAGAGTTTGTTTACACTCTCAAACTCTTTCGATCATCGCGACGTTCTGATTTGGCCTCTGGCTGCGCATTCTTTAGCATTTCGCTATTGCGAAATCGGTACTTACGTATTAACGGGAGGACCTTTAAAAACACGACTCAAAAATTGAAGTAAATTATTTATTGAAACGGTTAAAACAATAAAATACACCCTTCCAGTGTACACTGCCCCGTACATTTACATACCGTGCCTGCCCCTTCAGTGTACACTGCCTTTCTTTTAAATAAAATAACATTAAAAATCAAAGGTCCTCCCGATAATACGTAAGGACCGCGAAATCTTTCTTGGTGCGCTTTACAACACCAGCGCTATCATTGGTTTGTCTTGATTGCCTAACGTTCAAATGAATCACATAAAGCACTTACTCACTCTAGCTCTTCCCATTTGACGCGATAACGCCACTGATAGGAGCGTCACAAAAAGCTTATCCCTCAAACAACTATTTTCAAAGCTATATTAAAATTTTGTACCACCAACAAGATTTTGAATAATATGATTTTTGTACTCTTTAAATTCACAATTTCTTTATCATATTTTTTGTTGGTGATTTTGCATTTTATAGACAAGTTGATAAAGTGTATGACTCAGAGCAGGCGCATCACAGATAAACTGTGCAGGACTTCAAAGCGCATTGAAGTCAAAAGCTGACATTAACACGGCGTTTGTATTTGTTCAAAATCATGATAATGATAGAGATTGTAGGAATTAATGCCTGATGTAAACAGTGGCTTTATAAAAACGGTTAAACATTTTATGAATATATGGAACGTTTGAAAAAGCGGTCTTTCAAATTTTTGGTTAACAGATAATATTGATAGTATTATGTGCTAGACCAGTCGTTTTGAATAACAGGAGCGAAAAAAACGTTTCTTACATCATTGTTTAATAAAAGTTGAGATGCTCAAATGATTCAAACCAATGACGTGAAAAGCGATTTTTGATACCTGATTTTGACTAAATCGTACGAACTTTAGGGTGTAATTTGCTGTTGCTTTTGTTTTTTACAAGAGACTTTGCTAGAGCAAAAGCGTTCTTTCCAGCTGAGGGAAACAGAGAGTTACTCTAAAGCACTCAAAAATCGCTGCAGATGCATATGAACGCAGAAAAAAAAGATGTTTTGCGATTGCATAAATAAAACAACTGCTTTTGGCTGTAGCACTTTAGTCTACAGCACAAAAAACACAAAAATTGATCAGTTTACTGTATTAATTATAGCTTAGTTCTTTGTAGTAATAGGGTAAATAAGATAATGTTGTTTTTTGTTAGACAGTTTATAGCATATATTTTGTATGCAATTTGGTGGTGATCGTAAAAAAAGCTGTTTTCTTTAAATCATGCTTTTTTTGTGGTACTTTTTGTCTTTGTTTGTATCATTGACAGCTGCAAATAAAGTAATTGTGACAGGTTTGTTAAAATGTTTTTTAGTCATAAGTTTCTATTACAAAATTAATGGTTTTTGTATGAAAATAGGAAAAGGCAATACTTTAAATGAGATGCGCCATCAGTGTTTTTTCATAAAAATGAATATGTTATTCAGCAAATTATCTTAATATGTTAAATGAATGGTTTTTTGAAACAATCTTACCTGCCACTCATTAAACTCCAACCTTTGACTTTACGCATGAACAAGTTTCAAGTATGCTATGTATCGAAAAGAGTGAAAACTGAAAAGTTGCAATCAAGCTGAAATATCGAGCTAATTCTTTCTGGGTCTGTTTATTAAAGCAAAGCATAGTAAGGAAAAAGATATCCCGACAATTTAAAGTTGGCAATTTAAAATCACAGTTTAAAGTCGATGATTCTCGTATAATCGAAGTTGACAAAAGTTAAAGCTAGGATTAGTTTTATCCTCCATCGACTATGAGTTGTCTACATATAATTGTCTACATTTTATTGTCATTGAAGCAGAAAACACTGTTTTTTAACCTCACGTTTGCGCCAAAATTCATGATTTTTACGTCACCAAATACTTACGTGTATATTTGACAGTTGTTATTCGACATAGGCTACAAATATTACTAAGTACTCTAAAATGTTTTCTTTTTGACAGCACCATGTTCAACTCCCTTGAACACAATTCAAACCGAACCAGTTTTGATTGAAAATACTCTGGCAAAAAATTTCAATGGATTGAAGTTGTCAATCAAATTTTTATTGATTGGTGGTACATATTCCTGGTCGCATCCTATTTTGGATCCACGGCGACAAACCAACATTTATTCTGACCTTGCAAGATGTGTAGAGAACACTGAAAATGGTTTTGGTTTAACTTGTCAAAAAGTTTCCTGCGAGAAATCAACCTACATAATAAGTTCTTTGACTTTGATGTTCCCTCTTGATAAAGATGTCACATTTACTGTTGTCAGATCTGTAACTAGTCCAGCAAAGCTAGCTTTCATTGATATCAACGTTAAAGGTAAGCTAACATTGGTTCTGGTCACGAATTACTTTGATGTGAAATTTTAAAATTGACAAAGCGAAAAATAAAACAAAGCAATGCATGGCAAAATAGTTTTGTAAAATACAAGCAGACCGTGACAGCTGAAGCCAGTTTTTGCAAAGATTGAGCAGCAACCATGTAGAAATAGAAATACCGGTACATTACTTTGTAATTAATTCTATGGCTACTGCTGTTACAACTAAAATCATGTTTGTTTATTGAATAAACAATATGTATTAAGTTTTAATCATGAGAAAACGCGTGATTATTTTGACATGTATGCCCCAATTGGGCGTCACGAAAATCGATCAGTATGATAATGAAAATAATACGCACGAAGAAGCCGATGATGATCACAAGTTTAGAATTGACACAGAAAAAGATGTATAGTGACGACAAGGTGTCGAAAAACGCAATTGAAAGTGACGAAGAAAATGAAGTGAAATAACAAGTCCAAATGATATAATATACATATCACGCTTAATTCTTGTGAGAAGACGACAAAGAAACATCGTAACACAGACACCAAGGGTAATTGCTCAGCAGTCAATGAAAAGAAAAGTTTACAGCAGATGGAAACTGAAGAAATGTTGAAAACTACACTGACGTACTCTACTACAAAAGTTATCGAAGTCCGAAGAAACCTTCCAAAAGTGTGCTACTCAGTAAATATATTTTCCATAAACCACCTTCAAGCTGGATTAGCGATAATATGGAAAGTTGGACGCGACAAAATAATTTTACAGCTTTAGAAGACTTGCAGAAACTGGCAGACAGCAATTCCATGATGTTGTCATGGGTTTGCATCGATTCAGGTTTTACTGAGATGGTTCCGGTATATTAACTCGCATACACGGCCAGAAAGAAAAGCTCATGATAAAGTTGCAGCTATTTCAGAAATTTGGAATGTTTTTCCCAAACATTCGCTTGGTATTGATTTCTGGTGAATGCATCACTGTTGATGAGCAGCTATTAGGCTATAGAGGAAAAGTTCCTGATCGAAATTATATGCCATTACAATCCCGAAAATATGGACTCAAGAATTTTTGGGCATGCAAGCCTAGCACCGGCTGTGCTCTGAATGCAATTGCATATGGTGGAAAAGAAGGGAACTTTGTTGCTGAATCTGCTGCAATCTTGGTAAGGAACAGAAATAGACGCGTGCACTAAAAAAATACTTTATAAGCTACAGCCTTTCCCAATACCAAATTTTTATTTCGTCCAACAGCAATGATTATATTTGCCCAACAGTAAATAGTTACTACAGAATTTAATATTTTTTTGCACAATACAGAGTCATCGCCGAGAGATACCATTGATTTTAAGACTTAAAGCTGATCTTTGCAGCAGTAGATGTTCATTTAGTCATGATGATGTTAGCATGTGCTTGTTTACCTATCAAACGAAAAAGAAAAATCATGTGATGCTGCTCAGATCAAGCAACAATGATGCATTTGTAGACAACGAAGAAAAGAAAAACCACTCATGATCTTAGATTGTAATGAAAGAAAAGGTGAAGTAGACATGTTCGATCAAAACATAGAGGACTTTTTCTGTCGTCGAAAAACAGTTCGTTGGCCACTTCTTTTTTTGCAACATGCTATATGTTGGAGCAAACAATGCATTTACACTAATGCAGAACGGTAGGTACAAAGACTCAATAGAACAATTTTTAAGCCAGCTTTATTTGGATTTAGCCAAGCCTGCGATTCAAGCACGACCTAGCAGTTCTGCTCATTAACATTCTGTAAAAGATGCAGCCGTTTAAATGGGCTTTTACGTGCACCGAAACATTTGCGATACATCGGGCACACCAACTACGCCAAACCGACCCAAAAAATGCACAGTATGCAAAATGATACGCGTTCAAAGGGTAATGACTGCAAAAAAACTGTTTGTACGTCGCACAGAGTTATTGTAAAAACATGCAAATGCCAAAATGTGCTGGTGTCTGAAAATTTAAGTTTTTTGGGATTTGTTTCGTGTTTCTTTAGTAAAACGTATTCATAAATGTGTGTGTTCTTTAATCTCGGTTTGATTTTTTAGCAACGTTTGAGTTTTGTGCAGTAACTAGTTACAGTATTTGTAACCGTGATTAAATGAAGTTAGGAACTAATTACAAGGCGAATAAAAGTTTAAGACAGTGACTACAAATTGTAGTCGATTGTACCTGTAAATGTGTAAATTTCACTGTCCCTCTACGGGCTAATAACATTGTGGTACGAGGTAATAAACCATGTTTCAGCTGCAAGATGTCGAAAGTAGTTAGACTCAACTTTCAAAGTGCATGTGTTACTTTAATCAATTAAATGATCTAACTGCATATTCTAATTGAGCGCATAGCTTTGTTTTTTGATAGCTTGTTGGTGTTCGGCTAAAGTTTAAAACGAAATTTGAGATCTCGTTTGGTTTGCCCAATGTATGCATATTCGCAGTTAGAACAAGAAACGGAATGAATCAAACAAGACTTTTCTTGATCAGTGTACTGATCATTGGGTGAGGAATAGCGCTTGCAACTGGATCAACAGTACAAATAGATTGATAAAAGAGCATTTTTATATTGCTTGTTTCGTATGCTATTTACACCAAAAATACAGCTACAGTACATCCTACACAGTTTCTGAAATCCCTAGTGCACAAGATTGTCTAATATATGCAGTAGTTCAAATTAACTCAATTCGAGTTTTTAACACCTCAAGGTAAAATCGTGAAAGAAGTTAAGACGCTTTTCAAAGTGTTGCAAAATAGAAAAAATTTGTGTCAGAAACGTCCATTGCTACGATATGGCAACTATGTCATATTTTCAAAACCGAAAAATTTACAAGAATAAAAATTTGCAAATACCTAAATTGACATACACTAAGCGTGTTCTAAAATATCAGAAAAATTTTTCGAAGAATATCGATATTTGGAAAAATCACGGTTAAAGTTTCTTTTTGCTGTAAAAATATTATCAGCATTTAAAACCACCCTTTTTGATGGAGCTGATATTGCAGTTTGGCCCAAATAGTGTTTAACCAAAGCAAAAAGTGTGGCTAGTTGTTTAAATTGTTTCTACGGTAGATTTAAGGATCAACACTACAATTAACGATTACTTCTCTGAAATGCATTTTCATTTCGGTGGATACATTTTTTAAACTTTTTTCTTTGAATCAGAAGCTATGAAGCCCAATGGATTATTTTTTGCTGGAGTTTCCTCATTTAAACAAAACTTTCTTTATTAGCGTTCAGCTTACTTGACGTTGTTATTACATTAAGATTAGTTACGATCTTGGAGTATCACTGGAATATATCACTTGAAAATTTTTCTTAATCATCCGACCACAATTCAGTGGGAGAGTTCCAATGCCGTAGCGATGGCTTATCATTGTATTACATCAAAACTAGAGTTACCTTAAACAAAACAAAATTTTTTTCGAGTGGGAAGATGGCTTAACATGACAATCAGGCAGCTTGGCCTAGGAGAAGGTCTTCTTGCCTGGATGTGGACTTTGAGTAGTGAGCTTAAATATCCATGTGATAGAACATTTTAAAACGACAACTGTTGATACCTTTCTTTTTATCTGAAAACCGCTTTTGATGTCACGGGCATGTTCGGGCGTTTTCTAAACATAACTACAGTCAACTTTTGTCATAACAGTTATAATATATAGTGCTACAGTTAGTTGTTTTCCCAAAATTTATGGACCCGAGAAAATTTCACTTCAGTCAGAGGAATATGATATATCGACACAATGCTCCAACGGTACAAAACTAAAAACAAAAGGTTGTAAACTGTACAAGACAGAATGTCCTATTGAACTGCAAAACGCTGCAATTGAAGGTGGTTATTATTATTGTTTTAATTTTTAACACGTATTCCTGCCAATCTGAGAAGTTTTTGCAAAAATTATATTTGCAACACAATAGACAGAGCCTCAGAACGTTTTGTAGAATACAGCTGTCGGTGATGCTGGGATCAGTTGTCGAGATGTACTTTGGAGTTTCCAAGCTTCGTTTATTTTATGATCGTTTTCCGAATGCACTTTTTACAATTTGCTTTCCTTAAATTTACATCTTAGCATCTAACGATTATTTTTCCAATGTCACAGCAAGGTAGCAACGAACGCAAGACCATATTGTCATGGTCCTGGCCAATGTGGCATTTACAGCAGTGAGTTCTGCCATCTGCAATGTATTATAATAGGCTGATAAATTATTTCGAAGATAACAAAGCGATCAAAAAATAAAAAAGATATTTGTGTTTTGAAATCGGTCGTTTAATGTTTCCGCCAGTAGTTTACTTTCTACTATTGAGTACGCAGTTTTACAAAAATATATACAAGTTCTGTGCAATGTACTGCTTAATAAAATCAGTGTCTTTGTTTTTGCACTATAGTTTTGGCTTGCTAGCGTAAGTTTGCAATGCTTAAAAACCGAAAATTTTATACTTTATCAAAATTAAAGAAATAAGAAGTCGAAAATGAGATCAAACGGGAAAATTCTTCAAACCTGGGTCCTAAATGTCAAATTCTTCTTTTGCCGCATGCACAATGAGCACCATTAATGAAATTTAACACTGTGCTGATTTTCATGTAGGTGACAATGTATAATTATCCTTTGAATAAGTGTAGAGGCACCAAAATCAAAATTGGGGATGAGCGTCACAAATGTTTTTGTTTTGCGATTACAAAAATAAGTTAGTTGATGTTACGTATATATGACGACTTGGCGCTACGTCCTCGTTATGATATTTGTGACACACGTAGTTTCTTGGCTGCCTTTTCACGCATTGGTACCGGAATAGAGCAAAAGGGACTATATCTCAGAAGAAGAACCATGGGGATGTGGACAATGCATCTCTCCCACCAGTGTTTATTGTTCTAGCTTTCGTGAACTTATTTGATTTGTCTTGAAAAAGAATTTCGTTTAAAAAATTGGGTTTCGAATAAAATATTAATTTTTATTTATACCGCAGTTTGTAGCTTATCAAAATCACTTCTAAGTGATACAAAAAAAACAGTTTTTAAAACATATTTCAACCAGTTTTAAGTGCTTAAACTCGTAGAGTAATATACAATAAGATGTTGACCGGAGCATAAAACCCAAAAACGAGTAGACGCTGCCCCCAGTTCCCAAAACTTTTAAGCTCTACTTTTAGCGTTTATCCTCCGCCAATATTTTGCATGGATTCGCTCTACTGATAATCATTTGGCGACTTTTTTAAACAAAAATTATTTTTGCAATTTTATTTGAGTTTGGGTAACAAATCTTGATATGCTGACAACTTTTGTTGACGAGAGCTATAGCTTAAGAAAATTTGGATTGCACTACCGTAGCTTAGGCTTATCAAAGTTCCACTCTAGGCTCTACTAGTTCCGTAACTTTACTTAAGCAAAACTTCTAATGTGTAGTACACACGACATACTGTATATTTAGACATTAGTGTAACTCCATAATTCGCATAAATTGAGAAACTCAAATCAGTTTTCACAAAACACGTGAGGTTTGTCTCAATTAAACTCAACTTTGTATTGCATCAGATAGATAATTTTTGACAATTCTTAAGTTATTTTATTTGGTTCGTCATTAGATATTTAAATGATATATTTATTGCATAGAAATCTTTTTTATGATCAAATCGTCATTTTGCTTTGATGTAGACTTTTGTCAGGGAGTCTAGGTAATCCTATTGCGTGAGATTCTAAAATGGCAAATTGATGACGCCCGTATTTCTATCAGAAAACTCATCTACGTATAAACTTATGCTTTGCTGGCACGTCTTTTCAAGAATTGAGAACGACGACGACTACACTGCTTCACCCACCACCTATCTGCTACATAAAAGTGAAAGCGTTCATTAGGCGCCGTTACCTGTGAACACAACAAGCAAACTTGCCGGCTTTTCTTCCAAACTGTCCTTTTGTGTCGGCATTGGTATAAAAGTGGATGTAAAACGTTTAGTTTGTGATAAGAATTGGCTTCTTTACTTACAATAGCATTCGTGTTTTTCTGTTGCGTTCTGCATTGTTTGAGTAGCGTGTTGTTGTTTTTGTCAACAACGCACTTTAGTGAGCTGAATTGTCGTTTATGGCAGCAATGTCGTTAGGCCCGGTGTTTAAATTTCACTACAGTTGCGTTATTTTGACTATGAGAAGGAACACGTCGTCAATTTTTGTCATCTGGATGTACCGCTAGGATAGAGATGTAATGTTTTAGCAGCATTAGTAAAATACGAAACGAGTCTAAACATGTACCAGTATAGTATTGCAAAAGGCTAGCGATGCACTTAGCAAACTGCAAACAGTGTCACTGTCTGCATTTTGATATGAGTCTAAACATGTTTCAGTAAAATTAACAACTTTCATTTACTGTTGCTGTAGAATAAAAAATAAAATTCAATTCTCTGCTGATATTTTTATTGCTAAACGTTGTTTAAAAGTACAAATTATTTTATTTCTGTTGGGTTTCCGTAATGCAGGTTGCTATATATAGTAATGAATATCGTTTTGTTGTCGTAACTTTTTCTTTCAGCTATGTTGATTGGTTGTTTGAGGGTGTTTGGCATGGAAACAAAAAAATTCTTACTCAAGTGCTAGCTCATGCAGTAGAATTACGTATTTCCTGTAGCGTATGGGAGTATTCCGCCATGCCTTTCTGTTTTGATCCTAGAATGATTTTTTTAAACGATGACTGAGCTTGAAAAAATGCTTTCTGAGTGTAAAACTCCGGCTGGCTTTGAAAAAAATCCTTGAATTGGCTATTTTATATTAATGCCCCTATTCTAAAAATTCCTGCTGTGTGTGTGTGTGTGTGTTTACCCCTCCTCTTCCTTGGGATGGAGGTACGGCATGAACGGTAATTCAGGTTCATGCCGTCAACCTAATTGATATTAGGCTAGGGGAAGATGGCAGCCCATTTCGAACCAGTCTTGAGTGACTGGTAGCCCCACCACCAACAAGGCGGACTGCCATTGGTGGGTACCCAAGAGTCGTCTGACATGCTGGGTTAGCAACTTCACAATTATAATCCGGTGAAGTACGGGTGGGGCCACCTGTCTGCCACATAAAGGTGGAGGCATCCCGTTAAGTGCCTTGCCCAAGGACACAACAAGCAAGCTTGCCGGCTTGTTCTCCACACTATCCCTTTTTTATGCTGAGCGCCAAGCAGGGAAGCTGTGAATACCAGTTTTTAAAGTCTTTTGGTATGACTCGACTTAGGGAATGAACCCCAGGTCTACCGACTACAATGTGGACGCTCTAACCACTGCACCATCGCGCCGGTCAAAAAAAAAAAATTCCTGCTCGTCTTTTATTGTTGCACACTTTTGGTTTTCCCAATAACTATTGGTATATGTTCTTGCAGCATATTTTAATTTAATTAGCAAGGCTTTTAGATTTATAAGATGTAGTTTTTGTTTTTTTATCAAAGCTATATCCTTTGTCGTTCAATATACTTTTAATTAAGTTGCTATGCAGATTCATTGTTAATATGTGTAAAATTTTAAAAATTCCACAAATGTGGTTGCTTCATGAATCTTCCGGTTTCTCGATTTACGCAAAGTTCAAAACATTTCAATATTTTTCAACCCGCTACATCATGCTACTAAGGCAGAATTATATTGCAGAAAGCAAAAGCTATTACTTGCTTTTCGTATTTTTTATGCAGATGAAATCCCACCAGCAAAATATAAAACGGTGCAAAAATTGAATAAATGATTTGAAAACTCAACTAAACCAATATTTTGTTCTAATTGCGCTTATTGAGTAGTAAATTTTGATAAAGCTTACCGGCCTAACATGGAGTGATACTTACTGCCCCTCTCAAAAGCAAGGCTAGTTCTGCGGACACAGTAGATCGCTATAATCAAACAATCTTGCGTTTGGTAATTTTGCAGCTATTCTACTGGAAAAGACATTTTTTCACAGTAATTTCCGTTGTTTGGCGCATAAGAGACGATAAATTCATGAAAAGTGAAATAAAATTATTTTAGCCACGAGAAATGAAAACTTGGAAAACTCTGAACTAAATTTTGACAACTCGCTCTGACAATACTCTCAGCATCCTGAAAAATATTTTTTCTGAGGTTTTTATCAGCAGTGATGCAAAATGATATAGCAACGGCAAAAAACTTGTTGATAGCAAAAACAAAACTGTGGCCCCATGCATGAACCTGATAAGCCACATTTTCTACAAAAACGAATTAGCACCCTGGCACCATTATATTTACTCTATATTTGATTCACAAATTTTTTCAGCTTTGAAATTGTGTGAGTAAAATATTATGATAATTTTTCTGATTATTGCAGATATTCCATTTCACATTTTTCTTGCATAAACCTCATAACCCACAAATCAAGATGGCAGCTCTTTTGCAAAGTGCTGCAGGAAAACCCCAAAAAGGCGTAAACTTTCGCTTAAAGCTGACTAGAGCTAGTGGATAATAGTAAGTTTATCATTCTCTTAAATTATACCTCTTGGCATGATATGTGCTGAAAGGGTGTTGCATTTTCGGTATATTTTCTGTGAAAAGTGCTGTTATATGTGGTTCTGTCTCTGACCCTGCTAAATCGTCTGGAATTCTAGATCTACCTCTGAACAAGGATGCTCTATTTTTAGGATGCTTTTGCAATGGAACATTGGCTTAGCCTAAGCAAAGTTTTATATGAAAGCCGTATTGTGTCAACACTCAGAACGGGGTCTCAAATTGGCTGTAGAAACGGATCGACATAAGAAAGTATCAATATATGCCAGCCGACATTTTGCACTCAATGTGACTAAGATAAGAAGGAAATGAGTGCCATTTTTTAATGGACAGCTCTGTTGGTCAGGTTGATTGAGAATATTATAGTCTCGTCTCAGTTAGTTTTGTGGTTTTAAAGGAAGTGGCGGCACATCTAAATTTAGATTCTTGATAATGAGTGGTAATTATTTGAATATTTTGAATCACATTTTCACTTATTCAAAAGCATTATCTTTTAAGCTTTTTAATGTTCAGATAAAATTTAGTTAATTGTCAATTACAAGCTGGTCAGACTGATTAAATTCCCATCTTAGGTTTGCGTTAATATTATCTAGCCACATTCATTAAAACAAGTCAGGTGATGTTAACATGGCCTTTTTAAGGGGAATCACGCACCAGCTTGCTCATTTGACAGCGTTTCAAGGAAACTGTTTAAAGTTTGATAATTTTTTTCCTCTTTCTTTCTTCGTGTTGATGCATGTACGAAATTTATAATTCATACTCATACCTCTGATCTAGACCGTGGTGGGCACTAGCAGGACTAAAAATAGCGACCACTATTAGCGCCGCTGGTTTTGCGGTAGCGTTTGCTTTAGAGTCGTTATTGTCGTTGTGAACTAGCAACAGTATTAGCGAGCGTTACTTTTTGTGCATAATAGCGCTAGCAGAAGCTGCGCTAATTTTTTCAAACCCAATTGCCGCTAGCGCTAAGCTTGCCTCTTGTCAAAATACAAATATCGTCTCAAAAGTGCAAAACGTTTAAAAATCACAGGCTGCCACAGAGCACCTTCGGAAGACGAATTTTCATAAAGAGCGTTTGCGGAGAAGTCACCTAAAGACAGCAGCTGTGAGAAGCTATTAGACAACTTTTTCTCGGAGAGATACGAGTCTCAAAGCAAATCGATTGCTATGTTGCTCTCTAGTGAAGCATTAAGCGCGTTATTTGTGAAATACAACACCGCCATAATTTTCAGTGCAACAATGGAACGCCTGTTTTCATTAGGAAAAAATGTGTTGAAGCAATAGCAATTTGGACTCAGCGATCAATGGTGGATATATAGATAGAGGTAAGTGAAGCCACGGGCTCCCTCTTTATGGCTTTACAAATTGTTACAAATAAAACGTTATTAGCTTTTAGAAAAGAATATACCTCTACCTTCTAACCATTTTTATCATCCCAAAACTTTTAAGCTTGAAATTGAAGGCACTAAACACAAGACATATTTTTGAAAACGGCGTAATCAACGCAAAATCAATAAAATTGAAAAGGTTGGATACGAGACAGTACAGTATATTGAAATTTCCCTGACGTCATAAAAGAGTGTCTTCAGAAATCACCCAATATTAGCCGATGGAGTAGTTGGTTTGCAAATGACGCTGAGGGGGCATGATGAAATCTTGCCCAAGGGCCCTAAATCCATCACATGTCAGCGATAAAGATTTTGAGATGCTCAATTTTTTGAAGTAACTGTATTTTAATAGGCCTAAATATTTGTTTTTGTGCTTTTTTGTGACAACTAGTACATTTGTTAGTGTTATCTTCTGGTATACTAGTATTTCCTCAGCTGGACTGCGAAAAATGACTGTTTTCTTTTTACATAGTAACATTTTGAGCGAGATTTGAATTTGCGACCATTTGCATTTTGCGCATTAACGATTAAAGGCCGCTGGTTTTCAGAAACGACTGGCGCTAGCGTTTATCGCGTTAACGTTGGAGTTTTTAGCAGATAGCGGTAGCGGCCTATTTTATCAATTTTGGACACAGCCCCCAATACAGGTGCACAAGGTTTGAGAATTCCAAATTCAGATGCACCTTTTTGCAAGGTTACCACACCGTCAACTGCTGGTCTCTGGATTTAGGCATTGAGCCTGCTTTATGCAGAGTGCATACGGTCACACTCACATGCAACTGGATGTATATCTACATTTATGGTTAGCTCTTGGCTTTTTGTTGAAGCTCGATCTGCCTCATAAATACTTCTATCAAAATTGTGTCCTACAAACCGCCAGAGGCGCAGTAGACATGTCAGCTTTGTGCTCCTGATGAAACCAGGGTTTTCCAGCCACGGCCAAATCAACTCTGATGTTCGAGAAAGTACCTGATAGGTCAAAACAGTGTCACCCTATGCAGTTTACTTTTTATTTGTTTACCATGCTATGTTGGTGAAAATCTGTTACGTACTATTTTTTGTTACATTACTGTAAAGTTAGAAGTAGGCAAATACTCCCTATTTGTTAAAAAGTAAAAGAAAAAGAGCTGGAGAGGAGGAAGATTGACAATAAAAAGGATAGATCTAATGGGTTTCAGCAAACTATTTAGAGATGCAACCCATAAAATCTATCATGGAAAATCTGGCTTGCAAATGATGACCAAAAATCAGTTATGCTTATGAAAAGACCATGATTCAACTTTTAATCATCTTTCACTCCTTCATGCAGACGTGTTATATGCGTTTTCTAACCTGAGTTATTCCATTTCCTCATTTTTGATACTACAGCAGAATCAAAACCTGAAGTTGACCTTAATTTTGAAAACACTCACTTAGAAATGGACCCATGGCATTCACATTGAGGACAACAGATTGTCAGATAACTGCCAGCCCCCTATTATACATATAACAATGCGACTCGTTATGGTAGGTCGAGCTGCTTAAACGTGCATAATGTTTAACTAATTCGTTTTATTTTTATTCTTTGTTTTAGTTTGTTTTTTACTTTTTTCATATGGATTATGGCCTTAAAATCTCTTTCAATGATAATTGAATTTTTGTTACAAATTGAGCTTAGCTTGAATAATAAAACTAAAATAATTTGCCAAATAATATTTTCAATGTGCAAACTTGATATGTGGGTTATCAGGTTTATGCACGGACTGTATAAAAAAATCGTATCAGTTATTTTTATTTGCTTCATAACTTTGTTCGAGTTGGTGTTTATCTGCTGAAATAATTTACGAATAATTTCGTAAATTTCCTTGACATAATAAAAAAATCAAATGTCATTCTACAACTGCACTTGTGTTAACAGCTCTTTACAGCTCTTTAAAGTTAACTGCATTTTTCTCAGTTTGATTGTCGTGTGAGTTATCAGGTTCATGCATGGGGTCACAGAAATTATGTTCAAATTGAATTACATTGTTTTTGCTGATCAGAGTAGGATTGCTTTTGTTTTGCTTCCAGCGTCTACATCAGGGGTGAATAAGTTTTTGCCCATGGGGGAAGCATTGCAGACCTTTATTTAACTCACAGGCACCATTAAGAAAAAGTTGAGCAAATTTCTTTTTGTGCTACTGTAATAATCTTTTTTATTGAGATCAAATTTTTGAAGCCAAAATTTACTCAACTTCTGTTCAAATTGAAGTTTTTATTTTGACTATGTAAAATTGATAACCTTTCTTTGGGAGATAAATTTTAACGCAAATCTAAAAAATATAAGCACGGTCATAAAATCTATCACTCTCGGCAATTTAGCTCTTAGATTTGGCCTAATTGGAGAAGCAAAGTTTTGAAGCATTGTGTTTGTATGTTATATTCCTCGAAACTTGAATGAACTTTTTCCTGTATCAATTTTGACGATGTATGTAAATCTCGCCGGTACAGCGATATCAAAAAGGTTTCAGTAACTAACAGGTATCACATATTAAAAATTTTACTAAAAAAATTACGATGCAATGTTGGTCAGAGTGAAATTTTGACAAAGTGACCACCAACGCTATTCCACTCAAACGGTCATTATAAACAACGCGGCGTACTATTATGGGGTGCCAATTGTCAAGTAAAATTTTGCATAATTTAGGACAAATCATTTCGCACCGTAAAGGTTTTTCCTGTGCAAAGACAAATCATATCGCAACAAAAACGTTTTTCCATTTCAAAGACAAATCATACAGCAACAAAACAATTTTTCGTTTCCCAGGACATATCATAAAACAACGAAAACGTTTTCCTTTCCAAAAACAAATCATACAACAACAAAAATGTTTTGCCTTTTCCAAGACAAATCATACAACAAAAACGTTTTTCCATTCTCAAGGCAAATCTATATAACAACGAATACGTTTTTCCTTTCCCAAGACAAATCATACAGCAGTGAAAATGTTCAAAAGCGTTTATGGTAAATTGGAAGCGGCAAAATTCGCTTTACAATAAAACAAAGCCTAGGTCTACCTATCAGAAAGCAGCACCATTTATAGTAATCTAAATCTCGCCCCGTCGAATTACCACGAACGTTTTTGGGCATATTTTGCACCAAGCACTATTTTTTAAATAGCGCTATTTTACAGACGGCACTTCACCGTGTATTCACTGCTGTATGATTTGTCTTGGGAAAGGAAAAACTTTTTCGTTGTTGTATGATTTGTCTTTGGAAAGAAAAGACGTTTTTATTGCTGTATGATTTGTATTGGGAAACTTGATGAGACTCAATAAGGTTAAAACCTATCGCGAGTTATTGTCATGATATAATAGATTTCTGTTTTGGTACCGTACAATGTTGATGATCATTTTTGAGCAAAATTTTTTATTTTACCTTAGTGTAATACTTGAGGTAAATCCCTCTCTTAATAACAGATTGTCTGAAAATCGCTATTAGCAACTAGCAACCTCAATATTTCGTTTTTGAATGTAACAGCTGACTAATTTGATTTACTTACCCTTAACTTTGATATCAATTGTAGATAAAACTTGAGACGTAGTTCTGTGATAAACTGAAAATGTGACGTCTCTATCAAGAGGAAACATCAAAGTCAAAGAACTTTTGATAAAAGTTGAGCCTTCATTAGAATTTACTTGGCACGTCACTAGGAAGCCATTTTCATCCTTATTTACACATCGTTGCGTAAATGGAGAGTAAATAACAGTCTCTCTTTTTTTGGGAGTGAGGTCAGGATGCGTCCATAAATAGTCATTGCCGACCAACAAAAATTCAACTGACAACTTCAATCCAACGAAATTTCTCGCCAAAGTATTTTGGATCAAAACTGGTTCAGTTTGAATCGTGGTCCCAAAATCTGAAGAAACAGCTGTCAAAACAACTAGGAACTTTATAATCAGACTACAATAATGCATTGAGCAAGTTTGATGAAAGCTGCTTTAACTACTTGTAGTTTTAAGAGTTTTAACGGAAAAGGCTGAAAAAATGAAGATTAATAAGCGCAAGTAACAAAAGGGCAGTGGTACCAAAATAAAAATGGTTGGTGGAGGGCAAAGTTTTGGAATTTCACGTAAAAAATATGTGAGTAGCGCAAGATTTCAGGCAAAATGAAATGCGATTTGCAAGATTTGGAATGCAGACAGAATAAACGCCAAGTTTCTCGTTGCATTTATCTTATATACAGTTGCATTTAAAAGTAAGAAATATTTGACTTGCTCACTTGACATCAGCTATTTTTTGAGCGTAACATTGTTAAGTACGCAAGGCGTTTTTTGAAGGTATCAATTTGGGTCAGAAAACAAGTGGCAAAGGGAATAGTTTTTCAGATATTTTTTAAGTTTGACCAAAATAATTCTTTAGGTTTTTAAAAAAATATTTGTCTTCTAACATGCATGAAAAAATTTGACCCCATTTTATATCATAAATAAAATGACTACTTTTAATCAAACCAAAAATTGAAGAGAATTCAAACAAAATACACCGGTAGGTGGGCAAAAAGAAAAATAAATCATCGCTATTACAGTTAACACTTTTGGTGCGGAAGGACGTAAATCTACGTCTTTAGCAACAATACGTTGGGTGCGAAAGGACGTAGATTTACGTCTGAGAAAAAATTTCATCAGTTGGGTGCGGGTATCAATTCAAATGCTTCTGCAGGGACGTAAAATCTACGTCTTGTGCTTTGTGAATGATTTTGTGGACTAAGTTTAGCACTAACAGATAGTTTGCAGTGTTTTAGAAATTAGAAAATATTGCTTTGTACGCTTTATCTCAACAACACACTGCGCGCACGTATAAGCGAAAACTGTCCGCCCTGCAGACATGACGTCTCGAAAACATGACGCACCGAAAGTGTTAAAAAACATAATTTGAAAATCGGATTTAAAAAGTTTTGTGGAAAAGGAAAAGTGGCATGGCATTTGCGCCTTTCCATTGGCTACGTTTATGTGGTTTCCTCCTACTAGAGCACTTGGTAAAGCGCTTCTTTACAATACTTGAAGTAGGGTGCTGCTTTGTGAACGCGAAGTTTTGAAGGCGAGAATATCGCACTTTTCACTATACTCGTAAAAGGCGCTGGAAGAGCAATTTACTAGACTTTATCTGTGAGTCAATGCACTTTTGGCATTTTCACGCTCACGTTCCAATGTCAGACACCAAATTACCGTTAATTAAACTGATTGATTTTGAACGAGAACAATAATTTTATTACAAAATTTTATGATGCAATAAATTCGCTAGTAGATTTTAGAAATAAAAATTACAAAAAAAAAACGACAGTAGCTTTCAATATAATGTTTAGATTTGTAATTTTGCTTTATATCAAAAAAACTTATTAGCTGTTGCACTAAACGACAGGATGCTTTCTGCAATATCAAACTTGCTATTACAAGTTTCAAAAACTCTCAACAAAACAAGTGCAATAGCGTTGGTTTGACCGCCCAGTGCGGAAGCAGAAAATATTGCCAACTTTCTCTAAAGTAAATCGTGTAGCTAGATACTTGTTTTCAAATAAAGCGAAAATTTTGATTCTCTGCCAAAAATAGCCACACTTGTTCGGTCGCCGTCCTGTGAGGAGGGCTTTCTTCTTGCCATGTCTCTTGAGTAGAATTTACATATTTATGTTGATTTTACAAACTATAGCCTCTCATTACAAAAACTTAACGACTCTACTAAAGTTATTTCAAAAAATTCAAATTGTTTTCCTGGGTAAATGGCAAGTTGCAGCGCCTGTTCCTATCACGAGCGATACTACTGTAAACTAGCAATAAACTAAACGTGGATGCAGTTTCATTCAGCACAGTGTTTTATTTCACCTACCAAAAACATCAGAGCACAATATTTGGCCACTAGTTAAAAAAAATATATCTGCTTAGTTTGCTTTCTTCCACTGGTAATTGAGACAATAATCTATGCAAAATGCCATAAAAAATCATGACTTTCTCAACAGATGTTTGTGGTAAACAACAAACAAAACTCAATAAATCACAGTAATCTGCTAACTAAAGCATAACAAAATAATAACACGATAACTTTAAACATGTTTATAAAGTTTCAAGCAATAGCAGAAAAGTCTTTACCTAATTCACTTACTGGTTGGTTACCTTGTAGCGTTATTGGCCTTCGTTATGAAAGCTCTCTTTACTGCTGATCGTATTTCTAATGCTCATCTCAAAGGTTGACTAGCTTGTTAACCATCAAAAACTTACCTTTTTTTCTGATCGTTTCCGCTGCGGTTATTTTCAAAAGTTTTTAAAAAACTCTTTGTTTCCCTCAGCCGGTAAATACATTTTTGATAGTTTCAGTCGAGATCGGCAACAAAAGAGTCAACTCATGTTTATTGACCTGTAAGTATTCTTTATTTAATTCCGTGAATGTCTACCACAAAATTCTAAATAACCTTATTTTCTGAAAACAAGATTTCCGTTATTAAAAACCTAGAAATTTGTAAAAAAAGAATTTTAATTTTTATGGTTACCTCGCTTTAAACAATGCAACTAGCAATCTTGTTTTCAAATTACAGTTTTTGGAGTTATCAGAACAACTTTTTTGAGGAGACTCTGTTTATACAAATGCTTTCATTCATTGGTAATGTCAAAAGCAGCTTCTTTCAACTATGTAAGCTTAAATTACGCTGCTCAACTTTTAAACAATTGGTTGAAAGTAAAGCATCAAAAAAAACCTACACTATAATTGCAATCGAGAAAGTTATTTTCTGAAAAAAAATACATTCAAAAATAACAAAATGTAAATACTAATTAGAGAAAAAACATGTAAATACAAGTTTTTTTGGGATTGCAAAAAAACAAGTTTTATAAAACACTGTCTGAAATTATCATATAACATACTAATTGTGTAACACTGACCCCAAAATTTATCAATAATAGCAAGCTGCTCTTTCCTAACTTACTTCATAAATGAAGTAAGTATTTACTTGCCAACAATATCTTTATCACCATTCAACGATCTACCATGACATTGCTTCATGTAAAACCGTTATGATCAAAATTATCTTCATCAATACAATTACCACAGAAATCATTACCATTAATGCCACTATCTTAGCAACCGAGATAGTGAGCATATTATCAAGTTACTTCATATAACAAACAATACGATAAAAAGACCTTCACGAATCTGATCATTATTTTGAAACCATTATCACCAATATCAATATTACAAACACCATGAATCACGTATATAATGACAAACTATGTTCACGCAAACATACATATCTTCAACAACATTCTTAACACAATCACTATATTACTACCATAAACAGCATTCTCATGACCAGTTCTTCAACTAAATCACCTTAAACATCATTATTACCACCACCACATTACGGGCTATTGATTTCAAATAATCTTTACTGCATTCTTGTATTTAAATCACAAAATTCATCATAATTAGGAGCTACTTTTTGTTTCAACAACTGCTCCATCCGCAACATCGATTTTTAAACGTATTTTCAAAATGCCATGCTGGTAACAACCGTACAACCAATTGGTTAACAAAAATCCTGGTTAGAAATAAGATTCTGACCAAAACAATTACCAGCTTATTTCATGCTTTTGTTTTTTCCACGGTACCACATGCCACATCGCTTTTATGTTGTCTATTGTGCCGCTGGTCTGAGTTACAACCGCTTTGCATGTAATTAATTGTAATTCACTAATTTAAAAATTCAGTATCATTATCACAAATATCAGTTTGTACTTTTGGGCTCCCTTTACTAATTAATTCAGTTGTCCGCAATCTACGGCCCGCGGGCCGAATCGACCCTGCGAAGCAACATTATAAAGCCAGGAGCTCCTCCGTTATTTGTTATAACCATATGGCTAGCCGTACGATTTGGCATGCGTTAAGCTTGAATCGTTTTTACGGCCAGTTATCAATTCGTTTCATGGTTTAATAAATAGTATGTAATTGCTTTGCATTGCTATTGAACACTGGGCCGTTTGCAATTACGAGAGTGGTTTGTTTGGTAATGCTTCCTATCTTTCAATTCAATAAGTCGAAGAAATTGGACTGCAGAAACTTCAATAAAATAACCACACATACATGCTTAAGAATTAAATTGTTTAACAAAATCACCTCGGTTTTCAATGCATTTTTGTCAACGTCTGTAAGCCTCGCCGGTAAATGTTAGTCCAGCAATAGCGGAGCTTGAGTGCAGTGAGTGACAGCGTTGGTGCTCACAAAATACTATCCCCCGAATTTGTCTTTCAAACGCCTAAACCGGTGAAAATCTGACAATGCCAAATTGAGGTCAAACGGCGCGAAAGATAGTACATGCAAGTCAAACTTAGTCACTTTCCATGGCATCAAGACTTGTGTGTTGCTTGATATTATCGTGTTTGCAAAAGATGTTACTTTTTTCTATGAAGTGGTGCAGGCGATCTAGACCTTCGATTCGGTCAACATTTTAACCTAATGTTTAGAGTTGGTAGTTGCAACGGCTCGGTTCCTAAAGGCCAAGAGGAAACATTTTGCGTGTCAGAAAACAATACAATCGCTTTCTTTGATGCTTGAAAATGCGAACGGTACATTTTTATTGACTGTTGCTCGGATTCCCATTGTGTGGTGACATCAAAAATCATCGCCAGTTAAAAAAGAGTGCATTCTCTCTGGCCCCACATCGATTAAACAACTCTTGACTAATAGTCATCCGTCGACCATTTTGTTCCTGGGTAAGCATCCGTGGAACCTACCTAGCAGACAATTTGTTGCACCAACAGAAGATATCAACTTTTAACCACACTTACACTCCCGCCCAACTTTGCGCCCAGTTCATTTTTTGGTTTCGGCCAATTGCATTCGATGAGTTGATAAAGGTGCGATTTGTTTTCTGGATTAGTGGCTGTGCTGTGGCAGCAGGAGACAGCTTTTTCACTCACGTCTCTGTCAACACTCTAAAATTGTCGAACTCGTCTTGTACCTTCGCTGACATCCACTGCACTCCCACCACCAACATGCAACAAGCATCTGTGAATGTCAGTTGGTGGCATGTATTTTCCTTTGAAGTACTCAATGACACATCTCTATTTCTGACGAAGATCTATTGTAACAAAAATTGCTTTCGAAAACTTATTGCCAAAATTTTGTGCAAAATTACAACTTGTCTCTATCCGCAATGTTTAAATACATTAAAACAGTGAAGAAAACGAAATCGTTGAACAAATATCTTTTCGGGCGCCCAAGACGTTTTGCGACCAGGAATAGGTTGCCACTGTCATTTAAACAGACCGAAATTCTTTGTTTTGACTGTTTACAGTGCTTGCTGATTATTAAGCAAGGATTCAATCACGTGATCGCTGCTTAAGAAAAGCTAAAACCTAAAAATTGGACAGATACAATCAATTCAACAATGCATTTTTTGTAGAATTTTATAAACACCGTAGTCTTTGATTGTACACAATATACGTATCTGTCCGTTTTCGTGCATTTTTTCTCTCATGCATTTCTGTACAAAAATTTCCATACGCGTACATATTCATATGATGCGTAACAGTATACATCGTAATCCAAACGTCTAAGTTTGCCCTCAAAGTAAAGTACGTACCAAAAGCGGTTACGTATTTGTTTGCGAAAAACGTACAAATATTTTTTGGCACGCACTTTGCGGACAAAATTAGTTGTTATTACTACAAGGTTTACTGTGTATCATTACATATACAGTATATCCAAGCAGATGAAAATTTCAGTTTAAAAGTGATTGAGAGCAGAAAACGTACAATGCTCGACACAAACCGTACAAAAACGAATACTGTGTACAGCCAAATTCAAAAAAGGCGTACTAGCTCTATAAGTTTCTCATGAACTATGGCTTTGTGATGGTTGAAACGCTTGTGTGATTCAATGACCTTGACAGCTGTACTCGAAGGAAAATATTTTCCCGGCTGGATCACAAATGCTAGTTAGAGAGCAGATTGAAGATAGTTGATCTTTACAAACGGGTAATTGAGCTGCTTTTAGGTGGGCCACATAGCAAAGGTACATCCGGCACTCTACTGCTGTCTTGTCATGGGCATTGATCGTCTTGAAAATCTTATTCGCCATCAGAACAATCTTGAGAAGATCAAAATGGGGCGGTTAAGCAATGAGTGACTTTTCATCATCCTAAACAAATCTTGCACTAGTTTCTATAATACGAAAATTTCTATAAGAGATTGTTGTCTGAAGAGCGTTCGTTGTCAACATTGACCAACCACCACTGCTACAGCATTAAAATGAAAACATGCTCTTTGCTCGTACAAATTGTTTTCTTTCTCTCTTTTTTTTTCTTATAATGTTTATAACATCATATGCAGCATCACTTTCTCTTTCGGCTATAGGTATATTGGTATTAGCAGCAGCTGGGCTGTCTGTATATAATTCATTCATTTACAATGCGTAACACCATTAATAGAAATTAATGATTGATAACTAAAAATCAACAAAACATGACAGTTAATTTAAAACCAAAAATCATCTGTCATCAAAAATCTTATAACGGTGTTTAGAACTATCCTTTCTTGCTATTGATACTGTAACAAAAAACTAAGTCCTAGTGCAGGGGTGGGCAATTGTTTTGGCTTGCGGGCCGCATCGTGGTCACGAAAGCTAGCTGAGTGCGGCACTTTTTAGCAAACACATTGGTACATTATTCTAATTGACCTGCATTTTAAATTTGGTATAACATTAAAAACCAACAATTATTAGACAAATGAATCAACGTAGTTTTATTCAAATGAAAATGCAAGCATATTTAATTTTCAAAGTCTGTCAATAAGAAAAATGCACCCAATCATGTTCTTCTACATCAATTAAATTTTTGTAATTACTTGCTTGAGGCTTTCCCGGGCCGCACAAAAGTTCGTCGCGGGCCACATGCGGCCCGCGGGCCGCAGTTTGCCCACCCCTGTCCTAGTGCATACCGGTTTTTTTTTCTGTTTCTTGTTTGTTTTTTCATCGCACCATATTTATCAACTATTTGAATAGTTTGAGGCGCTAATAAAACGGACCTAGCAGACGTGACTGAAAAATAACGTTCCAACAACATCGCAGTATTCATCAGAAGGCAATTTTTATTGTAAATAAGAAAAAAGGCCGCAAGGATCTCAATCACGAATGTAAAATAAGTTGGTAAATATTAGAAACCATTGCGCAAAATCAAATTTTGATCAAAACCAGAACTTTTTTGTTTCTTTTTGGTTCTATCCACCACGCCATACACAGCATCAATTTGTAAATTGTTAGTTGTTATGCTGCTGTCAGAAGCAACGAATGTTTTGCTAAAAACGATAAACTAGAATGTTGACAAAAGCAAACGTTGAACATAGTTATTACACTCGTCAAAACGCTGCTGATAGATACGTCGTTGCGTGCAACTTCTCAACGGTTTTTGCATCAAACTAAGATTAGCAAGCGAGTTTTCCAGGTATTGGCCCAGATATATACTGTAAACACTTATTAGAGATTTAGAGTTATGATCACTAGAGCTAATCAAAAGAAAGTACCAGAATTACCGAAAGTTACAACAATATCAAAACCTGTAATATATGAAGTTTTAGAATTGGGATTTTTCTTGGCTTTGTCTACGGCGCCGTTACTGACATTCATTTTTGGTTGTAAGCCCAAACATTTCAACAAGCAATTTATATATTCATATTTACTGCAGTTACATGTATTGTCTTTAGTGTTTTCTCAATAAAATGGATAACAATGTAAAAGCAAACTTTAATTTTTTTTGGAAAACCAATAAATCATCAGCCATTGAAATCATGGAGTTAAAATGTTTGTTATGTAATTATTGTTTTAATTGCGCTGGACAATCCAGAGCATTATTGATTACTTGTGGCAAATCATAGCGAGGAACAAAATTAGCATAAATTACAATGTTCAAAAACATATAAATCTGGCTAAAAGTTCGCTTTTGTCGCCATACAATGAATAGTGATCGAAGAAAAAATGCTTAACAACGTATTTACATCGTTGTCAGCACCGATAGAGCAAGGTGGAGCTATTTTTCGACTACACGTCTGTATAAGCCGCCACCAGGCAACCACTAAACAGACTCATTATCTAGATCTGTTATAGCCTACCAAAAAAGTGTACCACGAGGATCTGGTAAGACCGCGCAGTTGTGGACAACACAGTCCACTGTTTGCCCCATTGCACCACTCTAGCGTGACGCTGAGAATACCAAGCATCATTGATGTACAGTCGAGCGAAAACCATCTACACCGATTCAGATTAGATTAAGCCTGACACAGAATTGCGACAAATCTATGTCGGTAAGTGGAGATCCATTACCAAAGATACAAGAATGCGGCGTGAGGTTTTATCTCGCCGCTTTGTTATCTCATACATGATCCCGCTCACTGCCTGCTCTGTTATCAGGATACTTCGTTAAAAGATCTTTAGCATTCAGCACAAACGACTGTCTAAGTCAACGAGTTGCTTTGCTAGGGTGGAAGCTGGCCAACATTTAGTAGAGATGACGTGGGATCAAAACTGGTCAAGCGAGTGATAAGGTGGATACTTTGCATTCGAACGATGAAATAGGACACAGACATCCGTTTGCGATACTTAACGTATTGTCGATAATCCTATCAATCAGACGAACACGAGTGCGACTCCAGAAAGGCGAAATACTTCGCGATGAAAAGTGCTATTGCCAGGATAGCCGTACGGAGAGCAGTATCAACAGAGCCCTAACATGTATCTGCCAATCACCTAAGTAAAGGAATGTTGGATATTGGGCTTTTACTTACAACAGTGGTACTAAGTCGGTTGACCATGGCTTGTCATTTTGCTTTTAACTAATAAGAACATAACTGCCACAGGAAAAACATATTGCAACTGGCCCACAAACCTTTGTTTACTTTGAAAATCGGCCATACGCTTAAAAAGATTAAAAAACACTGGTTGAAAGCCTCCAGGTATCTGCGATGCGTGAGTGACCTGCTGCAGAGTATAGTTCAGGGGTGTACAACCTGCCGCTGTGAATGGTAGCTCGTGGGGCCATGCACATTATTTCTTTGATTTAATTTGAAATTGATCTTGAAAAAAATTGCCACCAGCCAGCTTATTCCTCATGTTTAGGTCTTGAACAGTCTTATTGCTGAGAACACAAAATAAAGAGTACAAACATAAAACCACAAACACCGGCGCAAAAATAGCCGTTTGGTTTAAAGCTGACAGACCAGTGAACCAGAGCGAGAGCATCGCTATTAAGGACCAAACTATTTTGGACCAAATCTGCTGCTCCACTTCATCAGTCGACATCAAACAAACTTATCAAACCTCTCGCGAAGAACTACACTCGCAAATACCGACATCTACACCATCAGTTGACATCAAGTAAAAACACGCAAGTTTTAAATGTTCTCATTAGGGACTGCAATCGCAGATTCTAAAGCCAACACCTTCAGTCAACCTTACTCTAGATACAAAACCCAAAATTACAAAGTGTTTGCGTCAGGGAACAAACTCAAAAATTCCCAGTTTCACGCTATCAGTCAACAACTGACACAAAACACGCCAATCACCACCGTTCCCGTTGAAGAATAAATCTGTGAATCCATAGCTCACACCATCAATCAAAATTAAGTACAAAATATGTAAATACTGAATATCTCTCTTACGGATTAACCTGCGACTACTGATCTTTGCATCATCAGCCAATATTAAACACAGAATACATCGATCCCGAGCGCGCCCGTCACGGATAAAACTTGCCCATTCAATATCCCAAAATATCAGCCAATATTGGGCACAAAACATACCACTTCGCAATCACGGGTCCGCAGAGTTACTCCACGACCATCTTTACTGACATGGTCACTCATTATTTGCTTATTGCAACTCGCTGGGTCGACGATTTCAACTCCTCTAACCTGATTGACGCACGGGTATGTCAACACTTTTTCACGGACAGAATGAAAACAAATTTGCATAAAAACAAGTAAGTACATTGCCTTCAGAAAGGTGATCTAGTCTTCGCCCATACACGAAGAAAAACCCTAAAGTTATACACCAATTTCAATACTGTATACAAAAACATTTGCTTTTAGAACATTGATCTCAATTAAAATGGCCCTCGCTTTTACACGTACTGAAAAATACTAAATTTGACTCACTAGCAGGCGTGAGTGAAATAAAATTCTGGAATGCAGCTTCCAATAGCGAAAAGGTTTTTAGATTGATTTAAGATTTTAGAATTTTTAATTCAAGATTAGCAATTCTTTTTTCTTGTTTCCAAAATTAATATTTTCCATTATTCTTTGCAATAGATAAAAGTCTATTAATTTTTTTAAGCCTACGAGGCTTTTCTCAATGGAGAGCAGCAAATCTGCAGTATAGAGTGTATAAATATAAAGTATATAAAGCTAAGAACCTTGGATCACTTGAAAGCAGCATTTATTCAGAATAAAACATTCATTCAGTCTATTTCAAATAAGCAATCATTGGCTGTGTTTAGAAACAAATTTGTATGAGTCCGATTGTATGTTGATGCCAATGGAACCCACATTCAACATCTATAGTAATAACCAGGCTTGTCCAAGGGAATGGGGATTCCCATGGGAAATGTCCCATGGGATGGGATGGGATGGGACTGCACGCATTGCATTTCCCATGGGACCTATGGGACAATAGCCATGTGATAGCCTTTTGATTACGTCATATCTAAATAGATAGGCAAGCGTTAGTAAGGGATACTAAACTCTAAAATTTATGGTGATCTGGCTACTTTGGGCGATCGAACTCAAGGCTACCCCCAACGGTGCAATCCAACAATTGAAAGAGAAGGGTAAGGCGGAAAATTTCAGTTTTGAATAAATTCGCTTTTAAGTGAGGTTAGCCTTGGTCCTGGTTTAATTTTAGCGTTAGATTTGAAGTTTGGTGGGCTTGATGGGTGAGTTAAATTGCATGTTATTGAGAGAGCTAGATTTCTGCCTTACCCCTTGTCTTTCAATTGCTAAAAAGATAGGCAAATAGTTTTTAAAGATAACTTGAAACTTTAGTGACATTCAGTGAGTGTTTTAACGGTGTTTCTTTAAATTGAGAAATTGGTTTTTGAGAAAAGTCTTAGATGGTGTAATTTTGTCCTCTCTGTGGTATAGGAGCTTTGTTTCAATCTGGCAACACTGCTTTGCGCATCATGCTCGCTGCTGTAGTCAGACCAGAGTCAGCCATTGTTGCTCTAGGCCTAGTTGTTGATTTTCACATTGACAATTCGCAGATACAGAGATAGTCTAAATCTTGTGTAATCTGTTTTGCTGCAGAACTTTATTTAAACTTGCCAATTCCAAATAACTTGTGAAAGCAGTCAGTGTGTTATCCTGTACGCTGTGCTGTGTAAATACAGCACCCCAAAATGAGCAATGAAAAATATGAGTTCCTGAATCTCACTAAAACTGTGGTTGCTAAGATGTTGAGTGATAAAAAATGCAGCTTAATTGATGTTCCAAAAGAACGTGTAAAGTCTTCAATAATAAATGTTAAAGCGGTTAAAATATCTGAAAGTATTTTAGCACCATTTCTTTGCTGTGCAAAGTGCAAAATGCTATACATTTGGTATAAGTTGATCAATGGAAAATGGGTTAACCAAAGTGGCTATAGAGTTGCAATACAGCATAGCATGAAATGTGCTTCTGGTGGCTCTGGAAACATCAAAAGATATTTTGAAGCCAAGCAGCAGGAAGTACCAAAACCACCATCAATATTGACAAATGAGTGGCAAAAAAAAGTTGTTGAACTACTTACATCACTCAAAACAGTATCCATTTCGGCTGGATGTGACATTCTGTGTGATGCTGCTAACTTTGCCGCAAGATCTACTCATGCTGCAAACAAGGTATATGATTACACTATTTCACGGCAAACAGTGACTCGTTCTATTTTGAAACAAGGACAATTGGCAAAACTTCAGTTTCAGAAATTGTTTCAAAATATGGCACAAGATCCACAGTGTGCAATTTCAGGAATAGTTGACTTTTGGTCTGCAAGACAAAGATACCTGTTGCCATATGGAGGAATTATTGCATGTGGACTAGATCAGAATTGGGAATGGATTACTTTTCCCCTATCTATTATTGATATTGATAATAATGAATCTCATACTGCACAATTTACATATAGCTTTTTTGTACAAGAATTTCTTGTTGAATCTACCACATTCTCCAGTCCATTGTTTGTGAGTACTGATAATGCAGCAACCATGAAAGCAGCATTTGACGGACAATTTGATACCGACACGAAATCATTCGATCTGGTTGTACTGAGCACAGGTTATCAACATGCATCAATGATAGTTTCAGGAGAGGTGTGAGTTTTGAACTGGATCAGTTCATAGATCAACTTTTATTTATTGAAACGTACTACAATACACGTCAGGCAAAGGCATCACAGCTTCCGTTTTCTATACCAACAAAATCTACAACACGTGAATGGCGTTCGTATTACCGACGTTTTAATGCTCATTTAAAAAATTACTCACATTATTGTATGGAAGATGATGAGGAAATTTCAAATCACATTCCAAATTTTGCTCAGATTAAAGGAATGCTCTATATACATAGCAAACTTAAAACTTTCTTTGACAAACTAGAAGTTGATGGTGCTACATCTCATTTAAGTTTGCTTTTGTACTTTATCCTAGACTATCAGTTGTACAAAGTTATTGTTGATATTGACAAAGAAACGTCCAGCAGCATGGTAAAGAAATATTGTCAGAACTTTCACAGTATTATTGGAGAAAAACTTTGGCCATATTGCGGTAGTTCTTTGGCAGTTAGTGCGGCATTCCTTACTGGAGTTGATATTTCAGCAAAATAGAAGACATGGTCAAGTCAGTTACTCAGAAGAAAAGGAATGTAGACATCAATAAATGGGCCAATGGCTGGGTCTCTTTTTCTAAGTCTGTTGTGGCAACTGTGATTTCATTCATGAAGGATTTAAATCTTTCTTCTGAATTATCTGATGTATGTGAAGTAGCAGTAACTGTAGAACGAAAGCCAACAAGTGATTTTGACTTACTTTTTGAACCTCCATCAAACAAAGCATTTAAATTTGGTGGCCCTATAAGGAACAAATGCCTTGAGGATGAAGTCAACATGTTTCAAAAATTACGGCAACCACATTCACAACCATTAGATTATTGGAAAAATCAACACAAGTTTCCACTGCTAAAAGCTAATGCGAAAGTTCTTTTGGTTATACCAGTGTCATCGGCAGCAGTAGAGCGCTTATTTAGTGCAGCAGAATTGTTGTTGAGTAAGTTACGAAAACGCATGTTACCCCCTTTTGTTATAAACTCTGTGTACATCAAATTCGCTTGTAACATGAAAATTAAGGAAATGGTTGAGAAACTGCCCGAACTAACTGAATTATCACTATCAGAAACAGTTGATGAGCAGGAAATTGAAAATTTGCTGAATGAGCACAGTGACTCGGAATATGAGTGCCAAAATGATAATGAATTGTGAACTCTTCTGAACTTTAAAGTTAACAAAATCAATAAATTTTGTCGTAATTCTCTTTGTACGTGTAGTCTTATCTAGTACACATTATACTTAAATTTTCATAAATTTAATTACTTTTATTGAATTGCATTTTGATGAAAATCCCATGGGATGGGTCAGGCATGATCTGCTATGAAATGGGATGGGATGGGACAGAAAAATATGTCCCATGGATAAGCCTGGTAATAACTGTTGTGTAAATGTAATACACTTTATTACAACAAATGAAACAGTGAACATTGACTTTCCGAATACTCTGTATAAAACCGAAACATGTGTAAATATAGACATTAAAAATTTAAAGCATCACTTAATCACCTTAAATATCCCACAGTATCTGACGGCAAATGGCAAGCATAAAAAATGAGCACGGCTATAGTTAAAACTAGATCAAATGATGATTTAGATCAGATTTCAACCGTTCTGGCATCTAGGAACTCCACTCGACTAAAATTAAAAAAACGACTAAAGTCAGAAAGAAAAACATATTTTTTGCTATCACATAAATTCAAGTTGTGCACATACGCTGGGCTTCACGGTTTATGCTCATATATAAAAATCATTGCATACATAATTTAATCAAAACTAAAAAAACTTCTGCAAAACCTTTAAAGTTTATGAAACCCCGGTTGAAAAATTTGTGACGCCAGAAAAAAGATTAGAAGCATTGATTTATGTTTCCTAACCTTTTTTTTGTGACGACACAAATATTAAACTTAAATTGATAGCGTACTTTACTACATTATTTACAATTACTTTGCGATACATGTGACATCTATTTGTCGTCATCCGCGGTTAGATTAAACGGCTTCAGTTGTTTTGATAAAATTTAGGTCAAAACCAGAAAAGGAGGCCTACCCATTTTTGAAAGTTGCTATTTTCTGGTCAATGCTTTCTAGAAATTCCTGTGCTTAATAACAACTACATGCTGTGCTTAATGCTAATTTAGAATTCATAAATTTCGCTCAGTATCTAATTTGTTTTTATTACTTTGTTCACGTTCTTGAACATGATACAATAGACTCAATTTTCATATCCAATCATACCTCAATTACACTTGTGCGGCTATGAAAATTTACTATTACAAGCTATAAAATATAAAAGTTGCTAGTTGCTAATTAGCGTTTTCAAGCCGATCTCTTATTAAGAGGGATCCGCCTCCAGCATCACACTAAGGTAAAATAGAAAAAATTTGCTCAACAATGATCACCAACATCATATCGTACCATACAGCAATATATTACATCATGTCAATAACCCGCGGCCGGCTTCGACCTTATTGGGTCTCATCAGGCAAGTGTAAAAAACACTCAATAATAAACATGCTGAAATAAAACAAATTTGCTATTGGGTGCAAAAAAAATGCAATAAAAACAATATGATACAGCAATACCTATATCATGGGGGTCTCATTTAAGGATACACACACATGACATGGACACCAAGTCACATCGGCAAGCCATAATAGGGGTGTAGGATCATTTTCAAGACTTATCACTCCATAAAATATAGAAGTTGCTAGTTGCTAATTAGCATTTTCAAGCCGATCTCTTATTAAGAGGGATAATTGAGACCAATAAGGTGAGACCCAATAAGGTCGAAACCGGTCGCGGGTTATTGCCATGATGTAATATATTGCTGATGGTACGGTATGATGTTGGTGATCATTGTTGAGCAAATTTTTTTATTTTACCTATTACAAGCTACAAACAACTCTTATTTATTAACACTAAAATCAATTAACAAACACCTGACCTGTTTTAGCCAATGTAGTGCCATGCTAACCAACAAATAACATATAAACAGTACCAAACTCGCTTTAACTCAATTTTCGATCACACACTGATAACAACGCATCAAAATAGAAAAAAACAACAAAGCTTGCATTATGACAAAATAATTTGAGCCAAGTTCCTTTTTTTCGGAACGCTTTTCAGCTACGGATTGCAGTAACACGTTGTCAAGGCTTGTATTTAAATCTCGCCATGATTTTGAACAATCGGCTATTATTATTTCGCTGTCAAAATCCGTCATGCCTGGTGTTCTAAGTTCACAGAGACACTTGTCTAAATGTAAACTTCTTGATACATGAGTTCGCTAATCAGAAACGTCAAACGATTAGAACAGAATGGGGAAACCTGGTTACCGAAGTTTGTGCAAACTACTGCAGTTGGCAGTCCAGCCAAATCAAATGGCAACCATTTTTGGATCGCGACCCTGTTGAGAAGCACAGACTTAGATAACAACGGTTCAACAAAAATCGCTTAGTTTGTGCCCCTTTTAACTAAATATAGCGACGAAGATTTCATGTAAACAGTTAAGTAGCATACCGTTGTGTAGTGGTATCGTTACAGGCTTCAAAGCGAAAGATCTAGGGTTCAAAGCTCTATGGAAACACTTTTAAGTGCCTTGCCCAAAAACACAAGCAAGCCTGCCCGCTTGTTTTCCACACTATCCCTATTGTGCTGAGCGCCAAGCAGAGAAGCTGTGAATATCATTTTTTCAAGTCTTTTGGTATGATTTGACTTGGGAAATGAACCCCAGGTCTACTGACTGCGAAGCGAACGCTCTAACCATTATTCCATCGCGCCGGTAGTGCAACAAGGCAATCCAAAACAATACGTTCTTTTCAGCCACGAAGACTAGTCTATTTTAGCGTGCAACCTAATTGTCAGATAAACTATAATTTAGATATACTATTATAGCAACAAAAATTGAAGATTCAGTAATATAATATTCAAAGTTAGCTTAATAATAATTCACAAAAAATCCCGCATTTCCAAACTTTGAACAATGTGCTAATCGTGCAGTATTGCCGGATTTTCTTCAACTTTCCAGCCCAAATGGTACCTTATAACTAGCCCAAAATAGCCCAACGCTTGCCTGTTGAAAAATAGCCGAAAATTTGCTAAGTTTGTCCGTACAGGGAAGTTGGGAGAACAGTCCAGGCCCAGCATCAGCACAGTGTGTGGTTTCCCAACGATGGCCTTAGCCAAGTCAGCATTGTGCTTCTTCAGAATTTCCAAAGAAATCAGGCCAACGCTGTAGCCGTGCCCCGTGCCCGTTTTGGTAATATTTCCTTCGGCTAGACGATGATCTCCGAAAAAAAAGAAAAAGTCATCACTTACCAGTCGGTGTCAAATCAACCAAATCAAATGGGTGTTTGAAAAACAATGCGTTTTATTGCCAGTTGAGCTTATTTTCGGGCTGTTTTTCTTACGAAAACAGACCAGCGACTGTAACAACCTCCATATCACACACCATTACCTCATACTTTTTCACTTGTAGTCATTGCAAAAACTAGACCAAAATAGCGGAACGGGATGGCAAACAAGAGCCCAATAACCGCAATCCGCGATTGCTAAATTTTTCCCGCAACGCCTAATCAAAACTAGCCCAATTTTGCGGGAAAACCGCAGAACTGGCAACACTGCAATCGTGCCACTTTGAACAATGTCATAAAAGAAAAAAAAATACACGAGGCAACTACGACTCAGGCAACGTGCCTTTCTCATAAACACAAAATTCGCGCAACTTTTGAATATTTCACTAAAGTGGGAGCCAGATTATTATCAAGCTGACTAATGTTTTTGACTTGTGTTAAAAGATAAATGACTTATTTTTATACCGGTGGTGCTAAAAAAATGGTAAGCTTTATACTGTGCCATTATCGAGCACCAAACAAAGAGCTTGTGACTCTACAAATATCAATGCTAGTTGAGTTTCGTTTGAAAATTTTGCTTTTATTCCTTTTAATGTGGCTAGAATCCAGTAAACAAGACAATCATTAAAAAATAACTTTGCCTAAACCATGTTTAACTGCGTTATCGTTCAATCATGTGTGACTAACTGTTTTTGCATTCTCAAGTAGTCTGGGCATCCTAAAATTACAATCTTCTCACTTGAGAGTTAACTGAATCAGGCTCAGACATGTCTGAATCAGGTCCAGAGTTATATCGTTTTCCGTCAGCTGCAATTGCGGTTGTCAGCCGCAATCCTCGACGAGGTACTGCGTAGGTGTAAATGTGGGAAGCCACGGGAGCCATAGCCTCCCACCAAATTTTTTTAATCTGCTCAAAGAATAAATGAATATTTAGCTGAATATAAAAAAACATTCACCCTCAAATAGTTATCTCAAAAAATCTTTACCTTCGTTTTGGAGTGAGAATAGAAAAATGGTTTCTTTAAAAACGTTGATCTCTAAAACATGTCATCCAACCAATTCATACTCCCTTCTCAAAAAAATTTGCTTCGGGCTATGCTACTGGAAAGGCACCAGCTTTCTGCCACACAAAAATGTAAGTCTTACGTTTAGTGTCTTACCTAAAGACCCAGAAAGCGAACTTGCCATATCGTTTGATCGCAGTCACCACTAAACCACCAGTTATTATGTTTACAGGCTGTGATATAACATTTTAATTGAAATAATGGCATTAAGCTCCTTTTCAGCATTGAGGCATGGTATCTAGCTACTGTACGGTTTCTCCACGCCAAGCGCAATTAATAACAACAAAAACACCAACAGCATTCATATGTTTAGATCTAACTAAACTCATCTGTCTAGCACTGGACAATATCTGAATTTTTCCACTGAGCGGTAGCAAGACATTAACTTTTATGTGTAACAAGTTTTGTTTTATTGGAATAAAATAAAATTCCTTTGTACTACAGATAAACTCTACAACTGCATTGTAGTCGGATGATCCAGCAACAACTTTGAGCGCTCTACATGTGCATTGATACCGCAGCCGACTAAAATATTAAATAGCCCATCGATGCATTAATTTCAACATCAATAATGTGTTGCGATGATGTTCTGCGCTAGATTTGACATTACTCGGCATTTTCAATCCTGTTATACCTTATACTGAGTCAAGCTGAGAGCACATGCGATAAACACTCTAATAATGATGAGATTGATAATACTACTGCATAAAGGGATTTACTACCTTCTTCGACTTCCTCTTTTTCGCTATTCTAAACATAGTAACTCAGCTCAACAAAGTCAACATCATATTTTAAAAAGTTATACTTTCTGGTCTATTTGATCAGCTATTTGTCGTTCGTCCTCTACACTGCTTGAGAAGCTTGACGCCCTGATGTAGGAAGAGGGATATGCTGCCAATAAAAATCAGATGAGAGGGTTGAAAGCGCAAATAAAATTAACAAAAACTTATGGCTAATAGTATGGTTCTATTGCACTTAACGTTTGGTTAACTTTGAAATCCTAAGCAAAAAATTACGTAATTACTATTGTTAGCTATGTTTACTCACCTTTAATCTTCATATTTATAGAAGCTTACAATACAAATTGATTACAAAAAATGTTTTGGCTAGCCAGAGAGCAGCCATTTTTAATATTGTTTAGACATGATGTAAATGTACCACAAATATTCTTTTTAAAAGAAAAAAGAAAGCAATATGCAACCAGTCATAAATATTACCAACCAACAAAAATTTAGTTGTCAGCTTCAATCCATTGAAATTTCTTGTTAAATTATGCTGAATCAAAATAGCATTAAAGTAAATAACTTTGGCAGTGTTTGAAAGATCCAAATACCTACCGCAAAAATATTTAATTAAACACAACAAAACAAAATTGGAATGACAATTTCAGCAGAATAGGAACGGTGAAGCTAAAAAATTAACAAAAAACTTTTCATAGCATAAAAGGTTTTGAAAATTAATCCCAAGCTGCGAGTACCTACTGAACTAAAATGCTTCTGACCGTCAAACAAACATACAGCAGACCAAGCAACATACTGCGAGGTTACTCCATAAAGCTAACCTACAGAACACTGAAATCTTAACTTTTGAGTTTCAATGAGGCTACAAAAACCCCCAAAACAGCTAAAACTTACATTCTTGTTCTTTTTTAAAAATAAATTTCTTATTACATGCACGCCTGCTAGTTAGCGCTAAAATTGGCTAAACTTGAAGAAAAAATGCTTTATACAGTTAACACAGAAATCTATTAAAATTTTTTCAAAAATATTTAAGGGAATTTTAAGGAAGCTGCTTTTATAAAACAAAAAGCAATTTTGGCTCTGATCGCTGTTTAGTTTGTTGTAATCGCATTTGTTGGTAACATAATTTACGCTAATATTTTGTTGCTCAGAATGGCCAACGCTTTTAGAGAAATAACATAAAGGCAACATCAATCTACACTAATTTGTGGAGTTAAAACAAAGCTATAAGCAGGCTCTTTATTGTAGGCCCAAACCCGAACTGAACTCGAAAATGCAAGTCCGAACCCGGCCCTAACCCAAATGAATTAAATTGGTGGGTAGGCACAAAAATCTATTAGACTGGTTTGATCAACAATGCAAATGCAAAGTGTTAGTCTGCAAAGTACATAACACTTCCACGCGAGTTCTCTCTCACTACGTAACAAAGCACGCTCGAAAGAAATGCGAGTACAATTAGGGTAGCGCGCTGAGTACGATTATGTCACAGTCTCTGTAAAAGAAATCGTTCCTGCATGGGGTTTGCGTAAAGAAAGTGAAATTATGACGTACATGTGGTAAAGTGTCATATCGATTGCTTGGGTCATAACTTTCGGTCAAATTTCACCAATAGAGCCCGAAGGAACAGAATTTATTTTCTATTTGAATCAATAGAAGCAGGAAACATATGTCATCCTATAGTATACAACCTGGGTTAGGTTGACAATTACGGTGAAAGAAAACTGCTGCAGTAGATTATGTAATGCAAAGGGCGTTTAATAACCTACAAGAATTGTGTTCATCCCTAACCGTAGCCACTAAAAGCATCTATGTTGGTGATATTTATCTGAGATATTACCCCTAGGCCATGCAAATCATCGTTAACCAGTGCTTTCTTAAATGCAGCTCAAAACAAAAATGCATACGACCTAATATATACTAATCCACTTACACAAGTGTACAATGATGAAACTTGAGACTTAGCTTTGTTTGAACCAAGTCCTGGTTTATTAGAATAATATAAAACTTCTTTCCTACGAAATCTAAACTCTCACCCACCACAGTAGTCGAATCATTTACAAACAACTTTAAGTGATCTACGACACCTCTGATTCTGTATTATGATTCACCAATGACACAATCAAACTGCAAAGCAACATGTAACTGGCTACAGAATCAGCGGCAAAAGTTGCGGAGTTTGGATCTATTAACGGAATAATTTTGCAAAGAATTAAATTTTTCAACTTCATCAAAATTTCATCTCCGAAATTCGGATTAAGCGAGTGATTTGGATCAACATAACACACTACCATCAAAAATATTTGCAGTTTAATTTTTGATTGAAGAATTGTTTGAGTGTGTTTTATGATTCGACTTCGGTTTTATCGCTATTCAGCAACTCAATATCAAAATTGATTGAGTTTGTGCTGTCCTTTTTGTATATTGTTCTAGCATTGCTAGTGTCCAATTCGATTTTACTTCATGTGCATGTTTTAATGTATGTGCCACAAAGATAAAAAATAGGGTTAAAAACCATCCGAATCAACACAGAACATTTTTAGCGAACCTGAGATAGGTCTACCTACTGTGATTTTGAACAAAATTTGCGTAACGATGCTTCAGAAAGATCAAAAAGCAAGTATGTCGGCTTTTGTAATCGGAATAGCTTTTATTTAAAAAGGTAACTTCTAGTATAACAGCTTTACAATGACAAAAAACAAAAATGAATCAATTGTTTTTTTTGGTTAAATGCACTAATTTTTTCTCAACACATGCAAAAAGATGATATTCTGCAAGTTCAAGATATAAACTTTGCCTCTACGACAAGCGGCTAACCAGTTGTAGAGTCTCGAGCTGATATTAGGGAACACATTTAAGAGTTTGCCACAGATTTTACCAGTGGCATTGATACAAACTCAACGTGTTTGTTGGTCATAAATATAACTAAAACCTATGTATAACAAAAACATATGTATAAATATATCTAAAACGTATGTATGAGCAGATTTTCATGTGCTCCCACTGCAAGCAGCGGGAAAACACATGAAAAATCGGAATACGTTTCCTTTGGGCTACTTTGCTTAAGTAACACAAATACAAAATGTTTTTTAAGATTGCAAACACTCATATTTACAGTCTTCTACAACGAGATATCGTGAAATGAAAGCCATGGTTTCTGATCTTGATTCTTGCTGATGGAGGTGCTCTGAAGAGCTCTTATAGATCAAATCAGGTCTGTTGGCCTCTATCAATCATACGTTTTTTGGTAGTTTTAATTTATTTAATAAGATTTACAACTACACTTTTTTAAGTCATACAAGAGGCCAGGGATGCACTTTAAGCAAATTAGTAAACAACTATTTTGACTCCATCAAACATAAACAGAAACAATTACTGTAGCTTAATTTTTTGTTTTGAAACTTTTTCCAAGAATAGTTTGCATGATGCGCTTTGACAAAACATATTGGTATGCACTTCTAAAAAAAAGTAAAAACAGGTCTATAAAAGACCAAAGAACAGCAAAAAGAACAAGACCTAAAATTATACTCACACAACAAAAATCTTTTAGCTGCATCCAGACTGTATTTATGTCTTTTCAACAGACTGAGTTGCAGCTTGCATTGAACGGAAAAGTAGCTTTGCAAAAAAAGTTGAGAAAAACGCAGATCAATTAAGCCAAATACCTGTAATTTATCTAAACATAAAGGCGGTAAATTCCGATACAAGCAACGACTTTTACCTTTATCACGCAAAATCCCAAGATTTTCAAACAAACTTAAAATTAAAAATAACTACTCAAACAAACCTGTTTGATTTACTCACTTGCAGTTGTCAATGTTATATACAAAGATGCAAAGCATCATATGAAAATCATGAATTTTTTAAATCACTACTAAATTGCCAAAAAGTCAACTACTTCGCTAATGACACCACAATCAACTGCAACACTGCTAAAAACTAAGCTACAATTGCAGAAAGTAGAGTACACCGTCATGACCAAGAAATTGAATCAATTTCGCAGACCATCGCAATTCGGTCCGAAGAAATGTCCAGTTTATCTTCACTTGCCATGGCTGGGCAATGTTTCGCTGAGGTACGAAACGCAAATTAAAACAGCCGTCAAATGCTGTTACTTTGCAGTTGAACCATGCATTGTCTACACCACCAGACAACTTCTGCCTGTAGCCAAAAAGGATGTACTACCCGCTTTTCTTCAAAGCAACATTCTTTATCAATTTCTGTGCCACTGCGATAGTCGGTACGTGGGTCGTACGTCTCAAAGGCTGCAACAGAGGATTAAGCAGCACGTGCCGAAAACGATTCTCCAGAAGCATATTTCTCAGAATCGAAGCACATTGGCCCGCTCTAGCAAGCAAATCAGAAGCTTTAAAACTGAAACTTCCTTTTCTGCCATAGGACAACATCTTTTACAAAACCCTACATGCGCACACGAATATAATGACAACAAATTTTCTATTCTTGCACGTGGCCGTACTTCTTTTCACCTTTCCATCCTTGAAGCCACGTACATTAAAACATCCAAACCAAATTTATGCAAACAAAAAGAATTCGTTTATGGTCTAAAAATCACTCATTAGTTTCCGCTCCTTCTATTGGTCGCTTCTTTTTACCAATCACGATAGAGCCTTTTTTCCCTTTTTTCTTTTTCGTCAACTGTGTCTCTATATAAGTGACTCACTTCACCTTTTCACTCTATTTCTGACGGATTCTCTTGAAAAGTGTCAGACGAAAAGCTTCGAGAATGAATACTCTACTTTCTGCAATTTTCAAATTTTGTACCACAAATCAACTCTTTAAGCTACAATTACAGCAATGCAATAATTTGTCTTGACATTATATAACCCAACAACTACATTTCAGATTTTATAACACAATTTTGACGTTTGTTTCGTTTATGTGGTGCTACTGATTGAGAAACGTCAAAAAATTATTGGTCCTACAATTGATAGGTTTAGTTACAGCTGAAGATAATAGTTAATAAATTACAAGAAATCAAATTATCTTAAACACATGATTTTAGTAGTTACTAGAATTTACCATCACGCCTGCACTGAAATGTATATGATTTTTGTGCAGTTTTGACTAAAAAACGCAGTCTAAATTTGCCTCTAATTATTTGGACAAAATATCAGCCAAATAATCGACAAAATATCAAATCCTATATGTTCATTCTAGAAAAATTCTAAATAATCCTGAGATATAGGGTTGAATGCTTTTCTTCTTTTTCTGTTTACACAGCACAGTTCCTATAAGACGCCGATAAATTTGTTTCCCTCAGTTTAAAAGAACGACTTGATGATCTTTAAAGTTTCAAGGAAAGAAAAAATTGGCACACAATAAATCTTGGTTTTAAGTTTTAAGACTGGGAATAGAGATTTTCAAAATCTTATCTTCAAATTTAGTTTGAATGTCTTAACTTTATTTGACGCTCACTTTTGTATTTCTCGCTATCTTTTCTTAAAAACTAACTTGCAGCAAAGTACCAATGCTCAGACATGATTTACCAAACAATTTATTCAACTAGTATTGTTAAACATTTTTATATTGTAGCAAAATCTTCTACAGTTTCATAAAACCAAAACATCCATGTTTAAGTCAGGATTTAACCAGCATGAAAGTTTAAACATTTCTATGACTTGAAAATAGCAATCGTTGCCATTTAAAGTAAATTCCGTATTAACTCTAAAAGTTCTTTAAAATCTTGAACAGTTTCAATTAAGATAGGCAAGCTTGAAACAACAGTACGCAGTCAATATCAAACCGGAAATGCACAATTACTGTATTAATAAACACTCGAAAATTGTAAATTCAAAACTCATTACAACGATCAAATTAATATTTGCAATTGCAATTTGAAGGGCCCTTTTTGTCGCTCATAAATCTTGATAGTTACGAAGAAATCAGACGGGAACTCTATACCAAGATCAGACGGTGAGACACTGAACTTGCTATCAAGAAGCTCGAAGTTCAATGCCAACATGAATTCTGTTTTTGTATGAAACAAACATTTTACTGCAAATATTGCAAGGTATATCAGCCGTGTTCGTAGTAAAACCAACACACTGTTGCAGTCAGTGCAGACCAACTTTCATGCAAGTCTAAACATAACTTGTACGAAAGTCTTCATTTGACACCAAATTAAAGATATCAATACAGATAACCTAACAGTTGCCATAAACATAAAACAATTTAATAAAACAGGTATTTTTTGTTTATAGTACTTACATAAAAATATTGCACTTGTAATACAGTTTGGTGATTACACTATACAGATAAATAGAGAAAGATTGCAGGCAGAATCAAGAGGAATGTAGGTAATTAAATTATTAAACTGATACCTTCAGAGATAAGTAAATGTTTAAACAATATGATTTTATACCGCAAAATAACCTTTTCTAAAAGCAGAGGAAAATTGTTATCAAAAACTTTATCTTTCATTAATTATTTTATTAAAAACAATCTCATTTATAATTTAATGTGAGCTGCAGTTTTAGGAATACAAAGCAGTTTTAAGAATACAAAGCAGCTTTCCTGTGGAAATGTTGCTTACAATAACGTTTTTAGCCCTGTAATTACAGCCAAAACATCCTTCTCAAACTACAAAACTTCAATTATCTTGATTAATACCCAAAAATTTAGCAAAATGAAATTCATCAAAGAATAATCTTACTTCATAATTTCAATTGATATGACCATTTTTCAAAAAAATGCATTCAAACATAACAAAAGTAATTACTAACATGCGCAAGAAAACCATTAATGAAAAATTGGTTGTGATCAACATAGAACAATTAGTAACCATAATATTTTGTTGTTGACATTATGAAGTTGGTAACTAATGTAGATATACATATAAATATAACGTGATATTACAAAACGATGGTTTCCATTCATTTCAATTTGTTCATCTTTAAAGTGTTGCTTTATATTGCAGCGATACTCATCAAGAGCATAAAAAAATATTATAACAGAATTGAACATAAAATGAAATGAAACAAAAATTATTATATCATCTAATTTTTTTAAGGTGTAAACAAAACTATTTTTTTGCCAGTGGTAACAAAGAACCAGGAAAATTGCATGGAACAATTACCATCATTCTTGCTGCAAGGCTGGGAACTAGCGCACCGATTTATAAACACTAGTCATAAAATCAAGCTCAGAGTAAAAGTAATGAATGTACAACATTCTAGACTAGATATTAACGACAATAAAACTGATTAATTTTTCATGAAATTACATTAAAGCAATACAAGATCAATGGTTAGTTTAAATATTTGGCTTATGATTTCCATAGTACAGTATTTAGATAACATTTAGCGGATTTACACGCCACCAGCACGATTTTAATTAACAGTTCAAACCAGAGAAACTGTTATTATTTTCAAGGTTACAAATATTTCAAGTATTTAGCTACTTTTATAAAGTTCAACGGATTATTAATCGAAGGTTTGATCTGTCGCTCAGAGTAAAATTGTCATAGTAACTGTTGAAGCCATTTGGAGACAAACAATTTCAAAAACCCATAAATCGATTACTGACAAAAATGGTTTGTTTCATTTTTTTAAACAAAAAAACAACACTATCCGTGCTTGAAGATTAGATATACAGTATAGCGGGCTACATATTCTTGTAAACGGTAAAAGTGGTGCAGCCTATCATATCCAAACAATAAAGCTTTTCTAAACCCTGCACAAAATTGTAGCGACTATATGAAACACAGTATTATTTTATAATATTGTAGGTTGCTGTGGCACCAACAGTGGCTACGTGTTCAAACCATACTGATTGCACTTTTTTGTTTCTGATTGAGTAAACTTAGTTTTGTATTGCACTCTTTACATTGCACCTATTACTTGTCGCTAAAAAGAATAGCAAATGCATTTTAAAAAACATTTGGCTATGATGCGACTAGAGATCTACGGGCAGACGCTACAACCATTAGACTGCAATATCGGTTAGGAAATAGCTGGAATAATAAACTAGGTTCAACTGATCCACACATGGATATGAGGTATATGCTAGTAGTATACTTTGTTAAATAAACCCATCTTCCACACTCTATCACTTATGGAGTCAATATAAATCAATAAATACTGTATTTAGTGTTAGCTCTCATATTTATCAATCACGACAAGGAGTTCCTTTCTACATAATTTTATAACTGAAATTAGTAACTAATCGCCAACACACGACATCAAGTTTCCTTAAAATAACTTAAACATGAATACCGATTGTTTTACATCATCAATGCGTCACAGCAGATTACCAAAGTCGTATTGAGCTGTTTCTTAATTCAAATTTTTTACTCATTTATAAACAATGTTTTTTTGCTTATATCAATCTTTCAGCTAAAAGTAATTTTTAGTTTTGACCAATCACTGTATGGCTAAGTTGAGTTCCATGCAACTGATAAACTTTACAAACAATAAGCAAAAAACTTCTAAAACATGCAATAGCGTTTAATAAATATGAAAGATCGTTCATAGATACTTAAATACTTATTATTGCGTAATTTGTCCTCTAATTTGATTTGTCATCTTTCTCACAATCCAATAACTAAACAAGTAGCCCAGTTTTACTACAAATTTTAAGTTTCAAACTTTTAAAGTGTTCAACTGCTTGCTAGAAGTCTTCAATAGTGCACATTTGCCCAACAACAATCTGTGCTTGACTTTATGTTTAAACAAAAAATATATAAAATTTTTACCTAAAATTTCAAAAAAACCTATGAAATTGGTTTCAATAATAAAGTTTTGCATAGTTTATTTACCTCAAAACTATTTCTTCATCTTATTAATCACAGCATATGTATCGTCCATTTCAATGTCAGATTGCTGGACAGAAGAACGGTTGCCTAAAAAATAATTTATTATTACCCATCGATATCATAATTTTATTTTGCTGTCCATTTAATGATGGATCATTAAAGTTTCCACAACATGGTCATTTCAACTATAAACCCTTTGTTCGTGGCTATCATTACGATGTTATTATCAGGAAATATAATCAAAATTACAATTTTTCTTTTTACTAAAGCTAAATCTGTGGTTGAATTTCGATTACTTTTGATTTATTGTTGTGTTTTTCTCTCCTCTTCTTTGGGATGGCGGCATCCATTAAGCTAGGGGAAAAGCGGCAGCCCACTTTGAGCCAGTCGCGATTGCAAATTACTGACTATTAGCCCAACCACCAACAAGGTGGACTGCTGCCATTGTCGCCTTTTACAACATACTGGGTGAGCATCTTTACTATTCTAATCCTGTAAAGCACTGGTATTTTACTTTATTCGTCATTTTATACCCAACATTTTTTTGTTTTGCCAAATGCTCTGTTTAGAAAAATCGTGCAACTAATTACTTTACAAATATTTTACGTTAGAAATTACATTCCAACCAAACTAGTTACCAGCTTTTTTTTGCTTTTTTTTTGTTCTATCCATCGCACCATATACCATATCACTTTCTATGACGTCAGTCGTAGGGCTGGCCTGGTATACAACCGGTTTGTCTAAAAATAATCTAATCATTTAAAAATCTATTATCATTTTTGTAAGTTTTAGTGAGTTCCTATAAGTTCTACTTATTAACTACTTAAAAGAGTCAAAATTGTTTGTTTTGACTGCTCGGTGACTTAGCAACAATTCAGTCATTCAACTGCTACAAATAGAAAGTTGAAATCCAAAAATAGAATCGATGCTGTTGTTAATACCATATGCTTCCGTGAACTTGTTGATAAAAAATGCAATTCTCACCGAAAAAAGTCGTTTCAACTGGTTCTACTAAATATTGAAATCAAAAACATGTTCTTTTGTTCGTACATACCAGTTGTTTTCTTCTCTTTTTTCTTTGTCTTATCCACCACGCCATTCGAAGCTTCACTTTCTTTGTTGACAGTTAGCATATTTGTAGCAGAAGAAGCTGGTTTAGCTGTAAATAGTTCACAGACTTATGGTGCTCAACATCATTAATAAAAATTGATCGCTATTTGCCAATGTAAAAACCAAAAGTTTGAAATTTATTATAATAACCAATACTATCAATTAAAAACATCTTTGAAACGATAATTTTCAATAAGCATAGAGTAACAAAGCAAATTTCTGTTCCTAATTGGTGTTTCAATTTTCGTTTGATCCACTACGATATATGTATCATTAACTTTCACATCTTGGAATGCTACTAAGATAGAGTCTGCCGACTAGACTGAACAATTATTAAAGTTTCGAAAACATCGCACTAGACCTCAGAATGCTATGTTGAAATTATTATGATATGTGAAGGAACGTAACAAGTATAAGCAATAAAAATGTGATGTAAAAAAGCTGACAAATAAAAAGAAACTGAAAAGCACACAAAAGCTTGTTTTATCAAAATAATACCAGAACGTTTTTGTTTTGTTTTCTTTTTTGTTTTATTCACCACACCATACGCTGCATCAATTTGTAGGTTATCCGTTGCCGTGTTGCTGTCAGGAACAGCCAGTTTGTCTAAACATACAGTGTAAAATAGAATGTGGACGAAAGCAAACTTTGTACATACTCCTTGTTCTTGGCTAAACGTTACTAATGATACGTCAATTTTCTGCTACTAATTAACCCATTTGTGCCTGGCTTCCTATATGTAGGACGCCTACTTAATTTAGGATTGCTCTTCGTATATTATATTTTTTAATATAGCTGAAGTTGGACTACATTTATGAGCAAATTTGACACATATGACAGTAGTATTTTTAAAAATTGCTTTATCAGGTGAGACGTGACGCCATTTTGAAATCGTCTGATTTCGCTTTTTTGAAAATGTTGGGAGTGCATATAGAGTTGAGCCAATAATTACGCATTTCCAAAGAAGTACTGAAAAAATTGTCAAGTGTATTTATTTATTAGTAATTCTTTTGTTTTATGGTAAATCTTAAAATTTTTCTGAACTTATAGTTTTCGAGAAATTTTATTTGAAACATTGGCGTCCTACGTATAGGTCGCTAGGCACACGTGATAGCAAAATGTGCGCCGCTGCGAGTATGTTCAAGTAGAGGTTTGCAAGTCGCTATTCTCACGCACTAGAAACCATAATCTCCAGCAGCGATCCCACGCTATTGTATTTACTAAAACAATCAAATAGATAATTAAATTTTTAAATAGATAAATAAGACTTGCAAATACGTGCTTTCAAGTCTTCTAATCAAATCCTTTCATCTGATTCTGCTATTGAACTCCTTTTTTTTTAAATCCCACCTGCGCTCAGCATCAAAAAGTTTATCAGTATTGCCAAAGATAACACAGCTTTTCATCTTTCCGCCATAGAAGCCATCAATCTAACCCTGATCATTAACGCCTACTCGCTAATCAGCTCTTCTATATAATATAAATCTCTTTATATCAAATTCGGTCTTCTTGTTTTCATTTATAGTTTACGTTTTTCGCAATGAGTGTTAGAAATTTGTGACAAAACTTGTTTGATCAGAAAAACTTTAGTCAGAAAAGCCGTAGACAAAGGCAGAATTTTGTTTATAAAAAATAAGTTATGGTGCGTGATTGTTTTCGATATTTCGAGTACAAATGTAGGTGACCAAAAGGTAACACTGTACATATTTTTTCTAGATGAAATCTTCACGTTTTTATGGTAATTGTAGAAATAAAACCCCTACATCATTGAGTAGAATATTAGATTTAGCAGAGGAAAATGCTTTGCCCTACCGCAATGAAGATGACCAATTTTCGGTAACTGTACTTCCACCAACAAATGCCACAGGTTATGTTACAGACGAAGACTCAGGAGATGAAGATGGAGCAGGAACGATTAACAATTTACCAGGAAGCATGCTTTTAGCTCCAGCTCTAATTGATGATAGCAGTTGTAAAAATGTCGAAAATATTGATGAGCCAGAGGGGCCACCAAACAAACGAAAGAAGCAAACTGACAAGCCAAAACGAGACTGGGTCAAAACAGATCTGAAAAGTGAGTTGCCAGAGTGGACGTCAGATGATGCCATAATTGAAGAATTACGAAACAAAAACTTGACCCCCAAAGGATATTTTGAACTATTTTTTGATGACGAAGTTTTGAATTTAATCGTAGATGAGACCAATCGGTATGCTTCCCAAAAAAATCGAAACTTGACTGTTGATAAGCATGAAATAAAATGTTTTATTGGCACGTTATTTTTATCTGGATACCTTGCTCCAGCAAGACGAAGACTTTACTGGGAAAATGCTAGCGACACGCACCACGACCTTGTTACCAATGCTATGAGAAGAGACAAATTTGAGGCAATTTTTACCAACTTTCATTTAGCTGATAACAACTGCTTAGATGAAGAGGATAAATTTGCACAACTTAGACCACTAATAAAACTTTTGAATCAAAAGTTCCAACGTCACTCACCAAACGAAGAATTTTACAGTTTTGACGAATCATTGTGTGAATATTACGGGCGCCATGGATGTAAGCAGTTTTTGAGAGGTAAACCGATACGTTTTGGTTTTAAAATTTGGTGTGGAACTACGCCGCTGGGATACTTGATTTGGTTTGATCCGTATCAAGGAAAATCAGCATCATCTCCACCGCAAGATAACGGATTAGGGCTTGGAGGAAATCTTGTCAGCCATTTTGCAGATGTTCTAACCGGATGTGGTAGAAAGTTTTTCCACCTATGCTATGATAACTTTTTCAATAGTGTGAAACTCGTTACCATGCTAAAAGACAAATTAGTAAAAGCAACTGGTACAATTCGTGAAAACAGGACTGAAAAATGTCCACTGACCTCAAACGATGCTTTGAAAAAGCAAGGACGTGGAAAGTTTGATTTCAAAACTGACACCAAAAATGACGTCTTCGTTTGCAAATGGAATGACAATAGTGTGGTAAATTTATGCTCAAATGCTGCTGGGGTCCATCCCATATCTAAAGCCTCTCGATATTCTTCTTCTGAAAAGAAGCGGGTGCAAATTGACCAACCTTTTTTGATCAAGCTCTACAACGAACATATGGGGGGTGTCGATAGAATGGATCAAAATGTTTCAAAGTATCGAATTGGTTTGAGAGGTAAAAAGTGGTACTGGTGTCTGATTTCATATATGCTTGATGTTTCCACCAACAACGCCTGGCAATTACAGAAAATTTGCAACAATGAAAATCCAATGGATACGCTTCAATTTCGACGATATATTGTTAGAACGTATTTGTCTCAATATGGCAAGCCGCCTGAAAAAGGAATGCGGGGAAAACCTCAAGATGTTTTATCGGATATTCGTTATGATGGATATAAGCATTGGGTAATACCGCAAAATGGACAAACAAAATGCCGCCACTGTCACATGCAAACTACAACTAGATGTGAAAAATGCGATGTTGGCCTGCACGTAAAATGCTTCAAAGATTATCATAGTCTGTAATGTCTTTTCTGTGATTTTCGTACATAGAGAACTGTTTTGAGAACTCTAAAATGCTCTTACCAATTTCATGTTTAGTAAAAACTTTGTTGTGCTTATTTGGTTACTCATCGAAATCAAGACTTCAATAAAATACGCTGATGGTTGTAACATTGTAGCTTCGAGCGAAACAGACAAAGTAAGCAATAATACCTGATTACACAACACGTACGCGTTACGCTCAGTCGCTCACGCATCTTCCACTTTGCTAACGGATTTGCCTAGCGTCCTACATGTAGGACGGCTTTTATCTCAAAAAGTACGCAAAAAGTTTTAAAAAAATCAATCGGAAAAAATTTTATACATGTTCACTAAGCAATCTTCAAGTTTTTATAAAAATATCTTAAGTATTTCAACCTTCGGCACAAATGGGTTAATTAAATAGTTTTGTAACTATTTTTGTTTTTGAAATACTCTTTTAGTTTTATTTCCTCTCATATTCCACTGCGTTATTATACCACTTACGTCACGGCTTCTACAGATTAGGCTCTTTTACTCATTATTACGTTAATACTGCTCTTTGTTTATTTAGTAATTAGATGTCTTATTTCATCTCAATATAATTTTACCTATCATGTTAGTTTGAATGTAAAATTTGAAAGGAGTCGGAGCTAGTTTTATGGTCTGTAGTTTTGATAGCTGTTTATTATTTTTTGTACCTACTCTTTGCAGTTACTTTGCTTTAACTTGAAAGAATTGAGGGCCTGTGCTGTTTTTAAACATGTGTTTTACCATTAGTAAGGTACTTATGTTTGTCTGAAAAAACATTTAATGCTTTTTGTGCGATTTTTATTTTTTTGCAGAAACTGAGGATGCGTTAGCGAAATTAATTGTTCTTATGGCAAATAAATGTCTAAGCGGACAATATTATTGTTTATTAAGAGCAGATTCTTTTTTCAACACTTTATGCATTTACAATTACAATTCTATTTTATCATGTGTTGATGATGTTTCGCTGCTTTCAATAGTGTTAGAAGATTCGAGACTACTTTTTTTGAAACATTTCTGCCCGAAATTGTCTTCGGGTGTGCTATAGGCTTAACATTTAAGTGATATGAACAAATATTTAAGCAACATGTGACAACACATCTTTTTTATATTGCATTTACACTTCGGAGGCAAGATATTGATGGTGATGCTAAATACTGAGCTAACTGTTCAGACCTGCTTTGTAGTTACCAAACCGGCAAATTCTTGTTCATTTGTACAGAATAACCGTAAATTGTCTATTCCAAGATCACAACACTGCCATCGCTAATTTAAACTTGCAATTATGTGATTGTAAAGGATGCAGAAACAACTCTTTCATGCTCAACCACGTTGCAAAATTCATGTTTGCTTTCGGCAATGTTTCAATGGGGTTTCAATGTTTTTCATCTACCTTACTCGTTTTCTTTCATGATTTCTAATTTCTCATTACAATATCTACTTTTTTTCAGTTTATTATTTCATTGTGGTTGCAATTTTGTGCAGGTCAATCAAGAATGTTAAATGTTTTTTGGAAAATAGAAGTTAAGATTATTGTCATTTGGATTGGTATAAGCTGTTTTACAGCGCCACGAAAAGATTTCAATTGCTATTACTCCTAAACTTATTAGCGGCTCTACAAGAAAAGCAAGTACTGTACAGCAGGTGTGTCAAACTCGTGGGCTTCTGGGGGCCAATTTGCATATATGAGCAATCGTGCCGAGGGCTGCATGTGGTTTTGGATTCGGGAACCACCACCTCTCTGGGCAACGACCTGAGATTTGCATGAATTACGAAAAGTTGGGGTAACTTCTTGAAAAAATTGGGGTGATCTCTAAAAAAGAAAAAAAAAAAAGGTCATCACTGCCTGCAAAGTGAAATTTGAGATACCCAGGTTTGAAAATAAAAGAAACCGTGCTTCATAGAAGGTGATGACCTTTTTTTTTATATTTGGAAATATTTACCTGTGCCTCGACATCCGAACCTGAGGCCGCATCGCAGCGTCCCGCTTTCATCAACACAGAAGTTGAATAGGCCAAAAACTTTCCAAAGAATAGGCCAATACTGCCAAAGTTCATTCGTAATTTCAGAATCGTCTCGGGGGCCGCACTGAGAAGCTCTAAGGGCCGCATGCGGCCCGCGGGCCGCGAGTTTGACACCCCTGCTGTACAGCATGTAATTGCGACAATTTGTTGGTGACGGAGTGTAACCTGAAATGGTTTCATTACCTAAGGAAATTTTCCTGCGGTGCTTTTGCTTTCCCACCGTGCTTTACTGAGTTAAACACGCAAATTTATTTCCTGTTGAGACCTGCTACGCCACCGTATCGACCTACTGAATTAATCAAAATTTTCTAAAAATCTACTTCAGTAAAATTATTGTCTGTTTTTGTATCAGTTTGTATCAATTGATTTATTTTTGTATCATCATTAAATAACTTTAAATTTAGAGCTGTTTAATGCTCGTACAGAAACAAAAGCTACTGCTGCGGTAAATTATGAACCATAGGCCTAATCTCTTTAAATGACTATTTAACGGCGCGACAGCGTGGTGGTTAGAGTGTCTGCTTGGCAGTTGGTAGACATGGAATTTATTTCTTAGTCGAGTTATATTTTTAAAAAAATGATATTCACAGGTTTTCTGCTTCGTACACTCGTTACAAAAAGAATAGTATGGAGAATAAGCCGGCAAGTGTGTTTGTTGTGTCTTTGAGCAAGGCGCTTAATGAGATGCCTCCAACTTTATGTGACAGACAGGTAGCGCAGTCTACCCGTCATGATGGCCTAGTCCAACTGAAAACAAGCAAAAATGGCTAATGACATGCTAATCCGCATGATAAGCTTCTTTATAAAGATGGATCTTGCCCACTCAAAGAAGAATAACTGTTTGTTACCAACTACGAAAATTTATCCACAGTTGACTAAATATTCACCATCACCGCCTGTTTTTTGTTTCTTTTAATACTCTTTTTCTTTTTTAATAATTTCTGCAGCTTCTGCAAGGGTCACCCTGTTTTTGACTGTTGTCTTTTTTATCTATTTTAGTATTGACTAATGACTACACACTAAGTGTAACTATTTCTGGCCAGGAGCTTCTGGAAAATCTTTGCGTCCAATTATCCGATTATGCTTTTCTCCTTCTTCGTTGGAGGTTGTGCGCTCTTTTTTTTTGAAAAACTATTTTTTTAGATTGAGCTTATATTTCTTTTCCATGCTCTCGCTTTGACCCAAAATCAAGGTCAAATTCTGTGATCTTGCCAAGCTAGGCAAAACTTCTTTTCTAATTCTTTTTTGTTTTCAGGCTGCAACATCTTAACTGGAATTAATTCTTCCAGTTAAAGGCGTGGCAGTTGTATGCACATATTTATCCGTCGTCTTGCAGTTTCTATCTTTGTTAGAAATTTTAAATTTGAATCCATTTAAACCACTTTTTAGTTTCTCCTGTATTTATTTCTCTGGTTTTGCGTATTGATTGTCAAACCCGCGTGTTTAGTTTTGCAGTTTTGCGGTAAAGTAGTGTTGCGCAATTTGTTGTGTACTTGTTACGGACGCTTTTTCGCCTTGCACTTTGACCCTAATTCTTACAAGACGTTTTTCTTTGGCTCTATGACTCTGGATGTAAAAAACTTTATAATTGTGTCAGTAGTATGTAATAGTACTTTTGAGCCCTTTTTTGCGGTGCCCTCCTACGTCATTTCCGTTGAACGTGTACGACTAACGTGGTCCTACGTCATGAATTATTTCCGATTACATTTGTATGATTTCCGTCTACATTTGTATGATTTCTGTTTGTACTTGTTGAACTTGGCGATTGAAAGATTTGTTTGTACTTAGAAATTGAAAAAAAATGGTTTTATTTGTTTTGTGATTTTATTTGTTTGAGTTCTTTTTAGGAATGTTTTTATTTGTTTGAATTTTATTTGTGTTTGGAAATGATTTTATTTGTTTGAGTTCTTTTTAGGAATGTTTTTTTTGAAAATGTTGTTATTTGTTTGAGTTCTTCTTAAAAATGATTTTATTTGTTTTTGAATATGATTTGATTTAATATTGTACCCTCGCTTCAGACTACCTCACTTCAGAAGTTCTCCAATTAATTTCACTTTGGTTTTCAACTCGTAAACGATCTTTTGTTCTACCGTAACCACAGCTGTTGTAAAGCGGAAACACTAACTTCTACGTCGTGACTGAAGATAGAAGCCTTTGGTACTATATCACAAACAAACTGCCTTGCCAGCTAAAGCATCAGTTGCACGTAGGCGTTTATGACGTTTCTTAAAAATTGTGATAATAAAATCATATAATCTCTGATCAATTTTTTTTGATTTGATCTTATGATCCCCTAAAATGTTGTGTCTTTACTCTTCTAGATGTGTTTATTGGAGATATTTTCCTATATTGGTTATTGTCATATAAGTTCTGCAGTTGGCTGCAATTAATTTACATCTATTTCAGTAGAACTATGTAGGCAATAGATTCAGTTATATTACAATACAATCTTGGAGGAAGAAAATTTTAGAAATACAGTATAGTTGTAGTTACCAGTATGATAAAAGACAGATGTTTAAAGGGAAAATTTACGTGTCTATCACTAGCTGAAAACGTACATGAGAAAATAATTTGAAAGTACAACCAGTAGTTTAGAACTAGCGTTAGATACAATCTTCGAGGAGTATAGATTTTAGAACTAGCGGCAGATACAATGTTGGAGGAGTATAGAATTTAGAACTAGCCGCGGATACAGTGTTGGGGGAGTGTAGATTTCAAAATAGCTACCAGTATGATGAAAGACAGATGTTGAATGGCAATGGGAAAAATCTACTGGTTTATCACTAGTTGTAAACTTACAGAAGAAAACAATATACAATTAACAGTTTTTCTAGATCATACAGGTATTTCAATCAAAACATTTATGTTTATTACCGCTAGTCGTTAGTATTAGACTTTTTTAACACTAGAACGGCCGGTACGGTCATTTTGACCGTTTTGGAATTTCAAGGTGGCATATTTTTCTCAGGAAAATCGCATTGGTGCAAAATTTCTTAACTTTTCTTAATTAATAGGCAGGAAATCTGATGCTGAGTATCAAGCCGAAAACTGCTTTCACAAATTTTTTAGAAGGTGGTTTACCTCCAATGGCCATTAACGGTCATTTTGACCGCTATGCAAAAACCATTAGTTTTAAACCTCCTGCTGTACTTCATCAGACCATATCGTCTCCATGACACGCATGACTTATTTCCAAATATTGCCTTTCTATTTTCTGATGAATTGAAAGTATTTGTGACATCACGGAGTCACCAGAAACAAATGCACAACTCAGAAAGCATTTATAAAAAATTTTCCAGTTATCAGTTAGCACTAGAAATGGACTGACTTCGGATTATGAAAGAGTTTATAAAACAGAAATATGTTGTCCTATATTGTTGACAACTGCGGGCATTCAGCCCACGGTGCTGGTCGAGTATCCTCCCCAAACAGCATCCAGCCCATTTTCTCAGGTAGAAAAAGCAGCGGAGAATACCGGCAATTAGACTTTAGCATAAGTTAGTAAGTTTATCATAATCTTTTGTAAAAAAAGCATTGTATGTATTTAATCTTCCGATGTTGCTTATACTGATGTTTTTCACAGTTCCTCACACCGTCTGGCATTCTCGTTAAATTGACACAGATCAGTCGTGGAGCAAGGTTCATCTAGTAGTGAGCACTTCAATTTGTGTTGCACAGTGTCATCGTCAGCTCCGCATTGGCAGGTTGTGTTTGTTGCTGGATCAACAAAACCCCACTTTTTCATCTCAGTTTTAGTTCTAGCGACGCCTGTACGAAAGCGATTGAGACGTTGCCACATTGTCCATCCTGAGTTTGATCCTGGAGACAGCTTTTCCTCAGATGCGATGTTTAAGCGAGTGGTTTATGGCATCGCTTTGAGCTTTTGTTTCTACGATTCCTCTCTCGAGGTTGAGATTTTTCCTTTAGGGGTTATACACAGTGTAAAAAATTCCCTCTTGATTTCAATCTGGATGGGGCAGGCTGGTGGTTGAACAACATATAATGGGAGTCATAGGCCTACCTTGAGCGTTCTAGCTTGATGGCAGCTTCTCTTTGGAGGCCTTTTTCAAGGCCGGCGCTGACAATAATATCTGCAAATGTTGAAGGTCTGTCCAGCTCAAAATAAAGCATCGTGTACATGCCCAATTAGTGCTAACCTATTTTGGTTTCATGGGTGAAATAAGCTACTTGACTAAGAAATATAACGTAGTCAAATCTACTCTATTACATCATGTCTTAAAGCCCAAAACGTTTTAGGCTACTGGACTACAAGTTGTTGCTATGCTCAGATCCATAGATGAAGATGATTCTGGAGGGGAAAGTGAAACTGAAGAAGACATCGTGTTAGATTGGGAACTTTGCTCCTCAGATGAGATGGGCGACGATGAAAAAGCTGAGCAATTTGATGATACACAACCCATTGTTGATATAGATGATTTACAAACTGCTGATACTAACCTTGAAACTCATTCTGCTCTATGTTCTGAGGATGATTTTAGTTCGGGTGCTGCAAAAAGTTCGAGCACACGCGAGACAGCACGAGATAGCACCAAATCGGAATTTATGAAATTCAGCGCAGAAGCACAAGGAAGGCGAACAGCTTAGAATGTCCTGAGTGAGCAATCGGATTTATCACGCTTTGCCTTTAGAATGGCAGACTCCTCTGCAGGTGCTTTTCAAGTTATGTTTAATAACCATATGCTCAAACACATTCAGCCATTTACAAATGTAGAAGTTTGAAGAATCTTAGGCAATGAAGAATGAGAGGTTTCTTTTTAGGAGGTCAATGCATGTATTGCACTGCTATTTGTACAAGGAGCGTATGGTGGCAAAACTTTCCCCTTTACAGTTTTGGAATAAAGAATGGCACGTATCATTTTTTCAACAAACCATGTAGAGAAATCGATGTCGTGAGATTATGCGTTTTTTATGTTTCGACTTGCGTAGCACAAGGTCAGCACGCTTTCAAATTGACAAATTTGCTCTTATCTCGAATATTTGGAATAGGCTTGTAGACAACAGCATCAGTCATTACAAACCTGGAGAAATATTATGATTGATTGATTGATAAGCAGCTGTCTTCGACAAAATCTTGTTGTAGGTACACCCAATACATCCAAAAGAAACCAGATAAGTTTTGTATCAAGTTCTCGTTAGCGGTTAACGTGGAATCCAAGTATATCCTAAATGCAATTCCATATCTGGGCAAAGACGAGTCACGTCTATTTACCCGAAAGCTTAGTGACTACGCTGTCATGACTCTCATGGAACCATTCATGGGTAAAGCCAGAAACGTTACAACCAATAACTTTTTCACGTCGTTTTTACTTGCCAAAGAGCTGAAAAAAGAATACCGGCCTTGTTGAAACTATGAACAAGGTTAGACGTGAGCTACCTGCATCTGCAAAATGCTTGCAACAACAATATTCTGGTAAGCTCATGAAGGCAGGTGACATGGCCACTCTAACTGTGTATCAAGGTAGGCCAAGTAAAACGTTTGTGCTCTTAGTTTTCTGCATATGGCGAATCTGAGAAAAAGAAACCGGATGCAGTGGAATTTCATAACATGATCAAATGTGGTGTTTACGTGGCTGATCAAATGGTCAGGCAGCATCCAGTCAAAGCAGGCGCTCGTCGGTGGCCCGTTGCTGTTTTCTACAACATTCTTGATTTGGCAGGCATTAATGCATTTGTGCTCTATAAAAAAGGAACAGGTGACAAGATTTCAAGACGAGGTTTCCTGTTCAGGCTTGCTGCAGAACTACGTGAAGACAATATTGTTGAAAGATCAAGCAAAAACTCTACTATTGCTAGACCTCACTCACTATCGACAGCTCATAAAAAACCAAAGCCGAGAACGTAAACAGTGTCAAATAACTGCAAACTTCACTCATGACAAGACTAGCAAACTTTGCTTCAAGTGTAACAAAACTGTATGTGGTAAATGTACCGCCACAGAGCTTTCCAAATAAGTTATTCTTGCGACAAGAAAAATATGAAATTTTTTCCAATTTTGTGTCCAATTTTTGCCCTTCCCTCCCAATAAAACTGTTTTTTGTGGATAGATTGATTCAGTTGCGTGGCCTGGGTACTTGTGCAACACTTAAGTTGCAACCATACCACGCATACATGTATACCAGTAAAAACGCGTTTTCGCAGAAGCGGTCAAAATGACCGCTGCTGGCCGTTGAACGCTTATCGCAACTCCGGCCGTTCTAGTGTTAAAAGAAAATAACCAACAATTCGTTTAGATCACACAGCTATTTCAATCAAAACATTTACGTTTATTACCGCTAGTCGATAGTTTTAGACTTTTTTAGAGGAAAATAACCAACAGTTTTCTAGATCATTAAGTTTCCTGGAGAAAAATCACATGCAGTGACGTTGTGAGCTTGTTTCCAGAAGAGGTTGGTGGAAGACATTGTGAAAGAAACAATATCAAATTTGATACAATTTCAATTAAATCTTTTACCGTTAGATATTATTTTCACACTTTCTTGGAAGAAAATTTCAGTAGCTTGACCAGACCTTTGGGTAAAATTGAGACAAGATTGCTTCACATATGACAGTAAGATAGTAAAATTGTTAGTACAGAGGTAGAAACATTTTGAAAAGGAAAGGTCAGAACAGTGAAGTTTGTTTAAATTCAACAGTTTTTAATCACTACTCATGCTTAATATTGTTGAACCAAGAAGATTTACCCTTTATTGTGTGCAGATTGTTTTAAACTTTTACTTGTAAACATTCACCACGCATCTAATTTACAATATCTTTTCATATGACAACTAGAAAATAAAAATTGTATCCTATTATAACACTGTTTTAAGTAAAAACTATCAAAGTCTAGAGCCACCAACATAAAATTCATATTTTTCAAAATCACCAACATAAAATCAGCTAAGCTTACTATCAATCAAAAATCTAATGCAAACAGAAGTATAAACATCACGTCAGCAAACCATTATTCTTTGACCAATCACAAGTCGATGCAAAACTTCAAAAATAGTAGTTTCCTTCAACCCCAGCATATTTATCTGTTCTTCAGTCTTTTTGTAAACAATTTTCTGACCGCACATGGTTCTCACCATAGATCTCTCGGTTCTCCTTAAAATTGTTTTTCATTATCCATTGAACACCATACCTCGCTTAAATCACCGCTGATACTCCACATTGTAAAACCGAGAAGATTTAGCTTTAATTGTGTGCAAATCATAAAACATTCACCACGCATCGAATTTACATTTATTTTTTATACAACTAGAAACCAAAATTGTATCCTATCATGAAACTGTTTCAAGATTTCATCTAGAAATTAGCAAATTTTAAATCCACTAACATAAAATTCATATTTTCTACAGTCTCCTTAGCTCACCTACATAGAAATAAGCAAAACTTTTAACATGATTTGTAGAGCATTAGAAAAACAAAACACTTTCATCACACTGTTTTAAGATTTTTTCCAAAATTTAGCAACTTTTAAACTTACTAACACGAAATTTTTACTATCTTTGAAAGTCTACTTAGCTCACCTACATAGAAGTAAGCTAAACATTTACAACTTTTAACATTATTTGTAGGACATTTACACAAAATTCATGTTTTTCACAGTCTACTTAGCTCACCTACACAGAAATAACCACAACTTTTGACATTATTTGTAGGACATTAACACAAAATTCATGGTTTTCACATTCTACTTAGCTCATCTACATAGAAATAAGCACAACTTTTAACATTATTTATAGGACATTAGAAAAACAAAACACAAAAACCGTACTTTATTTCATCAAATTTAGTGTTCGCCATCTACTGCAAATAGAAATTATTGATCCAATTCTTTGACTTTTCCTTGTTTGCTAAAAACCACAAACAGAAAGCTTCAAAACAAGAACCTGACTGCGTGCTATCACCAATCTAAAACTTATTGCTCTAACCAAAATTTTCAACTTAACTGTAAATTTGTAAGCACTTTAGCTTGAGCAAACATACTTATGCATTGTGACAAGTCGTCTTAGCTGATCAGAGACTTTTGTTTTGTACAATTAACACTAGAAGCCCTGAATTATTTCCCTACTTATAAGGACGGATGCGGTCATTTTTGACCGGTTGTCTGTAAATCGGTTTTAATAGGTTCTCTCTTTCACTAATTTCAACATATACTGTATGAGAAGCACAAAGAAACTATTCTTGCGTATTTGACATTTTTATGATTATAATTAATTAAGTAGAAATACAAGGTATACAAATTTATTGACACTCAATCATCACAATTTTTGCATCTTACCATTGTTCTTTTTCGGATGTGTGTTTGCCACAGCATACTTTCCCACAGTTTTCGCAAAAAGACCTAGATTTGTTTCTACATGCTGCAAACTGGCACTCTTTTCTTTTCCGAGCTTGGTGTGCTAAACCACTGGTTCCCGGAAATGCAATGCTGACTAAGTGATCCACTGCTGGAGAAGAAGATATTGAGCCCACTCCATCTTTTGGTTTGCAAAGTTCTTTCATAAGCTCAAGCATAAACTGTCTTCTTGATAATTTCAATTTCGTTGTAAGGCAGTAAAGAATATAAGCATTTATGCAGGCACAGTCGAGAATATTAAAAAATGCAGCCACAGGCCATCTTCTAGTGGAACTCTTGCTGGTATGGTATGGAGCCATCTGGTCCAGTACATCCACCCCCACCTTGGACTTGTTGTAATACTGTATTGTCTCTGGCAGTTTTTTCTTGTGACATTGATCAATATTTACGTTTCTGTGCATTGAACTCAGAATGCAAACAACTTTCTTTTTCTTTGCTTTGTATATTGTTAAGCTGCAACCGGATGGTGAAGAAAATATTTCAGAAGCATATAATTTCTTGTCTTTCATTATCAGCTCAATGGTTGGCACTTCTCGTCGTTGTTTCCGTATAGTGCCAAGGATTGTTGTTTTTTTCTGCTTAAGTTCTTCCGCTAGCTTTAGGCTGGTAAAGTAGTTGTCGGTGGTGACATTGTAGCCCTTTATATAATAAGACTGTAAAAGGGTCAAGCACACATCACTTGGAAGGTCGCTACATCTGTTTCGGCTAGGATCTCTTCCTAAATATGGTTTGCCATTGCACAAGTATTTTGATTGAGCATCAGCCAAAAGCCAGAACTTAATTCCAAATATGTCTGGCTTGTTACCCATATATTGTATAAAAGGACCCCTGGTTTTGCATGGCAAAAGTTGTTCATCAGTAGTCAAATCGCAGTTTGGTACATAGCATTTCTTACAATTTTCTATGAAGCAATTCCAAACCTCGGAAATCAAGCAAAATTTGTCAGTTTCTCTCCTTTGCCTCCGACTGAAAAAGTCATCGAACCTCAAATGTCTTATGATTTCCTGGTACCTATTACGGCTCATTGTATTTCGGAAGATTAGTTGTCCTCATTCCTTGCTCCAAAGTTGCTTTACTGGCGTATTCTTCCCGACCAACACTCCTCGAGCGATTTGAAGACCTGTAAAACTTTCCAGCTCATCAACATGTAAATCAAAATCGTCATTATCTTTCTTTCCGTGGTTGATAGTGTGTTTCTGAATACACCTGAGCATATGTTCATCTATTAATAAATGAAAAGCACTCTAAGGGCTACCGTTTACTACAGATCTGTGACAATAAGACGTTGGGCCACGATGTTCCGAAAACACATTGGACGAAGATGCTATTCCCAGACCTGGAGCACCTGTTATGTTTTTCCACACAGTTCCGTTTCGTGCGTTCACCTGTCCGGCAGTATTTTGAGATACTGATTGATCACTTTCAGAAAGAAAATCTATAGAAACAGCAGCAGAGCTTTGTTCGTCTTCACCGCTCTAGGTATCACTGTCACAACTTTCGACACCAGCACAACAATTAGGAACAAATTCTTTATCTTGCAATTCAGCTTCTTTATTCTCATCACAGGAGTCATCAAGCTGATCAGTTTGTAACCGCTGAAGTACTTGCTGGACAGTATAATTGTTGCCACGATTCATGATTAGAAAAACCAGTTTGTCAAAAACGATGAAAAACTCGTAACAAAATTCCTATACCTAAGACATTATTTATACAATATGCATTTCTTCAAATCTCTAAGACAAACTTGAGAGATTTTACGAGGTTGTCAATACGCTGTAATAAACTATCTGTTTTATCTGCACACACTACTGATGAACTCTACGCTACTAAGAAAGGCATTTGAACTTTCAATGACCAGCCATTATTCGAGACAGCAAATAAAATTCAACTTTACTTCGATGAAGCCAGCAGGAATAGTAATTATTTTAGTTACTGCTTATCAGTTATCCATTGCAGCAGTGGTCAATCGCAATCTTATTGTCACGTGAGGCATTGCTTGTAGAAAAACAAACTTTTCTCACCCTTCTATTATGTTTTAATTCATCAGCTCAAAGACAAATTATAATGGTTTTGAGAACCGGTCATTTTTGACCGATTCGGGCTTATAGGTAGATATCCAAAATGCTCAATTTACAAAAGCTATAAAAGAAAAATTGTTTGACTAACCAAAACATCATCCAAAGTTAGGAAAAGTCAAGGAGTATGAAAAATCAAATAGCAAAAATGCCAGAAATACGAAGCGTCAAAATTTAAAACCGGTCAAAAATGACCGGTCCGGGCTTCTAGTGTTAAACTCTTGCACTAAGTTTTGATGTATAAGAAATTGAAACCATTATTTGTAATTCACAACTTTCAACTAAAATAAAACTTCTCTCAGCATATTATCTCCCATATAGCTAAATCAAGAATTTTATCTAAAAGCTCGCAAAGTTACATTAACTGATATCCATTATACACTTGTTGTACGCTTTCCGTTATACGCGACACACGTTTTGTAATCATAAAGTTTTCAAATACGCCAAGTTGATTTATTATAAAATCTCTTACTATCCGTTTTTATCAAACAACTTCAATGCTGCTGTATAACCCATAAATGAAAAATGTAAAACCTAAACTTGCTGCTAAATGTTTTTCTACTAGCTTTTCAAATCATTGAATGCACAATACTATGTTAGAAGCAAACAAACGTGTATTGAGTAGACGTAGCCCCCAGCGGCAAAATGGAGTTCACTGTCAGTAGTAATTGACTATAAAATGCAACTAAATTGAGCATCAACAATTTGAATAATATTTGCTTGAATCTTTATATCATGCTCAGTTAAAAAGATTTTGTATCAGGGCGTAATCGCGTGAACACAATTAAATACATACGCATCCTTCCTTTAAAAATGTTGTAAATGGAAGCCAGCTGAACCATGCTGAGACTAAATGAAAAATTTTATACTAGAGCTACAGCAAATTCAGCATCTTTATCCAAAGGAAAATTATAATCAAAGAACTTGTCATGTAAGTTGATCCATCTCTGGAAACTGGTTGGCAAGTTACTTACAGTAGTTACCATTTCCATTCTTGTTGACGCGCAATACAAATGACTTGTAAATGGTATTTGCAACACGAAGGTTACCAGGATTCGTCCAGTAATAAAATTCACCAGCCAACTACAACTTTTACTGAACTTCAATTCAATGAATGTTTTTGCCACCCTATTCTGAATTTGTTAAAAAATATTTGCTGTCAGACAGTTAAAGCAAACATTTAAAAATCATAAATTCCAGTGATTTTAATATGTTCAGTCTGACTGCAAATACAGCAAAACCATAAACAGCTTTATAGCAACTGACGTAAGCTAGCGTTACAATAGCAATCTTACTATTCTAAGTTTTACCTTAATGAGCACACCTACAAACCTTAGTTTCAATGTTACAATTCAGTGGTAGCTTTGTGTTAATCCATGTCAATAAGTGCGCCACCAATTTGGAATTTTTAAAACTGAACGTTTAAAATTTTAAATGTTGACTTTTCAGCAAAAATTAACTTGTTGCTAATGCTGTTTTTTTCAAGGCTTTGATTCAAAAAATTTGGATTTTTTAGTTAATCTTTGATTGGATGTAGCCACTGAGCTGAAAGATCGAAACTGTTCCTCATTTAATGGATTTATTATTTTTTTGGCAGAAACTGAATCAATAATTGCTCAAAATACAATTTACAAATATCCTGCAGAGCAATACTGAAAGTCATAGCTAATGATTTGAGTTTATTATGACGTTGTTTTCAGTTTCAAGTAGGATAATTTGCAAAGAATTTATGTTTTTGTTAACTGGAGTCAAAAGCTTCTTTGTATCAATTAGATTGAAGAATGTGGTAGGACCAGTCGAAGATTGCCAGCTTATGTAAACTTGTTTCGTTTTATTCAGCCGCCAATAAAGCTAGCAACAACCGAAGATGTTACCCCGCAATAATTTTGTTAGCTCAACAGCATGTTTTACTACAAATGATAACAGTCAATCAGGATAATTAATAAGCAACCAATATTGACATCAAAAACCTAACAAAATTTGGTAGGATTTTGTGACTGGTAGCAACAAGATTTTTTAATTCTTGCAGTAATTATTATTCTAAAAGCTAGGAAATATTTGTATCGTAATTATTTATCCCGTGCGTAAAATCTGATGCCCTTATAGCAGCCACCAGTTTGAATAACTGGCGATCGTACATAAAACTGTGATGAAATCTTTGCTGCTGTTTTTAGTTGACCAAAATATATAGCAAAGAAATGGATCTATTCATTTAACAAATTGAACAGAACACACCGAACTAAATGAAACTAAACAAAACGGAACCAACTGAACTGAACTAAATCAACTGAACCAGCTGAATTACATTGCATATCGTAAAAGCAAAATAAATTGATTTAAACAAATCCAAAATATCCTTCAAGAAAAATCAGCAACTTAAAATGTGCCCTAATTAACCAAACTGCACTAACAAGGAAAATATCCAAAAGCTCTGAAAAGATAAGGTGATACAAAGACAACTTAGATCAAAAACACTGTAAACATAAAATCAAGGTTCGAAACCGCTACATAGCAGCCCCCAGAAGTTGAGGTACGAGAGTATCCAACCTCTAAAAACTGAAGTAGCGATACGAAAGAAAACAGTTAAAATATAGGCTACAAAACATTTAATCCGTGCGAGATAAAAACATACGATAATGCAACGCAGTGTAGAAGTGTTGCAGTGACCGGTTGCTGTTTCTTCATGACATATACAAATGGCCACCACAAGAAACTGGCAGTGCCGGTGAACAGCAATGCTATTGTCAAATGAGTTAGACAAAAAAGCTGTTGTCAAATATGTTTGGCAAAATAAAATACCCGAAAGTTATCCTTACACAAAAACATGCCATGCACCATAGGATACCATAGAGGGTAACTGGTAGTAACAGCAGTGAAGTTAACTCAAAAAGTGAATTCGTTAACTCCACAAAATTATGCGACATGGCCAGTGTCGCATATAGTTATGGACCAGTGCACAAAAAATTTTCCCAATGTCTAAGAAGAATAAAATGTAGTCCATAGAGGTTAAAAGGTGAAAACATAACATTATAGAAAGCCTGGCAGGTCTCCTGGAATACTTGTTTAAATAAACAAACTGATTAAACCGCAAACCAAAAATTTGAGGAAAGAAATGGAAGGGTTGCACAAACCATCGTTCCGAAAAACGCCGTTAACTCCATTGTCTTATGGGATGGGAGATTTATCTGCAATCGTTGAGCAAAGACGAAAAAATGTCGGTAGACGAAGGTCCAATGATCGCGCGTACCACAAAAAAAATAGCAAAAAACTCGTCCAACGTTGAAGACAGCAACAACACCAAATGCGTAGTTCTTCTTTGGCTACGTCGGGTTGACGTGGCTTCTTCTCGATGTCACCAGTTGTAACGAGAGCTAGTTTGGAGAACTGGCGATTGTACATAAAACTGTGATGAATCTTTGCTGCTGTTTTTAGTTGACCAAAATATTTAGCAAAGGAATGGATCCATTCATTTAACAGATTGAACAGAACACACCGAACTGACCGGCGCGGTGGTGTAGTGGTTAGAGCGTCCGCTTCGCAGTCGGTAGACTTGGGGTTCATTTCCCTTGTCGAGTCATACCAAAAGACTTTAAAAAATGGTATTCACAGCTTCCCTGCTTGGCGCTCAGCACATAGGGGATAGTGTGGAGAACAAGCCGGCAAGCTCGCTTGTTGTGTCCTTGGGCAAGGCACTTAACGGGATACCTCCGTCTTTATGTGGCAGACAAATGGTGAGGCCAAGCAGTCTACCCGTCGTGGTGGCCCAGTCTGACGAAAGACATGCAAACAGAGCATGAGCTCATACGCGTGAATGAATGAACACCGAACTAAATGAAACTAAACAAAACGGAACCAACTGAACTGAACTAAATCAACTGAACCAGCTAAATTACATTGCATAGCGTAAAAGCAAAATAAATTGATTTAAACAAATCCAAAATATCCTTCAAGAAAAATCAGCAACTTAAAATGTGCCCTAATTAACCAAACTGCACTATCAAGGAAAATAACCAAAAGAGCTGAAAAGATAAGGTGATACTAGACAACTTAGATCAAAAACACTGTAAACATAAAGTCCAGGTTCGAAACCGCTACACCCTGTTTGTAAATCTTTCATTCTACTAGGCAAACACGACAAGTAGACTACTCGGCTTCACTATCTATCTGTCCCCTAAAGATGGAAGAATTCCATTTAGTTCCTCTCCCACGGGTACAGGCAAGCGACCTAGCAGATTTTTCTCCACGCTATTACCTTTTGTGTTGAGTGCCAAGTGGGAAAGCTGTAAATATTAATTTGTGAATAATCTTTTTGTATCAATCGTCAAGAAACCTGAGCTCGAGTCTAACGAATGCAAAGCGAACATTCTAACCACTACACTACCGCAAAGATAAATGATGAATAAATTGCGACAAAAGTAACGCCCAAGAGACAAATCGAGAAATCGTATTTTTTTCATTACACATAATAGAACTGAAAGTTCGGGGTACCAGAAAACAAGCTTTGATCGTTGAGCCAGAAGCCGTTCTAACAAATCATTGCGGTCCATGATTTCGTTTGTACTTACATCGAAGCGCAAAACCAACTTGCAACCTTGTTTTCAAACTACAGTTTTTGGGATTATCAGAGCAACTTTTTTGAGAGGAATCTGTTTATACAAATGCTTTCATTCAATTCGTAATGTACAAAGCATCTTCTTTCAACTACGTAAGCCTAAATTACGCTGCTCAACTTTTAAACAATTGTTCAAACTAAAAGCATCAAAAAACTCTACAATATAATTGCAATCGGGAACGTTATTTCCTAAAAAACTGCATTCTAAACTAACAAAAAAGTAAATACTAATTACAGAAAAAACATATGAAGGCAACTTTTTTTGGGATTGCAAAAGATCAAGTTTTATAAAACACTGTATGAAATTATCATATAAAATACTAAATGTCTGGCACTGACTCCAACATTTATTGATAATAACAAGCTGCTCTTTCCTGACTTACTTTATAAATGAAGTAAATAATTGCTTGCCAATACACGACGCCAGTTTTCCTTGATACAACTAAAACACCAATACAAGCGATTATCGCGTTACCAAAGTCGTTTTGAATGATTTCCTATCTTACCTTCTTTCCAAAAATACATGGTACGTGGAATTGCACTTGATAAATATAAAAAATTGGCCCCGGATTCCTTGATAAATATTATTGATCATCTTTGACACAATCCAAGGAATAAAGAAATAAGTTTTACTACGACTTTTTAAATTAAATGTAAAAAATCTTCAATATTGTGCCTTTTGACTGATGTTAAGCTATGTTTGTTTGTGCATCAAAACAAAAACATTGAAACTGCGCTTTATACTTCAAAAACGTTTTACAAGTAATTTCATCATTGAGGTTTATTACAATAGTTACTTTATCTCAGAGCTACTTCTTTTTCTTGATTTTATTTACCACAGCATATGCTTTGACAACTTACATGTAAATGTTACCAGGCTGTGGAGCAAGAAAGGAGTTACCTGAAAAATATCTTTATCACTATTCAACGATCTACCATGGCATTGCTTTATAAAAAACCGTTATGATCAAAGTTATCTTCACCAACACAATTACCACAGAAGTCATCACCATTAATTGCAATATCAAATTACTTCATATAACAAACATCATGATGAAAAGACCTTTACCAAACTGATTACTTTTGTGAAACCAATATCACTAATATCAATATTACAAAACACCATAAATCACGTATATCACGACAAACTATGTTCACGCAAGCATACTTATCTTTAACAACATTCTCAGCACCAGCACAATCACTATATTATTACCGTAAAAAGCATTCTCGTGACCAGTTATTCAACAAAATCACCTTAAACATCATTATCATCACCACATTAACGGGATATTAATTTCTTCTAAAGCTGAAGCTTCAGATTGATTTCGAATTATCTTTACTGCATTCTTTTGTTTAAATCACAAAATCCATCATAATTAGGAGCTACTTTTTGTTTGAACAATCGCTCCATCCGCAATATCGATTTTTACACGTATTTTCCAAAATGCCATGCTAATAACAACCATACAACCAATTGGTTAACAAAACTGGTTAGAAACAAGACTCTGACCAAAATAATTACCAGCTTTTTCATGCTTTTTGTTTTTTCCATGGTACCAAATGCCACATCGCTTTCTATGTTGTCAGTTGTGCCGCTGGCCTGAGTTACAGTCGCTTTGCCTGTAAATAATTGAAATTACCTGATTTAAAAATTCAGTATCGTTATCACAAACATCAGTTGTACCTCTGGGCACCCATTACTAACTAATTTAGTGGTCGACAATCTAAGGCCCGCGGGCCGGATCGGCCCAGCCAAGCAACATCGTAAGGTCAGGGGCTCCTCCGTTAATTGTTATAACGATATGGCCAGTAGTACGATTTGTTGTACGTTAAGCTTTAATCGCTTTTACACCTAGTTACCAATTCGTTTCATGGTTTTAATGAATAATATGTAGCTGCTTCGCATTGCTATTGCAACACTGGGCCGTTTGCAATTACGAGGGCGGTTTGTTAGGTAATGCCTCCTACCTTCCAATTCAAAAAGTCGAAAAGATTGGACTAGAGAAACTTTATTAAAATAAGCACACATACATGCTTAAGTAAATTATCTAACAAAATCACCTCTGTTTTTGATGTATTTTTGCCAACATCTGTAAGCGTCCTCTGGTAATGATAGCGTTTATTCAAGCTAATACAAGTTCTTACCGAGCATGTAAAGAGCTTCAATATTCGTCAACGTTTCTTGTATTATTAACTTGTATTAACTTGAATAAAGGTTATCATTAACAGAGGAGCTAAATAAAATGAATTTATCAAAAATACCTGGTAGCCAAAATAACACTCCATACGCCTCGTCGGTAAATTTTAGTCCAGCAATGGCGGAGCTTTATTCAATGCAGTGAGTGACATTGTTGGCGTTTACAAAATCTATCGTAGTAATTTGTCTTTCAAACACCCACACAGGTGAAAATCTAACAATGCCAAATCGAGGCCATATTTTGGGAAAGACAGCACTAGCAAGTCAAACTTGGTTACTTACCATGGTGTCAAGACTTGTGTGTCACTTGATATTATCGTGTTGCAAATATGTTTCTTTCTTCTCTGAAGTGGTGCGGGCAATCCAGACCTTTGATTCGGTCAACATTTTAACCTAATGTTCAGTTAACAGTTGCCACGGCTCGGTTCCTAAAACCCAAAAGGAAATATTTTGCGCGTCAAAAACGATGCAATTACTCTCTTTGATGATGGAGAATGTGAACGCTGCAATTTTATTGACTGTTGCTTGGATTCCCAGTGTAATGGTAACATCAAAATTCAATGCCAGTAAGAAAAGGGTGCATCCTATTTGGCCTCACATCGGTTAAACAGCTCTTGACTAATAGTCATTCGGTGACCCTTTACGCTTGGGTAAGCATATGTGAAACCTACACGGTAGACAATTTGCTACACCAACAGAGGATATCAACTTTTGGCTACACTCACACTTACGCCCAACTTTGTGTGTCCAGTGTATTTTTTGCTTTCCATAAATTGCATGCGATGAGTTGATCAAGGTGCTATTTGTTTTCTAGATTAGTAGCTGTGCTTGGGCAGCAGGAGAAAGCTTTGTCACTCACGTCTCTGTTAACACTCTGGAATTGACTAACTCGTCTCCTAACTGCGCTGACATCCACTGCACCACCGCCACCAACATGCAGCAAGCATCTGTGAAAGTCAGCTGGTTGCATGTTTTCCTCTTTAAAGCGCTCGATAACAAATCTCTATTTCTGACGGAGATCCATCATGACAAAAATTACTTTCCAGCACATATTTATCGCCTAAGCTTTGTGCAAAGTCAAAACTTATCTCTATCCACAATGTTTAACAGCATAAAAACAGTTAAGAAAACCAATTTCTTACGGCAAAAATCTATTTGGTCACCAGAGACCTTATAGGGTTTACTTTAGCCTGCGACCAGGATAGGTTGCCACTATTATTTATAAAGAGACAGTCCCGTAGCACTCCAACTTCGGGCCCCCCCCAAAGTAAGCGCAAGAGCCCATGCGCACAGGTCATATCACTTTAGAGGTGTAAAATTGAAAAGCTGCATTAAGAAAATACACCACAATTTGTACATAAGTAAACAGGCTAATGTCAGAATAAAGCATACCGATACCGAAGGTGCAAGTCATAAAAAATTCGGCACCGATGCCAGAGTTCAGTAGGACATTTATGCAGACACTGCGAAACGAAAGCAATGACACTGAAAAACATGAAAAAGTTATAAAAACACAGTATCATTTAAATAGTCTGGAGCGAACCTTTTTGTTCGCAAATGCTGTTATGACATTGTCATAATCAAGAGATCGGGCGCAGTCATTTTCGATTGACAACATGGCTAATGAAGATAGTCTACTGTCTGTCATAGACGTTCTATCAAAAGTTTTGATCAGTTTCAATTTGCTGAAGCTTCTTTCAGCGCTGGCAACAGTCACGGGGCAAGTTAGTAAGATTCGAAGTGCGATGTACACATTCGGATACAATTCAAATAAATGAGTCTTTAGAAGATAGTTCAGAAAGTCTTGAGCCGTATATAATTGAGATTGCGTTTTTTTTGTAAAATTAAAACAAACCGCTGTAGCTCAGCGCTCATTTCATCAGAATCAATGTCACCGAACTTTTTTTGGAACTCTTTAGAGGAAGTAAGAAGAGCATTTTCTTGTTGCACAAGCAAAAGTTTGTCTCGTGTGTACAAAAACGAAAAGGCGGAAGAAACCTCACGTAACAAATTAAAGCGCTCCTTTATTGACATAATAGCCTGGTCTACTAATGGATAGAAAAAGTTGCTTTTAAATTTCAGTTCAGGAGTAGCTCGTTGTTCCTCTTCACCTTGGTAATCAAACAATCTTCTTTTCTTTCCACTTCTTGACGGAGGAAAAGAAGGATCAATATCCAATTCCTGTGCTATTTCAACAGCAGATGTTGCGGCACTGTCATAACCCGTTGTGCGATAGTTTTGCAAAAACTTTTCAGTTGCCTGGATTTCCGTTTCCATTGTATGAAGGGAGACTCCATACGATTGAAGAATCTTGCTTGCTTTATTGACTTGGAATAGGATATCATACCAAATAAACACCGACAAAAGAAAACTCCATTTCGATAAATGAGCTATCAACGATTTTGTTTCTGAGGCAGCTCTTCCATCTTTTCTTTCTATGGAAATGGCTTCCAAGTCTTTCAGTGCCAGCAACACCTCTTTTAAATTGTATCGAAGAGGTTTGATGCATTTAATTCTGCTTTCCCAACGAGTATCAGATTGTGACTTTATGGACAGCTCCACATGTTTCTTCAAAATTTCCCAACGCTGAGCAGAGGAAGAAAACAGCACATACAACCTTGTAAGTACTCCAAAAAATGTCAATGCTTCCGTCGATGAATTAGCACTGTCAACAACAACTAAGTTAAGGGTATAGTTTGCACAGGGCACGTAAACAGCTTTGGGATTGATGTCTAGCATTCTTGCTTGGACCCCAGAATGTTTTCCTTTCATGTTAGCACCATTATCATATGACTGACCTCGACAATCAGACAATTCGAGTTGCAGTTCGGTCGCTTTTTCTAAGAAAGCGTCCAACAAGCCTTTCCCAGTACTGTCACTTATTCTCAAGTAGCCAAACAATGTTTCTTTAACAACAGCAGCTTCTTCATTACATAGTACATAACGGACAATGACAGACATTTGTTCATGATGTGACATATCTGGAGTGCAGTCCAAAATTATAGAAAAATATTTTGCCAATTTCAATTGCTATAAATTTTCTTTTTCAACTTCTGTCGCTAGCAATTTAATTAGTTCATTTTGTAAGGTAGGACTCAAATAGTGATCTTTAGTGTTTTTATTCTTGATTCTGTCTTGAAGCTCCTTTAGGATCGGATCTCTTCTTGGCAAAAGCTCAAATATACCCAGAAAATTTCCATTGTGAGGAGATCCTAAGACTTCTTCAGATCCTCTAAAAGCAAGATTCCTTTCCGATAGAAACAAGGCAATGTCGATAAGTCTCTCTAAAATCGGTTGTTACAAGTCTGCTGAACTGAAAATAGTCACGTAGCCAAAAAGCAATTTCAGACTAACTTGGGCCCCCAAAGTTGGCCTGGGCCCCCCCAATTGGGGGGTTTGGGGGGGCGGATGCTACGTCTCTGAAGAGAGAGATGCTTTGTTTTGACTTTTCATAGTGCTTAATGTTTTCACTAGCTGATTATTAGGCAATAATTCAATCACGTAATCGCTGCTTAAGAAAAGCTAAAAACTAAAAATTGGACTGATACAATTAATTCAACTATGCGTTTCTTGTAGAATTTTGAAAACCCTGTAGTTTTTGAATGTACACAGTATACGTATCTGTCCGTTTACGATCTGTCCGTTTACGTTTGCATTTTTTTTCTCTCATGCATTTCTGTACAAAAGTTTTCACACGCGCAGATATCTATAAGATGCTAAACAGTATACACTGTAGTACAAGCATCTAATTTAGTCTGCAAATGCAGTACGTACCAAAGGCGGTTACGTATTTGCAAGCAAAAAGGTTCAAATATCTTTCGGTACGTACATTGCAGACAAAGTTGATTGTTATTACTACAAGGTGTACTGTGTATCAGCACATGAATATCCAAGCAGATGAAAATTTTTTTAAAGTGATTGGGGGCAGAAAACGTCTAATGCGGAACATAAACCGTAAAAAAACGAATACTGTGTACAGCCACTTCCAGAAAAAGCGTACTATCTCTACATTCCTCATGAACTATGGCTTTGTGGTGGTTGAAACGCTTGTGTGATTCAATACCCCGACAGCTGCACTCGAAGGAAAATATTTTCCTAGCTATGAAGCAAATTGAAGGTAGTTGATTTTTACAAACGGGTAATTGAGCTGCTTTCAGGTGAGCCACATAGCAACAGTGAATCCGGCACTCCACTGCAGTCTTGTCATGGGCACTAGTCATTTCAAAAATCTAACTCACCATCAGAACAATTTTGAGAAGATCAAAATGGGGCGGTAAAGCAATGGGCGACTTTCGTATCATCCTAAACAAATCTTGCACTAGATTCTCTCATACGAACATGTCTAGAAGAGATTGTTCTCTAAAGGGCGTCCGTGGTCAGCATTCACCAACCACCATTGCTACAGTATTAAAATCAAAACATGCTCTTTGCTCGTACAAATTGTTTTCTTTCTCTCTTTTTGTCTTGCAATGTTTACAAAGCCATATGCTAGCATAAATTTTTCTTTTGACTATAGGCATATTGGTGTTGGCAGCAGCTGGGCTGTTTGTATATAATTTATTCATTTACAATGCGTAACACCATTAAACAGAAACTAAAGATTGGTAACCAAAAATCAACAAAACATGACAATTAATTTAAAACCAAAAATTTTCTGTTATCAAAAATCTTATAACGGTTTTTACAGCTATACTTTCGTTATTATTACTGTATAGGGATTTACCACCATCTTCCACTCAACAAAGCCAATATCATATTTCAAAAAGTTATACTTTCTGGTCTAATTATTCAGTTATTCGACATTCGCCCTCTACACTGCATGAGAAACTTGACCTACAGGTGTAGGAAGGAACTATGCTGCCAATAAATATCAGATAAGTGGGTTGAAAGCGCGGCTAAATTAAACAAAAACTTATGGCAAAAATGATGATTTTATTGCACTTAACATTTTGTTAACTTCGAAATCCTTAGCAAAAGTAGTAAATGACCACTACTGTTTAAAATGTTGACTCACCTTTAACCTTGATATTAATGGAAGCCAGCTATACTGGATTTAACACATTTTCAATAACAAAAAACGTAGCATCTCTGATAAGAAGAAACATCAAAGTCAATGAAGTTATAACATAAGTTGATATTTTGCAAGAAACGTATTGGCTAGACAGAGATTTGGTTTTGAAAATTTGGCGCAAGCTGGGCATACATAAGTGTCGTGACAAATCAGCACCCGAGTAAAGTTCGAATAACAACTCTGGGTCAAAATTCGACGATAAAACAAGAAGAAACAACAACTTTCTATTTGAATCAATATAAGCAGAACACATATAGTTTAAAACCTTGGTTGGGTTGACAATTACGGTGAGAGGAAGCTGTCACAGTTGATTATGTAATTCAAGGGGCGTTTGATAACTCACAAAGATTGTGTTTACCCCTAACCGTAGCCACAAAAAGCACCAGTTTTGCGACAATTCAATGTCGGAAATTCAAAGTCAACCATTCAAAACAATTATATATAAAGTGTATGTAACTATGACACCTCACTAAATTCTACTTTAAATGGTCGGGACACCGATAATAATCTGAGACATTACCTCTGTACCACGTAAATTATCGTTAACCAGTGCTCTCTTTAGGAAACTGAAAACAAAAATGCATACGACTTCATATATACTAAGCCACTTGTACAAGTGTACTTTGCTAAACCTCAGCAAGACACTTAGCTTTGTTTGAACCAAGTCTTGTTTGATTAGAATAATATAAAACTTTTTTGCTACAAAATTTAAACTCTCATCCTCCGCAATAGTCGAATTATTTACAAACAACTTCGAGTGATTTGCGACACCTCCGATTCTGTGTTATGACCCACCAATGACACAATCAAACTGCGAAGCAACATTTAACTGGCAACAGAATCAGCAGCAAAAGTTGCGGAACTTAAAACAATAAACCGGCTAATTCTACAAATATTTAAAAATTATTGCTTTATCAGAATAATACAAAATGTAAAACTTCTTTTCTACGAAATTTAAACTCTCATCCTCCACCGTAGTCGAATCATTTACAAACAACTTCAAGTGATCTACCACAACCCCGATTCTGTGTTATGATCTACCAATCATACAATCAAACTGATGCGAAACAACATGTAACTGGCTACAGAATCAGCAGCAAAAGTTGCGGAACTTAAAACAATAAACGGGCAAATTCTTCAAAAAATTAAATTTTTCAACTTCATCAAAATATCATATCCAAAATTCGAAAAAAGTGAGCGATTTGGATCAACGTAACACGCCACCATCAAAAATATTTGTATTTTAATTTTCAATTAAAGAATTGTTTTACTATGTATTAAGGTTTTATTTGGGCTTGATTGCTATTCCGCAACATAAATTTGATATCAATTGAATTTGTACTGTCATTTTTGTATATGGTTGTAACATTGCTTGTGTTCAATTCAATTTTACTTCATGTGCATGTCCTAGTGTAAGTGCCGTAAAAATAACGAATAGGGTGCAACAGCCCTCAGATGCAAAACAGAGTATCTTCAGCGAACCTGAGATAGGCCTACCTAGTTTTCTAATAAAATTTGTGAAATGAAGCTTCAAAAAGCAAATATTTATTTTTTGTTCATAATAGCTTTCATTGGAAAAAACTAACTCCTAATACAACCCCTTTATAATGAATAAAATGAATCAATTGTTACTTTTGTCCATGTCTGTGCCTTCTAATTGCAAACGTCGCCGAATTGTATCAAGAGCGTTTAACGCTTCTTTATTTTTTGATTGGGTAATAAGAATGGAATTAGCAGCGCTTTCTTTCTTGATGCCATTGCTTTCGATTAGCGACCAACAATTGCGAAGGACTAAAAGACTAAAGGATTAAGGACTAAGGACTAAAAGACTCAAGTCCTCTCAAAGGCAAAATAAGTCTAATATTTACATTGGTGTATCGAGCTCTAATGATTTGCACCAAGCGTAGACTCAATGAAGAAATAGAACAGATCAAGGAGATATTAATTGACAATGGCTATCCTAAAATCATCATTAACACTCAGATCACCAAGAAAATTGCTCAGTTTTCCACTCTTAAGCGATTTGGCCCTGAAAAGTGTCCTGTGTACTTGAGGGTCCCTTGGATAGGTAAGCCATCCACAAACTTGGAAAAAGTAGTCAAAACTGCCGTGGAAAGCTGCTATGGTTCCGTCAGCACCCGCTTGGTCTTTACGTCTAAGCGCATGCTGCCTGTGGCCCGCAAGGATGTTCTACCTGCATTCAGAAAAGTTTTGTCATATATGAATACAAGTGCCACTGTGACAGTCGGTACGTAGGGCGAACATCTCAACGACTACAGGATCGCATCAAGCAACATGTTCCGCAATGGTTAAGACAGCAATTGACTCGTCCACGCCGATCTCAACCACACAGATCGTGCAAACGAACCGACACCAAACCGGATTGTGACTCCGCCATTGTTCAGCATCTTTTAGATAATGATCGATGCACATTAAACTATGATGATAATCGGTTTTCAATCCTCGCCGCCGCGCGCAGCTCTTTCCATCTTAATCTTTTAGAGGCTACTTATATCAAGACCCGACGCCCGGTGTTATGCAGACAGAAAGAGTTTGTTTACACTCTCAAACTCTTTCGATAATCGTGGCATTTGGCCTCCAGCTGCGTCTTCTCTAACTTTCGCAATTGCGAAATCTTTCTTTCGCGCGCTTTGCAATACTAGCGCTATCATTGGCTTGTCTTGATTGCGTAACATCCAAATTATTCACATATAGCACACTTATTCACTCTAGATCTTTCCTTTTGACGCGATACCGCCACTGATGAGAGCGTCACGAAAAGCTTATGGCTCAAACAGCTTTTTTCAAAGCTATATTAAAGGTCTGTACCACCTACAAGATTTTTGTGTACAATCGAAGAATTATAAATTATCTCATGAAGTTATTGAAGCACCAACGGTTTCTAAAACAAGACGAAAGCTTTCAATACGCTATTGCTAATATCAACTCGTCGTATCAAAAACTGCTATTGCTACCTCACTAACTGAACTTTTTACGTGAATCCGGTGCCGAGACATACATGGCATTTTCAACTTCCAATGGCAAATCATCTAAAATATACATCCATGTACTATACATTGGCAGGCACCTGTTTTTAAGAGGAGACGGGGGGACAAATGCTATTCGTTTTACTTGGTTGGTTGTGTTTGTAACTAATTTTGCAACAGCCAGTAACATGCATATGACACAAAGTTGGTCCAATGCAAAGTTTCTTGGCAATCTGGATCAATGTATTCGATACATAAAAACCTTAATAATTCAACCTCACTCGGCACATCAATCAAGCGGTTGCATTGGCGGAGGTGGCTTCACTGTCGACGTTTGCGCAGCTACTGGAGTGTGTCAAGAAACTAAACTTGCACCATTAGTTAATAAAATATACTACAGTTATATTTATTGTCTTCAGTGTTTTCTTAACTAAATGGATGACAATGTGAAAACAAAGTTTAATTTTTCGGAACAGATGTAAATCATTAGTCATAAAAATCCTGCAGCTACATTGCTTGTTATGTAATCGTTGTTATTCAGTGCGCTGGATAATCAGGAGCATTATTGATTACTTGTGGCAAATCAAGACGAGGAACAACATCACCACAAATTACTATGTTTGAAAAAACGTATAAATCTGGCTAAAAGTTAGTTTTTGCCGCCACACAATGAATAGCGATCGAAGAAAAAATGCTTAAAGTATTTAGATCGTCGTCAGCACCGATAGCGCAAGGTGGAGCTATTTTTTGACTACATGTCTGTGAAAGCCGCCAGGCAACCACTAAACAGACTCATCATCTAGATCTGTTATAGTCTACCAAAAAAAGCGTTCCATGAAGAGCCTGAAAGACCGCGCAGTTGTGGACAACACAGTCCATTGTTTGCTCCATTGCACCGCTCTAACGTGACGCTGAGATTAACCAAGCATCATTGATTTATAGCCGAGCGAAAACCTAAAACGATTCAGATTTGATTAAGCCTGACACAGGATTGCGTCAAATTTGTCGGTAAGTGGAGCTCCATTATCAAAGATACAAGAACACGGCGCGAGGTTTCTTCTTACCCGTGCTCACCGAGTTAGAATTGTGAAGCAGCTAATCCAGCATGTCGTAAGAGGCGACTCTTGGGTACCCACCAATGGCAGTCCGCCTTGGTGGTGGGGCTACCAGTCTGTAATTTGCATTCATGACTGTTTCGAAATGGGCTGGCGCTTTCCCTCTAGCCTAATTCAGTTAGGTTGACAGCGTGAACCTGGATTTTCGTTCGTGCCGTACCTCCATCCCAAGGAGGAGGAGGGGTAAACCAACCAACCAAAGGCTTTTTCTCGCCACTTTGTCCCGCCTGTGTGGCATCAAAACTGGGTGAGCGAGAGATAAGATGGAATCTTTGCATTTGAACGATACAGTAGGACAGGGGTCGGCAACCCCTGGCACGCGTGCCACAAGTGGCACGCGGGAGGATATTTCATGGCACGCCAAGTGATTTGACGCGCATGTGAAATCTACACTTAAGATTGCGCGGCGTAATTACAAGCTCAAGCTGTCTAAACTGCACGAAATCAACAGTCTTCAAATTAGTCAAGCATGCAATTCACGAGACAATTTCTATGTCGGAGATGTCTGTTCTGGCTCTGCCAGTCACACTCACAACTAGCTTTTTGTGAGAGCGAAAAAAATTGACTCAAGACATGCCAGTCATGTGAGCTCCCATGAACACAAACAAATTAGAATAAACAAAAATGTGCCGAAGCGACGGCGCAAGAATGAATAAAATTGTGGTGTAGACACGCCATAATTTTTTTGATACATTGTTGTAACAATAATTGAAGCAATGCTCGTTATATCTACTGTTGTTGCTGAACAGTTGTGTTAGTTATGTATCGTATATTGCTGATGAGGGCTGAATGTTTCACCGATAGCGTTTGAATAGTTTTTAATAAAATATTTGCTTGCTTATTGCTTTTTTTAATTGATTTCAAAAACAGCCTCTTTACCTAAAAAAATTACGGATTTAGGCTTTCTAAGAATCTTTATTTAGATGTGAGATCTTTCCAAGAATTCTGCACGACAGATTTCAGATTTGTTTCTCGAGACGACAAAGCTGTGTATGCTCTTTCTTGTCAAAGTGTCGTTTGCCAAACATCTAGCATAAAACGACATTTTGAAACGAAGCAAAAGAAGTCCTTCGAGGACTATGCGGAGAAGATCGAATTTTTAAAAAAGGCAGTATCACACTACGAAAAGCAAAGCGGCATTTTCAAGAAAGTGATTTGTAGCACGAATCGAACAATCAAAGGTAGCTACAAAATAGCAGAGGGCATTGCTAAACATGGAAAACCATTTGTTGATGAATTGTTTGTGAAGGAGGCTTTTATCAGTTGTGCTGAAGTGTTGTTTGATGATTCGCCAAACAAATGCACACTAATTTCGAGGATCAAGGATATGCCTGTTTCTCCTCGGACAGTAGAGAGACGTATCACGGATATGGCTACCGATGTAACTGAGCAACAAACTGCTGCGTTAAAAGCAGCAAATGTTTTGAGCGTAGCTCCTTGACAAAAGCATAGATATAAACAATAATCCACGTTTAGCAGTTGTAGCTAGATACTGCAGTAACGGCGAAGTACATAAAGAGCTTTGTTGCTTGAAACCTATGTATGGCACTACTAAAGGAAAAGATATACTTGACTTTTCACCAAAAACTTTGAGGAAAGAGAGATTGATATAAGCGAGATATTCTTAGTTACAACAGACGGCGGACCTGTTATGATGGGCAACACCTTGGATTTGTTACTATGGCAGAGCAAAAGATTGGGCACCCTGTTGTGAAGTTGCACTGTATTATTCATCAAAAAAGTATTTGTGCAAAGATTTAAAAATTTTGCTCTTCATGACGTAATGTCAACTGTAGCAAAAATAGAGAGTTCCCTTGTCGCACACTCTGCTAACACATACAGACAGTTTTGATCTTTGCTTGAAAAGATGGAAAGTGCATAACATAATGTGCTTTTGCACTGCAGTGTTGGGTGGTTAAGTCGAGGTAAGGTTCTCTTGACGTTTGTTGTTGTTGTTATCCGACCCATTCCGAGGGATGGAGGCATGGCGGAAGACCATGGAGCCCCAGAAGCCGGGCAACTCCCCAAGGCCCGGACCGGAGATTGTAAAGAGAAAGAGTCGCCAAAGAGCGAGCGGGGCAAATAGTTTGTAGCTGGACAGTGCAGAATAAGATGAGAGGTGTTTTGGGACGAGTGTCCGCAAGCGCTACAGGAAAGATTCTCGATTCTGCTAATCCTGAAGAGACAAAAACTTAACAGAAGGCTGTGGTGGTTGCAGCGTAGACAAGGGGGAACACAGCGAGAGTGACGAGGGAGCACTGCAGTCTGAGAAATAAGAGATAAGTGTATACGAGAGATAAGAAGAAAGAGACTACAAGGGATTGCAGAGGGCGCAATCAGCGCTCCCCGTCTGGCCGCGTTGTTCCCGGGAGAAATGAGCGTCCCGGGACCCACTGTAGCCTGATAGTACAGGAGGAGAGACAGTTCCTAGAAAAGTCAGTTCCTGCCAGATCTGCCAGAGAGATTGAGGTGAAAGAAAAGATGGAGGAGAGGATAGGGTGGTGAAGACAGAACGAGAGTGAGAGAGGAGAAGAGAAGGGAAGTGGTAGACTTGTTGGTGCTGCCGAAACCAGCAAAGAGCTTGCACAATGGCGCAGGTTTTATCAGAGAAGCTTGAGCATACTGGGCCTGCTGAGAAGGAAAGAGTGGCCTCGGTGCCACAAAGAGAGAGCAGCCGGCAAGCACGTCGGAGCCGCCTTTGCCAAAAGGAAAAGGAACAGAGTCGTCAGTGCAAAGCACCAGATCGTGAGGGGGGAGAGAGCCAAGGTAAGTGAGAGCCGCACCTTGGCGAGAACGAGGGAGATCAGAGCGAGAGTATAAAAAGGAGATGGTGAACTTCACAATGAAAACAGGGGGTTCCACGGAGGAAAGGCAGTGCAAGCAAGAAAAGCCTCCCTAGGGGAAGTAGAAGAAAGCGTAAGCGGGTAAGTGGATGCAAAGACTCTCCAGGAAGATCTGCAGAGTCTTGGTTTCACTCCAAGTCTGGCCAAACCTGAAATGGGAAAGGAGGTTGAAAGACGAAGAGAGCGCTCATAAGATGAAAGAGTAAAGTGAGTCAGGGTGACTTGAAGTTTGTCAAATGTCTAGTTGAGATAAGGGCCATTGTAATAGGATAAAAAAAGGTCGACCCTGAACTGGAGGATGAAAAGTGGCTAGTAAAACTGACGTTCCTTGCGGATACCACCATGCATCCTAACGAACTTTATCTTCGATTACAGGATAAACAGTGATGTGTGTTTTTGAGATATGGAAAGGATTTGTATCTAAACTAGATGTCTACACACGGGACATTTAAACTGCAACTTTTTGCATCTTTAATATCTGAAGGCTTTTTCAGTGGATCATTATGTTAATACAGTTGTAATTGACATGTACATGAAGGATCAAACGTCTCAATTTTGCAATAGATTTCAAGATTTTCAGCATTTTGATTCATTGTTTTCTTTTCTCAAGCCCGAGAGCAGCAAAGACCTGAAATTATCTGAATTTGAATGGATCGATATTGAAGACTTCCAGATGCTGCTGATCGATTTTAAAGCATCTATTTTGTTGACATCGAAATTTGTTGATTAGCGGAAATCGCTGGAAACGATTAAAAACAAGCAAACAGCATTTCAACAGTTGGGAATCTTTGCCGGAGAAATTTAGCTACCTGAAGAAGATGGCAATAGCTTTGCTGTGTGCATTTGGATTTACTTGCTTGCGTGAACAAATACTTTCACACATAAAGTTTATTCTCAGTCCCCATCGCAGCCGACTTACTAAAGATTATACGGAAGCATATGTGTTTAACTGAAAGTGTCCAAATTTAGCCCCAATGTTGTAGAGCTGAGCAAGAACAAGAATCCTCTTTTAAAGCTACTCTTTTGACTCTATTTGACTTTATCCACTAAAGTGAATTAAATATATTTGTGCCTTATTCGTTATCTATTCAAATCAGGTAGTTGACTGTGCAAACCAAACACATAAAAAGTTTGGCACGCAAAGTTGCTCACGTTTTGATATTATTCGAAAACTGGCACGCGGCGTTCAAAAGGTTGCCGACCCCTGCAGTAGGACACAGACATCCGTTTGCGATACTTAATGCATTGTTCATACTCCTATCAAGCAAGCAAACGTGAGGGCCGCGACTCCAAACAGGTGCGAAACACTCGGCAATGTAAATGCTGGTGCCAGAATAGCCGTACGGATGACAGTATCAATAGAACCCTGACATGTACCTGCCAATCACCAAATTAAAAAAACGCTACATATTGGGCTTTTGCTTACAGCAGTGATTCTCAACCGAATTATCATTGCTTGTCACTTTGCTTCTAGCGAATAAGAACATAGCTGCAACATGAAAAGCATGATGCAACCGGCCCACAGACCTTAGTTTATTGTGATAATCCACCATACGCTCAAAAAGACGAAGAAACACTGATTGAGAGCCTTTAGATAACTGCGATGCGTAAGTGACTTATCTGCAGTGTTTAGTTCAGGTTTTACAATCTGCGGCTGTGAATGATAGCTCGTGGAACCATGCACATTATTTCTTCGATTTAATTTGAAATTGATCTTGAAAAAAATTGCCACCAGCCAGATTATTGCTTATGTTTAGGTTTTGGACAGCCTCATTCCTGAGAACACAAAAAGAGAGAACAAACACTGGTGCGAAAGTAGCCGTTTGGTACAAAGCTGACAGACCAGTAAATCAGAGCGAGGGCATCGCTATTAAGGACCAAATTTGGACCAAATCTGCTGCTCCACTTCATCAGTCGACATCAAGCAAACTTATCAAACCCACGAAAACTAGGCGATCTCGCGAAGAACAAACTCGCAAACACCGAGATCTACACCATCAGTTGGCACCAAGTAAACAACCGCGGGTCTTAAATGTTCACATTAGAAACTGCAATCGAGGATTTAAAGGCCAACACCTTCGGTCAACATTACTGTAGATACAAAATCCAAAATTACAAAGTGTTCACGTCAGGAAACAAACTCAAAAATTCCTAGTTTCACGCTATCAGTCAACAATTGGCACAAAACACGCGAGCGTTCCCGGTGAAGACTAGACCTGTGAATCCATAGTTCGCATCATTACTCAAAATCAAGTACAAAATGTGTAAATTCTGAATGTCTCCCTTATGGACTAGATCTGTGAATTCCAAGCTTTGCATCATCACTCAATATCAAACACAGAATACATCAATCCCGAGCGCTTCCATCACGGATTAAACTTGCCCATTTAAAGTCCCAAAATATTTGCCAACATCAAAAACAAACATACCACTTCGCAATCACTGGTCCGCCGAATTGCTTCTTGACCATCTTCACGGGCATGGTCACCCATTTTTTGCTTATTGCGACTCGCTGGGTGGACGGCTTCATCTCCTCTAATCTGATTGAAGCACGGGTATGTCAACACCTTTACACGGACAAATAAAAACCAAATTTGTACACAAACAAGTGCGTGCATTGCCTTCAGAAAGGTGATTTAGTCTTCACCTATACATGAAGAAAAAACCCTGAATTTAAACACCAATTACAACGTATCATAAATTTTGCTTTTAGAACATTGATCTATGTAAAAATAGCCCTCACTTTTACACGTACAGAAAAGTACTTCATTTGTCTCACTGGCGGGCGTGAGTGAAATAAAATTCTATCATGCCGCCTCCAATAGCAAAAAGATTTTCTGATAAATTTCAAATTTTAGGATTTTTAATTTGAGAATCGCAATTCTTCTTTCTTGTTTCCGAAACTATTATTTTCCATTATCTTTTGCAATAAATAAAGGTCTAATGGGCTTTTTTTAGCCTACCCGACTTTTCTCTATGGAAAGCAGCAAAATCTGCAGTATATAGTATATAAATATGAAGTATATAAAGCAACATACACTGGATGATGAAAGCAACGATTCATTCAAAAAACAACATTCAGTTAGTCTATTTCAAGGGAGCAATCCTTGGCAGTGTTTAAAAACAAATTTGAAAGAGTCCGATTGTGTCTTGATGTCAATGGAACCCATATTCAGAATCAATAGTGATAATTGTAATGTAAATGTAATATACTGCACCATAATTAATGAAAGTGTGCATGAAAGTGTTTCCGAACACCTTGTATAAAACCGAAGCAAGTGTAAAAATAGACATAGGAAATTTAAAGACTTGCTTAATTATCTTAAATAGACCGCAGTAGCAGACGGCAAATGACAAGTATGCAAAATATGAGCTACGCAATGCCGTGCAACAGTTAAAACTAGGTCAAATGATGATTGAGATCAGAGCATTTCAATCGTTTTGGCATCTAGGAACTTCATTCCACAAAAATTGAAAAACGACTAAAACCAGATAAAGAAGCACATATATTTTGCTATTGCATAACTTGAAGTTACGCACATACGCTTGGCTTCAAGGTTTATGCACATATATAAATATCACTGAGTACATAATTTAATCAAAACTAGAGAAACCTCTGCAAAACCTTTATAGCTCACGGAATTCCGGTTGAAAAATTTGAGTAGCTAGAAAAAAATTTAGAAGCAATGATTTCGCTTCTTAACCTTTTTTTGTGGCGACGCCATTAACCTCAAATTAATAGCGAATCTAACTCTTTACAGTCACGTTGCAATACATGTGACATCTAGTCGTGGTCATTCGTGGTTAGGTTAAAAGGCTGAAGTTGTCTTAAAAGAATTCAGGTCAAAATCTAAAGAAGACGCCTACCCATATTTGAAAGTTGCAATCTTCTAACCTTGCTTTCTACAAATTGCTGTGCTTAATGATTTAGAATTCATAAATTTCGCTCAGCATATATTTTGTTTGTTTCTATTCATTTGTTCAAGTTCTTGAACACGATACAAAAGACTCTATTTTCTTACCTCCTTGCTCCTACCTCCTCCTCATTTCATACCTCAACTACACTTGGGCGGCTATGAAACTTTACTATCACAAGCTACCAACATCTTTTATTTATTAACATTAAAATCAGTTAATGCTCACTTACTACAACTCTAATCGTTTTAAATTTTAGTAGCGTAGCAAAATGTCTAAAACCTGATCTCTTCTAGTCAATGTGTTGCTATGCTAACCAACGAATAACATGTAACCAGTACTAAACTCGCTTTAATTCAATCTTCAATCACAGACTGATAACAACGCATCAAAACAGCAAGAAACAACAATACTTGCATTATGACGAAACAGTGCGAGCAGAGTTTTAAAATGATTTCGTATTTTTTTTGGATCGCTCTTCAGCTCGCATTGCAGCAACACGTTGTCAAGACCTTCATTGAGAAATCGCCATTATCATAAGTACTTCCTGTTTGTACATCGCTGTTCAAAATCCACCATATGTGGTGTTCTATGCTCACAGTGACACTTGTTTAAGTGTAAACTTCTTGCTATATGAGTTCGCAAATCAGAAACGTCAAACGAATATGCAGCAGAATGCGGTACTTACCGTAGTTACTGAAGTTTTGTGTAAACCACTGTTGTCGGCGGCAGGGGCGGCTCGTAGCTAAAATTAATTGGGGGCTGCTTTAAAAAATCACCCTATAGGCCTAATTTTTGTCACTATCTATCAGATTTATACACACACACAGCTCGCCAGTTGTTCGTCAAAAAGAAACCCTTATTACACCAGCACACAATGGTCGGTACTGCATGAGCGACAGTTCTCTTTCTACAGCTGCATTGCAATCTACTGCTAATTTGAAACACCATATCACAAGAGCTTTTAAGCAAAAAGATTTTTATATTTTTTCATAAACTTAGGATGGTTGTTGAGATTAACCTTTCGTATTATATAATGTAACTACAAGTATAAGAAAAATAAAGAAAAAAAAAGATTAATTATTTATATCGAATGTCATCGATAAGATAGAGTGCGGACTGGGGGTGCTGCAGTTCCACAGTGCCACACACGAGCCGCCACTGGTCGGCGGCCTAACCGAATCAAATGACAGGCACTTTTAGATCGCAACCCAGTTGAGGAGCAATGACTTAAACAATGGCGGTTCAACAAAAATCACTGAATATGGGCCCCTTTTAACTCAATGTAGGGATAAAAATTTCAGGTGAATAGTTAAGTAGCTTCCTAGAAATTCGGATGATAGAAATATTATTTGTCATTTATACCAAACGCGTTTGAATTTAGGCTCGTTTCGGAGTTGCTAATATGCTATTGGTCGAGTTCATTTCCAACACAAACGAAGGAAATCGTGGTAAAGTGATAATAGGTGGACGTAACAACATTGCTGTATCAAATTTGAACGCGCTACCACAGCTATTATATTTGACGGTTTAAGTCAGGGGTGGGCAAACTACGGCCCGCGGGCCGCATGCGGCCCTCGAGAGCACTCTGTGCGGCCCGCGAACACGTTTTGAAACTTTGCCATATTGAAATAAATACGACAGGGGGATTGAAAAGGCGCAAAAGCGGCGATGTCCTTGCCCCAACCACGCATTTACCGTCTACAAAAAGGCGATGACCCTTTTTTTTAGAGACACCACCGTTTTTGCGCCCTGAGATACCACATTGCGAGGACATTTCGCGAAATTTTGAGCTAATGCAATTTCTTTTACAGCAAGCAGCTGTCCGAGACAACAAGCCCTGGCCCTCGACCACCCGAAAAATGGTCGATGCGGCCCTCAGGCTAAAACGTTTGCCCAACCCTAATTTAGAATAATATACCAATGCGTTCATTAAGAAGTGCGGACCTCAGTGATCGCGATGCGGCCCGCAAGCCAAAGCAATTGCCCACCCCTGGTGTAAGTCACTCAACCATGATGTAAACTAAGACAACAAAATGCCAATCAAACATCATAGAAAACTACCAATAATTTTACTGCATTTACAAATAGCCGATTCCAATAACAAACCGGTACCAAAAACAACAGCCGATGCCAAAAACAATTTAATATAAAAAAAACTAGAGTGCAAAAAGCAGTTGGTTTACCGAGTCATTATTTAGGGAAGTTAAGAGGTAATGTATTGATTCAAAACGTGAAAATGTGAACAATTATTATAGCAACAAATATTAAAGATTCAGTAGAGTAATATTCTAAGTCAGCTTAGTATAATTCACGAAAATCCCGCATTTTTAAACGTGCCTGTTTGAACAATGTTACCGACATAACGCAAGTCAACTACGACTCAGATCACAAGACTTCCTCATAAAACACAAAAATCGCGCAACATTTGTATATTTTACTAGAGAGCCAGGTTATTATCAAGCTGATTAACTTTTTTTACCTTATGTAGAAAGTTAGATATTGTTTTACCGGGGATGCTAGGAAAGTGGTAAGCTTTATACTGTGCCATTTCTCAATCACCAAACAAAGCGTTTGTGACGCCACAAATAGCAATGTTAGTTCAGTTTCGTTTCAAAATTCTGCTTAATATTGTGAGGAATAACTTCAGCTAGAATCCAGGAACCGGTGACAATCACTGGAAAATGACTTTACTTAATACCACGGTTAACTGCGCTGTGGCAGCGTCACTTGACCGACAAAAGTGGATTATCCAAAAACACGACTTGACCGACACAACAGTCAACATAGGTATGGAGCTATGATAATAGTTATATTCAATAATTTTGCTGTAACGTGTTGCTTGTTTGGAAGTTCAAAAAGAACTGGTGCAGAAACAGATCATTGTGTTTATTTTATGATTTGCTACGACTTATGACAGCTGACGGTGACAGATGAATATTTTTCAGTGGGCGGGAAGCTCACAGCTGTTGTCGGACAACTGACTGTTTCGGAAAAATTTTTTGCTGTCGGTCAACAGCCGGTTTGAGGGAATTTTGTCGGTCAAGTGACGTCGACCCACTGCGCTATCGTTCAATCATGTGTGACAAGCTGTTTCTGCATTTTCAAATAGTCTGGGCATCTTGAATTTACAATCTGTTTCACTTGAGAGTTAGACCTATCTGAATCAGGACTAGAGCTGTATTGTTTTTAACCAGTTCCAATTGCGGTTGTCGGCCGCAATTCTCGACGAGGCAGTCAGGTGCGTTGCTGCAAATGGGAAGGTCACAGGGGCCATAGACCTCCCTCAAATTTTTTGAATCTGATCAAGGAATAAATGCATATTTAGCAGAAAATAAAAAATATTTACCTTCGTTTTGAAGTGAAGATTGAAAAATGTCCTCTTTGAAAACGTTGATCTTCGAAAAATTTCATCCAACCGATTCATACCCCTTCTCAAAACTTATTTGAATCTGGCTATGCTACTGGAAAGACTTCGGCTTTCAGCCACACAAAAATGTAAGTTTAAGGTAAAATACCTCACCCAAAGACTCAGAGAGCGAACTTGCCATATAGTTTGATCATAATCACCACTAAGTTTATCTGTTGTCCTGCTTGCAGGCTGTGACATAACACCTCTGATATAACAGGCTGTGATATAACACCAAAAATGAAATAAAGGCAGTAAGCTCCTTTACAGCTTTTAAACCTACCACCTACCTACTGTACTATTTCTCCTCGCCAAGCGCGATAAATCACAATAAAAACACCAACACATTCATATGTTTAGATGTACTTTAAGTCATTTGTCCAGCGCTGAACAATGTCTAAATCTTTCCACTGAGCAATTGCAAGACATTTAGTTTTGTTTGTAATAAGTCTTGTTTTATTGGAATAGAACAAAATTCTATTGCCACGACAACTAAACTCTCCAACTACAATGTATTCGGATGACCCCACAACAACTTTGAGTGCTCTACATGTGCATTGATACTGCAGCCGACAAAAAATATTAAAAAGCTAATCGATACATTAATTTCAGCATTAATAATGTGTTGCGGTGATGTTCTGCGCTAGATTTGACATTACTCGGCATTTTCAAATCTGATATACCTCGTACCTTATACTGATCATACTAAAAGCAAAAGCGAAAAACGCTTCAATAATAATATTGACATAACTACGGCACAGGGGTTTACTAACTTCTTCGACTTCCTCTTTCTCGCTATTTTAAACATAGCAACTCCACTCAACCAAGTCAATATCATATTTCAAAAAAATGTTTGTTCAATCAGTTATACGACGTTTGCCCTTTAAACTGCTTGAGAAGCTTAACCCCCAGATGAAGGAAAGGGACTATGCTGCAAATAAAAAATCAGATCAGTGGGTTGAAAGCATGACTAAATCAAACAAAAACTCATTGCCAAAAGTATGATTTTATTGCACTTAACGTTTAGTTAACTTTGAAATTTTGAGCAAAAATAGTAAGTGATCACTACTGTTAGCACTTTTGACTTACCTTTAATCTTGACATTAGTGGAAACTAGCTAAACTGGATTTGATACAGTTTCAATAACAGAAAACGCAGCATCTCTGCCAAAAAAGAAACATTAAAGTCAAAGATCTCACGATGTAAGTTCATCTCTCAAAAGAAACGTTATTGTCGATCCAGAGAGAAGACATTTTTAACGTCGTTTAGACATGATGCAAATGTAGCATAAATAGAGTATTCTTTGAAGCTACATTTGCATCATTGCAAATCTAGTAATTATATTCTTTTTAAACAAAGGCAAGCAAGATGCAACCAGTAATAAATATTACCATCAACAAAAATTTAGTTGTCAATTTCAATCCACTGAAATTTTTTGCAAAATTATTTTGGATCAAAACAGGATCAGTATGGATAATTTTAGTAGTGTTTAAAAGATCCAAACGTGTTGCTGCAAAAATACGTTCAAGAATACAATAAAATCAAATTTGAATGAAAATATTAGCCAAATAGGAAAGTAAAGCTAAAAAAACAAAAAAATTTGTCGTAGCATGAAAGATTTCGAAAATTTGGCGCAAGCTAAGAGCATCTACAGAATTAATTTGCTTCTGACCATCACACAAACATATAGCAGACCGAACAAGATACTGTAAAGTTATTCTAACCAACTAACATATAACACATTAAAAACTTAACTTTTGATTTTCAATAAGGTTACAAAAACCCAATCAACAGCTAATATTAGCATTCTTTTTTCTTTTTAAAAATATATTTTTATGACATGCACGTCTGCTAGCTAGCGCTAAAATTGGCTACAATTGAAAATAAAATGCTTCATACAATTGTAACCAAAATGCATTAAAATTTGTTCAAAAACTTTAAAACCAAATTTGATTACGCAGTTTTTATCAGACAAAGAAATAAAAACCAATTTTGGCTCTGATCGTTTTATATATTGTTGTAGTCGCATTAACTTGGTACCATTATTGACGCTGATATTTCGTTGCTCAAAATGGCCAACTGTCAGAGCAATAATATAAAGGCAACATCAATCTGCACTAATTTGTGGGGTTAAGAAACAGCTATAAGCAGGTCCTTCATTTTAGGCCCAAACCCAAACTGAATCCAAAACTACAAACTGAACCCGAAAATTTATTTGAAGCCCCAATTAGGCATGAAAATTGTTATTTACCGAATGAACTAAATCGGCGGGTAGACCTAAATATCTATTGGACTGGTTAGATCAACTATGCAAATGCTTTATGTTAGTCTGTAAAGTAGAGCACACTTTCACATGAGCGCTCTCCCTCTACGTAACAAACCACGCTTGAAAGAGATGTGAGTACAATTTGAGCGGCGCGCTGAGTACAATTTGGTCACAGTCTCGGTAAAAGAAATGGTTCGTGCAGTGGATTTGCGTAACGAAAGTGAAATTATGACGCACATGTGATAAAGCGTCATGATGAATTAGGATCAGAATCAGGCCTGACAATCAACTATGGGTCAAAACTCACTGAAAGAACAAGAAACAGGATTTACTTTCTATTTGAATCAATACAAGCAGGAAACATGTGTCACCCCATGGTATACAACCTTGGTTAGATAGCAAATTACGGTGAAAGAAAGCTGCTACACTTGATTATGCATTGCAAAGGGTGTTTGATATCCCACAAGAATTATGTTTACCATTAACCGTAGCCGCTAAAAGCACCTACGTCGGTGATAATTATCTAGGATATTACCCCTGGAGCACGCAAATCATAATTAACCAGTGCTCTCTTAAATGCAATTCAAAACAAAAATGTATAAAACTTCATATATATTAAGCCACTTATTCATGCTAAGCGTTAGCAAGACATTTAGTTTTGTGTGAGCCAAGTCTTGGTTTATTAGAATAATATAAAGCTTCTTTTCTACAAAATCTAAACTCTGACACTGCGCAGTAGTCGAATGATTTACAAACAACTTCAAGTGATTTACGACACCACCAATTTTCTGTTATCATTTACCAATGACACAATCACACTTCAAGGCAACATGCTAATGGCAGCGGAATCAGCAGCAAAAGTTGTGGAACTTGGAAAAATAAACCGGCTAAGTCTACAAAAAATTAAATTTTGCTACTTCATCAAGATTTCACCTTCAAAATTTGGATTAAGTGAGTGATTTAGTTCAACATAACACGCCAACATCAAAAATAACAGTAATTTAATTTTTGAATCGAGAACTGTTTGAGTGTGTTTTAGGGTTTCACTAGGGCTTTATCGCTATTCAGCAACATAAAATTAAAATCAATTAAGTTTGTGTAGTCGTTTTTGTATGTTATTTCAACATCTCTTGGTTTCAACTCGATTTTAATTCATGTGCATGTTCTAAAGTATGTACCATAAAAATAAAGACTAGAGTGCAAAAACCCTCATATCCAACCCAGAGCATTTTCAGCGAAACTGATATATCTAAATTTCTAATAAAATTTAAGAAAAATTGAAAAGTATTTTTGCATTTGTCATCAGTATAGACCTTATGCCGAAAAGTAACCCCAAGTATAACAGCTTTACTATGAAAATAAGAATTAATCAATTATTACTTTTTAACTTTTTCTTGACGCATGCAGAAAGGTGCTATTCTGCAAAGATCATAATATAAATCTTGCCTCTACGACAAGCGGCTAGCAAATTATAAACTCTCGAGTCAGTATTATCAAGCGGCAACAGATTTTAGGAGTTGCCACACATTTTACCAGTGGAACCGCCACCAAATCAACTTTTTTGATAGTTTCAATGTATTTGATAAAGTTCAAAAAATGCCGGTAATTTTTTTTAGCCATACAAGAGGCCAGCGATGCACTTCGAGCAAACTACTAAACAACTATTTTGATTCCATTAAACTTAAACGGAAACAATTGCTAGCATAATTTTTTATTTTGAAAACTTTTGCAAAGATACTTTGAATGTTGTGCTTTGACAAAATAATTTAGTATGCACTCGCAAGAAAAAGACTGAAACTCATCTTTCAAAGACCAAGAAACAGCAAAAAAACAAAGACTTAAAATTATACTCGCAAAACGAAAACCATTTAGCTGCGTCCAGATTATGTTTACGTCTTTTCAATAGACTGAAATGCAGCTTGGATCAAACGAGAAAATAGCTTGTGCAAAGAAGTTGAGAAAAAAGCTGATTAATTAAGCCTAATGTCAGTAATCAATCTAAACAAAAAGGTAGAAAATTCCCATACCGGCAACTAGTCTTACTGTCATCACGCAAAAAGCCAAGAATTTCAAAAACACAAAAATCAAAAAAACTATTAAAACAAACCTGCTTGATTTACTTACTTGCGGTTGTCAATGCCGCAAAGATGCAAAACATCACAACGAAATCTTAAATTTTGAAAAGCACTACTAAATTGTCTAGAAAATAACATGACAACTTAATTTACTGCAGCACTGCTAAAAACAAAGCTACCATCACAGCAATGTAATAATTTGTCTTGACGTAATAAAACCTAACAACTACATTTCAGATTTCATTACACAACTTTGACGTTTGTTTCATTTACGTGGTGCTACTGACTTTGTGAGTTTATTTACTACTGATAAAGAAACACAATGAAATCATTGTTCCTGCCATTAACAGGTTAAAGTTATAGCTGAAAATAATAATATAATATTTCCCTTGTTGAACAATAATAAATATCAAAAAATTAGATTATCTTAAACACTTGATTTTATTACGAATCATAGGAGCTGGTGTTAGCCTGTTTAAGATATTACTTTTAATTAATAGATGTTAAGGCATATAGGCTAACTGCAATCAGTTGAATAAAATACCACTTCCACGACCGGTTTCGTTCCTATTAGAACTCGTCAGGTGGACTCAGGTATTGAACCGACGGTCACATGAATTGCTTCATGCGGTTTATGCCACTCCGCCATCGGCCCTTTCAACTGATGCTGTTAATTTTAAGCTATATAAGGTGCACGCTCACTACAATGAGCTTGATGCGATATATGCTTTTAATTTCCAGCCAAGCCAGTGCCTTTATTACGTTATAATACGAATCATAGGAGCTGGTGTTAGCCTGTTTAAGATATTACTTTTAATTAATAGATGTTAAGGCATATAGGCTAACTGCAATCAGTTGAATAAAATACCACTTCCACGACCGGTTTTAATTTTTTTTAGTTTTAATTTTTTTTTTAATTTTTTTTTTTTTTTTTAATTTTTTTTAGTTTTAATTTTTTTTAGTTTTAATTTAGTTTCCACGACCGGTTTAAATTTATTAGTTACTGGAGTTTAACGTCACGTCTGTACTGTTACGTCTATGATTTTTTGCAGTTTTGACTAAAAAGCGCAGTCAAAAGTTGCCTCTACTTATTTGGGCAAAAAATCAGCTAATCAATCTACAAAATATCAACTCCTATATGTTCATTCTAAAAAAATTCTAATCAATCTTGAGATGTAGGACGGTTATGGGGTTGAATGCTTTTCCTCTTTCTTTCTCTGTTTACACAGCATAGTTCCTATAAGATATCAATAAATCTTTGTTTTCCACAGTCTAAAAAAACGGCCTACCGTGTTTCCCCAATAATAAGACCTACCCGCAAAATAAGACCTAGCGTGATTTTTGAGGATGATTTTAATGTAAGCCCTACCCTTAAAATAAGCCCTAGTTGAGAGCGGCAGAAAGACGAAAGGCGAAAACTCCGCTGCAATTTTGGAAACTGATGACTTGCAAGACATTCCAGAGGATGATGATATGATTGTTCTTGAATAAATTGTTGTTAATGAGTTTCTGAATAAAAAACATGTTAATGGCAAGTAAATGTAGATCTTTTTTCGTAATTTCTGTTTATTTAAAATCTCGTAATTTTTACTTTGTAACTTCATTTTTTGATATATCAAAATAATACATCCCCCGAAAATAAGCCCTAGTGCCATATTTTGGAGTAAAAATTAATATAAGCCCTGTCTTATTATCGGGGAAACACGGTAGCTCTCTATAAAGTTTGAAAAAATAAATTGGCACACAACCAAATTGGGTTCTACGGTTTAAGAATGAGAATAGATGCTTTCAAAATCTTATCTTCAAATTTAGTTGAAATGTTTTATCTTTATTTTATTCTCACTTTTATATTTCTCGCTATCCTTTCTTAAAAAATAACCTGCAGCTAAATATCAATGTTCAAACATATTTTAGCGAACAATTACTAGGTACTCAGTAGTAACAGTTTAAACATCAAATTAAAAAGTACTTTAAGCTTTTGATACATCAGCAGAGGCTGACCTTCTCCAAGTGTTTTTAATACTTAAAACTAAATTGTGCGCTGCAAAATATTGTGTCCAGACGAAGTCGCAATGCAAAATTGACATGAAAAAGCAAGCGCTATTAAGTTACAAAATATACTAAAAACGTTTCTTTCAATACCTCTTGAAACTGGGCCTGAAAACTCTCCTTGTCTTCCTCATTAACAAACCATCAAAATTTACTGGCTATAGAAGCAATTTGAACTGCACCTACAAACGTAATAAGGTTCATTCAGATAAAAACGAAAAGTTATATTTCATTCCCTAAAACAGACCACTTGATTTTTAAGACTTTCTTACAGTACATTTCTGAATGAACCCAGTAAAAACGTATTTTTTCACTGTTATCGGCTTGAAATCTTTGCGTTCCAATTTATAATTTTTGATATCACGCAAAGTCAGTACAACTACACATGCAATTAAGATTGCCAGTTTTCTGAATGGATCTAAAAACTAGAGAAACCTTGAATAACGCTTTGGCACTGGTTTGATTCAACAAATTTTTTTATCGTTTTATTTCCAGTTCAGGCTCAATGCCTTATAGAAAAAAATGTGGTTCAGGTTTTGTTTGGGTTTAGAAACAAATAAACAGTAATTCCGGTTTTCGGTTCGGGTTCAATTTCTACGTTCTGTTGCAAACACACAATTACAAAAAGTTTTTCAACTAATCGACCTCATGCGAAACCGAGAATATGGAAAACTTTGAAATAACCTTTCTGGTTGCGGCAGCAAACAACATACATCGAACTAGAAATGTAAGCTAAGCAAACGAAGATTCAGCTCTGCCAACGACAGCCAATATGAAGTTTCAGCCAAACGTATTTAATTTATTTTGTTTCTTGCATCCTTGCAGAATCAAATATCATTTCCATGCTCCTTTGTAAAAGCACCACTCAAACTAAAATTGTCAATCTTTAATTCAGAACCTCTCTAAAAAAAGGTTTTGAACAAAACTAAATGTACTTCTAAAATAGTTTTACCAGAGACTAACTCTCTTCCTGCTGTTGACTACTCGCAAATATGAATGAGTTGATAATGCGAATTTAGCAGCAAACTGGAAAAAAGATTGCACCCCGATTTCCATTACGACTTTCATTTGAGAACCATTGCTGATACGGTGAAACTGCAAACTGCAAATTTGACACTCTATTTCACCATGCTACCGACGGATAAAATGTGCCACTCAAGCATCAAGCAATTCATCAAATTAAACACATCAAAACATAATTTAAAGCCTAAAATCAAAATCATTTTTTAAATAAGTAAAAGCAAATCCAACAATGCAAAATATGTTTAATACAACTAAACGAACATAAACCCTTATTTAGTTGCAATTGATAGGTTAAAATAATAGCAACCCGACAAACAAGAACATGTAGTCATGTCTTTGATCAGCATTTGTTCAAAAATGTTACTTAACTATAATTTCAAATAATTTTTGAAGTGCGCAACTCACGATGGCTTTTTTGAGGTCCTCGCACTAATTAAATGCTTTTAAAAGGTTAGCCAACACTAAACTTGAGCACAAAACATTATACTATTCAATTTTTTGCCAGAAATTAGAAAAACACTTGTTCGCCGACAAATTTTTGGAAAAAGAAAAGTAGAAAAACCGTTGAAAAAAAGAAAAATGATTAGCTGCGTGGCTGGGCAGTAATCACTCGCACTTTAGCAAAGACTTCCTATTGATGAAAACAACTATTAGAATTAACGACTATCGTAAAGAACTAAAAATCAAACCCATACTCAGAAAACTTGACGACGATGAATAGAAATTTTTTCAATTTAAATACAATGAAAACAGTATGACGACAGTTGTCAATTAAAGCATTGCTTAATCACCTTAAATATCCCACAGTATCTGACGGCAAATGGCAAGCATAAAAAATGAGCACGGCTATAGTTAAAACTAGATCAAATGACGATTTAGATCAGTGCTTTTCAACCGTTTTGGCATCTAGGAACTCCATTCGACAAAAATTAAAAAACGACTAAAGCCAAAAAGAAAAACATATATTTTGCTATCACCTAAATTCAAGTTGTGCACATATGCTGGGCTTCACGGTTTATGCTCATATATGAATATTATTGCATACATACTTGTAATTTAATCAAAACTAGGAAAACCTCTGCAAAACCTTTAAAGCCCATGGAATCCCGGTTGAAAAATTTGTGATGCCAGAAAAAAGATTGGAAGCATTAATTTATGTTTCTTAACCTTTATTTTTTTAACGACACAAATATTACACTTAAATTGATAGCGAACTTTACTACAGTATTTACAATCACTTTGCAATACAAATGACATTTATTCGTCATCACTCGTGATTAGATTAAACGGCTTTAAGTTGTCTTGATAAAATTAGGTCGAAACCAGAAAAGGAGGCCTACCCATTTTTGAAAGTTGCTATTTTCTGGCCAATGTTTTCTAGAAATTGCTGTGCTTAATAACAACTTCATGCTGTGCTAATGCTAATTTAGAATTCATAAATTTTGCTCAGCATCTACAGGGTGAGTCACGGGAAACGGATGTTTTTAGAAAGCCCCTTGCTCTTCTAGAGTATGTGGTTAGGGAGTGAGGAAGGTAGTCTTTAAACCTGCTTGAGATGTCGTTTAGTTTGTTGTTATTTGTTTATCTTTTATGTTAATTTTTGTATTTGTTAGTCATTAACCTTTAACAAGTCGAAATGGGTCATTTTGACCCATGAAGGTACACTTTTTGCTGTAATTATGTCGCTGTTGCTGGAAATTGCCTATTCTTTCTGGTAGCTGACTTTTTTGGAGGGATAAAGTTGTGGTAGGGTTGGTAAGCTTTTTGGGTTAGTGGCTGCCTGGTGAGCAGGGATTTGTTTGTCAATTGGGTCATTTTGACCCAATTCGACACTTAATGTTACATTAATCGTTTTTCAGTGTTTTTAGATTTTATGCTTTAAAATGGCTACTAAACGTATAATAGATGTGTTGGAGGCTTTGGAGCATGATTCAGATGAATCTGATGTCGAAATTGAATATAGTGATTCTGAATGCGAGGAAGAAGTGGTTGAGGAAAGTGAGCATGATTCCGAATCCGAGCAAGAGGGATCGCTTTCCGATGAAAATAACGAAAGTGATGCTGATGAAGATTTGGAAGAACGCATTTTACTTGCGAAGTCAGGAATTGAATGGAAAGAAACTCCCTTTCGGGCCAATGTGCGGCGTAGCTCCAGAAACATTGTAACAGAAAAATCTGGTCCACTTGGTGTTGCAAAAAACTGTAAAACTCCTTTAGACATATTCAGCCTCTTTATGCCCCCATCTTTAATAACTAAAATTACTGATCATACAAATCAAAAAATTGAGAAGATCAGGGAACGGTATGGGTCCAGTTATGATGCTGCTAAAACAACTAATTCAGAACTTTTGGCTGTTTTGGGAATTTTAATTATTTCTGGGGCACAGCAAGCCTCTCGTCATGACATTCAAGACCTCTGGAAATCCGATGGAACTGGAATGGACTTGTTGCGATCTGTAATGTCTTATAAGCGCTTCAAATTTCTGTTGTGTCAAATGTGTTTTGATGATAGCACTAAAAGAGAAGAGAGGCGCTCTACCGATCGTCTGGCTCCAATTCGAGATATTTTTGAAAGCGTGGTAGCCTCTTTCCGTCAAATGTACGGTCCTACAGAGTTTGTGACCCTTGATGAAGCTCTGGAACCCTTTAGAGGCAGGTGTGGATTTGTTCAATACATGCCAAAGAAACCAGCTAAATATGGCTTAAAGCTACAGTGTTTATGTGACGCCAATACGAATTACACATGCAACATGGAAGTGTATGCTGGAAAACAACCAGATGGTCCCTTCCAGCTTTCAAATAAACCGCATGACATCACAATGCGTCTGTCTGCACCCATCTTTGGTACCGGCCGCAGCTTGACAACAGACAATTGGTATACAAGTGTCCCACTGGCTGAAGATCTCTTGAAAAATAAAATAACTCTCGTTGGAACAATGAAGAAAAACAAACCGGATGTTCCACCAGAAATGAGACCGCAGAAAGATCGGGAAGTTTTCACCTCTAAATTTGGATTCCGAAAAGATATGATGATAGCTTCCTATGTACCGAAACAAAAAAAGGCAGTTATTATGCTATCCACAATGCATTTGGATGCAAGCATCGACGAAACGACTGGAGACAAGCAAAAGCCTTCAGTTGTGACATTTTACAATTCCACTAAAGGTGGTGTGGACACCGCAGACAAAAAATGCGCGGCTACATCTTGCTCCAGACGCACAAAACGCTGGCCGATGTCTTTATTCTATTCTCTCATCAACAAAGTTTGCTTGAATTCGTTGGTGATATACGTTTGGAATAACGAAACGGATGGCCTACGATTACGGCGAGAATTTTTGAGAATCCTTGGAAAATAGCTTTTGCGAAAACAACTTGAAATACGCTTTCAAAACAGAACTGGAATACAGAGGGGTTTGCAAAACACTATTGCGACCTGTGCAGCGAGCTTGGGAATCAATGTTGCGATGATCACTGAGCCTGATTGTTCTGAGGAAAGTGCTCCTAAACGTGCACGAAGGGTTCGATGTGCATTCTGCAAAGACAGAAAGACAAACACCTACTGCTCCCAATGTTCAAAGCCAGTCTGCAAGCAACACATGGGACCACCAACTTGCAAGAACTGCATTGAGTAAAGTACGTCATACCATAAACTATCATGAAAATTGTCATGATAAGTATTTTTTTTCTTGTGTATTTCATAAAAACTTTCTCTTCAATACAATATTGCTGTTTTAACGAATGCTATTTGATGCAGGGTTAAGATAGAAAGCTATAGGTCAAAATGACCCATTTCGACTTTTAGTGTGAAAAAAATATTTCGACTTGTTAAAGGTTAATTTTGAATTGTTTTCCTTCTTAATTTTAAATTAATTTTAAGTTGCTTTTCCTCCTGCTACCGTGGAGTCTTGAACACCATGTGTTTGCTTGTGACACCTACGTGAAAAATGGTGAATCAGTGACTGAAATCCAACATCTCTTCAAGCGAAGATTCAACATCGGTCGTCACGGTAATGTACCAAGCCGCAATTCCATTCTTAGGTGGGTTAATGCACTAAGAAAGACTGGTTCATTATTGAAAACCAAACCACCCTCCCTGCCAGAACCGCCAGAACACCAAGAAATGTCGATCGAGTGAGAGCAGCAATCATCCAAAGTCCCAGGCGCTCTGCTAGGCGACACTCTGCAGAACTGGTAATAAGTCAGAGCACTGTGCAGCGAATCTTACACAAAGACCTAGCCTTTCAACCATACAAAATTATGGCTGTCCAACAATTGAATCCGCGGGATTACCAACAACGTTTGTCGTTTTGACAAACAATGCTCGACATGTTTGAAGAAAATGAGGATTTGGCCCTAATAATGAGCGATGAAGTCCATTTTCATCTAAATGGTACAGTTAACAAGCAAAACTTTCGATACTGGGCTTCAGAAAATCCTCATGAATTACATCAGCGACCACTATACAGCCCAAAAGTGACTGTTTGGTGTGGTTTGGGAAAGTGCGGGATATTTGGTCCATTCTTTTTCGATGAAGGAGAAGAGACAGCAACGGTTACTTCAGACCGCTATATTCGAATGTTTGAAAACTGTTTCCTACCTGAGCTTCGCAGACGAGGAATCAATAGGGCATCAATATGGTTTCAACAAGATGGGGCCACTGCTCATACAGCGAGAATGTCCATGACTGCTGTTCGAGCTGCATTCCCTAGTCATGTCATTTCACGCTTTGGAGATCTCCCGTGGCCTTCGCGCTGACCCGATCTTTCCATGTGCGATTTTTATCTGTGGGGATTTTTGAAATCACGCGTTTATGCTCAGAAACCCCGCACACTTGAAGAATTGAAGACTGCAATACGTGAAAATATCCGCGAAATAGGTGAAGAAACTTTAGTGAAAATGGAAGCTAACTTTAGAAAGCGACTTCAAATTTGTGCTCGTGAAAATGGCCATCATTTGTCAGACATAATTTTTCACTCCTAAATATTCCATAATGGCATAGTTTAGCGAATGTTTTTATGTACTGGTACATTATAAAATTTTTGTTAAAATATTCGCAGAGTTTTGCCTTCGTTAAAAACATCCGTTTCCCGTGACTCACCCTGTAATTTGTTTGTTTTTATTGATTTGTTCACGTTTTTGAAGATGATACAATAGACTCAATTTTCATATCCACTCGTATCTCTATTGCACTTGGGCGGTTATGGAAATTTACTGTTACAAGCTACCAACAACTTATAATTATTAACACTAAAATCAATTAATGCTCACTTACTACAACTGTAATCTGTTTAACGTTAGTAGCACAGCAAAGGGTCTAAAACCTGACCTGTTCTAGCCAATGTAGTGCCATGCTAACCAACAAATAACATATACAGTAGCCGCCGCTTATTATGACCATGGATAATATGATCAGCCGCTTATTATGACCAATTTGGTACGGTCCGGAGTTTCTCCATAAAAACTCTCCGTTTAATATGACCAAATTTCGGATAATATGACCAACATTTTCTCCATCTCTCTTATTACAGTGCAGTATTTTTTCCGCCACGCTCTTGGAACTTCGCCTTTTCAACATAGTGTTACATACTGTACTTAGTTTCACCATCACTTGCACTGTAACAGTACTGTACTTTGTTTTACTGCCAACGTCACACTGTTACTTCGGTTAAACGATGAATTTGACAGTATTTGAACTTCTTGTGGTTTACGGCGTCGATTCAGGAGCTGTTATGGAGGCTTCGGCTTTTATGACCATTGGAATATTATGACCAAAATGGTCTGGTCCCAAGGTGGTCGTATTAAGCGGCGTCTACTGTAATCAGTACTAAACTCGCGTTAACTCAATTTTCGATCACAGACCGATAACAACGCATCAAAACAGCAAGAAACAACAAAGCTTGCATTATGACAAAATAATCTGAGCCAAGTTCCTTTTTTTCGGAACGCTCTTCAGCTACGCATTGCAGCAACACGTTGTCAAGGCTTGTATTTAGAATTCGCCATAATTTTGAACAATTGGCTATTTCTATTTTGCTGTCAAAATCCAACATGTCTGGTTGGAATAAAGTTCACAGAGAACAACATGACGTCCACAGAGACATTTGTCTAAGTGTAAATTTCTTGCTACTTGAGTTCGCTAATCAGAAACGTATAGAACAAAACGCGGAAACCTAGTTACCGAAGTTTGTGTAAACTACTGCAGTAGGCGGTCCAGCCAAATCAAATGGCAACCATTTTTGGATCGCGACCCTGTTGAAAAGCACAGACTTAGATAATAACAGTTCAACAAAAATCACTTACTTAATGCCCCTTTTAACTAAATATAGCGACGAAGATTTCATGTAAACAGTGAAGTAGCATACCGTTGTGTAGTGGTATTGTTACGGGCTTCAAAGCGAAAGATCTAAGGTTCAAAGCTCTATGGAAACATCTTTAAGGGCCTTGCCCGAAAACACAACAAGCAAGCTTGCCGGCTTGTTCTCCACACTATCCCTATTGTGCTGAGCGCCAAGCGGGGGAGCTGTGAATATCATTTTTTAAAGTCTTTTGGTATTATTTGACTTGGGAAATGAACCCCAGGTCTACTGACTGCGAAACGAACGCTCTAACCACTATCTCATCGCGCAGGTAGTGCAACAAGTTAATCCAAAATAATGCGTTCTGTTTAGCCACGTAGCCGAGTCTATTTTAGCGTGCAACCTAATTGTCAGATAAACTATAATTTAGATATACCATTATAGCAACAAATGTTGAAAATTCAATGATATAATATTCTAAGTTAGCTTAATAATAATTCACAAAAAATCCCGCAATTCTAAACTTTGAACAATGCGCCAATCGTAGGGGTAATGCCAGATCTTCTTCAAGTTTCCAGACCAAATGGTACTTTATAACTAGCCCAAAATAGCCCAACGCTTGCCTGTTGAAAAATAGCAGAAAATTTGCAAAGTCTGTCCGTACAAAAAAGTTGGGAGAACAGTCCAGGCCCGGCATCAGCACAGTGTGTGGTTTCCCAGCGATGGCCTTGGCCAAGTCAGCTTTGTGCTTCTGCCGAATTTCCAAAGAAAACAGGCCAACGCTGTTGCCGTGCCCGTTTGGGTAATATTTCCTTCGGCTGGACGATGATCTCCGAAAAAAAAAAGAAAAAGTCATCACTTACCAGTCGGTGTCAAATCAACTGGGTGTTTGAAAAACAATGCGTTTTATTGCCAGTTGAGCTTATTTTCGAGCTGTTTTTCTTACGAAAATACGCCAGCGAATGTAACAACCTCCATATCACACACCGTTATCTCATACTTTTCCACTTGTAGTCATTCCAAAAACTTGACCAAAATGGCGGAACGAAATCGCAAACAAGAGCCCAAAATTTGTAACCCACGACTGCTAAATTTTTCCCGCAACGCCTAATAAAAGTTAGCCCAATTTGGCGGGAAAACCACGGAACTGGCAACACTGCAATCGTGCCACTTTGAACAATGTTACCAGCACGACACAAGCCAACTACGACTCAGGCAACGTGCCTTTCTCATAAACACAAAATTCGCGCAACTTTTGAATATTTCACTAAAGTGGGAGCCAGATTATTATGAAGCTGACTTATGTTTTTGACTTGTGTCAAAAGATAAATGACTTATTTTTATACCGGTGGTGCTAAGAAAATGGTAAGCTTTATGCTGTGCCATTATCGAGCACCAAACAAAGAGTTTGTGACGCCACAAATATCAATGCTAGTTGAGTTTCGTTTGAAAATTCTGCTTCTATTCCTTTTGACTTGGCTAGAATCCAGTAAACAAGACAATCACTGAAAAATGACTTGGCCTAAACTATGTTTAACTGCGTTATTGTTCAATCATGTGTGACTAACTGTTTTTGCATTCTCAAGTTGTCTGGGCATCCTAAAATTACAATCTTCTCACTTGAGAGTTATCTGAATCGGTCTCAGACATGTCTGAATCAGGTCCAGAGTTATATCGTTTTCCGTCAGCTGCAATTGCGGTTGTCAGCCGCAATTCTCGACGAGGTACTGCGTAGGTGTAAATGTGGGAAGCCACAGGGCCATAGCCCTCCCACTAAATTTTTTTAATCTGCTCAAAGAATAAATGAATATTCAGCTGAAAATAAAAAAAACATTCACCCTCAAATAGTTATCTCAAAAAAATCTTTTGGAGTGAGGGTAGAAAAATGGTTTCTTTAAAAACGTTGATCTCTAAAAAAATGTCATCCGACCAATTCATACTCTCTTCTCAGAAAAATTTGCTTCGGGCTATGCTACTGGAAAGCACCAGCTTTCTGCCACACAAAAATGTACATGTAAGTCTTACGTTTAGTGTCTTACCTAAAGACCCAGAAAGCGAACTTGCCATATCGTTTGATTGTAGTCACCACTAAAACTATCAGTTATTATGTTTGCAGGCTGTGATATAACATTTTAATTGAAATAATGGCATTATGCTCCTTTACAGCATTGAGGCATGATATCTAGCTACTGTACTGTTTCTCCACGCCAAGCGCAATTAATAACAACAAAAACACCAACAGCATTTATATGTTTAGATCTAACTAAACTCATCTGTCTAGCACTGGACAATATCTGAATTTTTCCACTAAGCGGTAGCAAGGCATTAGGTTTTATATGAAACAAGTTTTGTTTTATTGAAATAGAATAAAATTTCATTGTACTACAGATAAACTCTCCAACTGCATTGTAGTCGGATGATCCAGCAACAACTTTGAGCGCTCTACATGTGCATTGATACTGCAGGCGACAAAAATATTAAATAGCCCATCGATGCATCAATAATGTGTTGCGATGATGTTCTGCGCTAGATTTGACATTACTCGGCATTTTCAATCTTGTTATACCTTATACTGAGTCAAGCTAAGAGCACCAACGATAAACACTCTAATAATAATGAGATTGATATTACTATTGCATAAAAAGATTTACTAACTTCTTCGACTTCCTATTTCTCGCTATTTCAAACTTAGTAACTCCACTCAACAAAGTCAATATCACATTTCAAAAAGTTATACTTTCTGGTCTATTTGATCAGCTATTCGACATTCGCCCTCTACACTGCTTGAGAATCTTGACCTACAGATGTAGGAAGGAACTATGCTGCCAATAAAAATCAGATGAGTGGGTTGAAAGCGCGAATAAAAGTAACAAAAACTTATGGCTAATAGTATGGTCCTATTGCACTTAACGCTTGGTCAACTTTGAAATTCTATGCAAAAAATTACTTAATTACTACTGTTAGCTATGTTTACTCTCCTTTAACCCCTCCGCGTCGCTTATCATCATATGATGATGGCGAAGAGAACGCCTCTCATCCTCATATGATGATTTGCCGGCTACGGCGAAATGCGTGTATTGAAGAGAGATGTCAAAAAGGAAAGGAAGATCTCTCCCAAGCGAGCTTTAAATACACGCATTTCGCCGTAGCCGGCAAATCCTCATATGAGGATGAGCGGCGTTCTCTTCGCCATCATCATATGATGATAAGCGACGCGGAGGGGTTAATCTTGATATTTATAGAAGCTTACAATATAAATTGATTACAAAAAATGGTTTGGCTAGCCAGAGAGCAGCCATTTTTAATATTGTGTAGACATGATGCAAATGTAGCATTAATATTCTTTTTAAAAGAAATAAAAGCAATATGCAACCAGTAATAAATATTACCAACCAACAAAAATTTAGTTGTCAGCTTCAATCCATTGAAATTTCTTGTTAAATTATGTTGAATCAAAATAGGATCAGGGTAGATAACTTTGGTAGTGTTTGAAAGACCCAAATACCTGATGCAAAAATATTTAATTAAACACAACAAAACAAAATTGGAATGACAATTTTAGCACAATGGGAAGGTGAAGCTAAAAAATTAACAAAAAATTTATTCGTAGCATGAAAGGTTTTGAAAATTGATCCCAAGCTGCGAGTACCTACTGAACTAAAGTGCTTCTGACCGTCAAACAAACATACAGCAGACCAAGCAACATACTGCGAGGTTACTCCAAACAGCTATTCTACAAAACACTAAAATCTTAACTTTTGAGTTTCAATGAGGCTACAAAAACCCCAATAACAGCTAAAACTTACATTCTTGTTGTTTTTTAAAAAATAAATTTCTTATGACATACACGCCTAATAGTTAGCGCTAAAGCTGGCTAAACTTGAAAAAAAAATGCTTTATACAGTTAAAACAGAAATCTATTAAAACTTTTTCAAAAATATTTAAGGGAATTTTAAGGAAGCTGCGTTTATAAAACAAAAAGCAATTTTGGATCTGATCGCTTTTTAGTTTGTTGTAGTCGCATTTGTTGGTACCATAATTTACGCTGATATTTTGTTGTTCAGAATGGCCAACGCTTTCAGAGCAATAACATAAAGGCAACATCAATCTACACTAATTTATGGAGTTAAAACAAAACTATAAGCAGGCTGTTCATTGTAGGCCCAAACCCGAACTGAACTCGAAAATGCAAGTCCGAACCTGGCCCTACCCCAAAAATTTATTTGAACTCCGAATTAAAAAACAAAATTAAATTTACCAAAGGAATTAAATTGGTGGGTAGGCCCAAAAATCTATTAGACTGGTTTGATCAACAATGCAAATGCATAGTGTTAGTCTGCAAAGTACATAACACTTCCACGCGAGTTCTCTCTCACTACGTAACAAATCACGCTAGAAAGAAATGCGAGTACAATTAGGGCAGCGCGCTGAGTACGATTATGTCATAGTCTCTGTAAAAGATATCATTTGTGTATGGGGTTTGCGCAAAGAAAGTGAAATTATGACGTACATGTGGTAAAGTTTCATGGCGATTGTTTGGGTCATCACTTTGGGTCAAATTTCACCGATAGAGCAAGAAGAAACAGAATTTACTTTCTATTTGAATTAATAGAAGCAGGAAACATATGTCACCCTATAGTATACAACCTGGGTTAGGTTGACAATTACGGTAAAAGAAAACTGCTACAGTTGATTAATTATGTAATGCAAAGACGTTTAATAACCTACAAGAATTGTGTTCATCCCTAATCGTAGCCACTAAAAGCATCTATATCGGTGATAATTATCTGAGATATTACCCCTAGACCAGTGATGGCAAGACTTTTTTGACGGCGTGCCAAAAGAACTAAAACTGTGCATTTATTTCTATTCGCGTGTCACTTGCCCAGTAGTGGGACATCAATTGCCATCAGTTGATATGGCGGTCCTGCGCGGCCGCGCACGCGCGCAGCTTAAAGGGAACATTGGCTGTAATGACAAACTGAATTAATGAGACTAACAATGCATTGCAAAATTTTTCCTGCGTGTCAGTGAGAATGTTTTCGCGTGTCACTAGTGACACGCGTGTCATAGTTTTGCCATCACTGCCCTAGACCATGCAAATCATCGTTAACCAGTGCTTTCTTAAATGCAGCACAAAACAAAAATGTATACGACCTAATATATACTAAGCCACTTATACAAGTGTACAATGCTGAACCTTGAAACTTAGCTTTGTTTGAACCAAGTCCTGGTTTATTAGAGTAATATAAAACTTCTTTTCTACAAAATCTAAACTCTCAACCACCACAGTAGTCGAATCATTTACAAACAACTTCAAGTGATCTACGACACCTGTGATTCTGTATTATGATTCACCGATGACACAATGAAACTGCAAAGCAACATGTAACTGGCTACAGAATTAGCAGAAAAACTTGCGGAGTTTGGATTTATTAACGAAATATTTCTGCAAAAATTAAACTTTTCAACTCTATCAAAATTTCATCTCCGAAATTCGGATTAAGCGAGTGATTTGGATCAACATAACACACTACCATCAAAAATATTGGCAGTTTAATTTTTGATTGAAGAATTGTTTGAGTGTGTTTTATGATTTGGCTTCGGTTTTATCGCTATTCAACAACTCAAGGTCAAAATTAATTGAGTTTGTGCTGTCATTTTTGTATATCGTTCTAGCATTGCTAGTGTCTAATTCGATTTTACTTCATGTGCATGTTTTAATGTATGTGCCACAAAGATAAAAAGTAGGGTCAAAAAATCATCCGATTCAACACAGAACATTTTTAACAAACCTGAGATAGGTCTATCTAATTTTGAACAAAATTTGCGTAACAATGCTTCAGAAAGATCAAAAAGCAAGTATTTCAGCTTTTGTAATCGGAATAGCTTTTATTTGAAAAAGTAACTTTTAGTATAACAGCTTTACCATGAAAAAAAACAAAAATGAATCAATTGTTTTTTTTTTTTGGTTAAATGCACTAATTTCTTCTTAACACATGCGAAAAGATGATATTCTGCAAGTTCAAGATATAAACTTTGCTTCTACGACAAGCGGCTAGCCAGTTATAGAGTCTCGAGCCGATATTAGGAAACACAATCAAAATTTTGCCACAGATTTTACCAGTGGCAACGGTACAAAATCAACGTGTTTGTTGGTCATAAATATAACTAAAACCTATGTATAACAAAAACCTATGTATAAATATATCTAAAACGTATGTATGAGCAGATTTTCATGTGCTCCCACTGCAAGCAGCGGAAAATACATGACAAATCGGAATACGTTTCCTTTGGGCTACTTTGCTTAACCAACACAAATAGAAAATGTTTTTGAGATTGCAAACACTTATATTTACAGTCTTCTACAACGAGATATCGTGAAATGAAAGCCATGATTGCTGATCTCGATTCTTGCTGATGGAGGTGCTTTGAAGAGCTCTTATAGATCGAATGAGGTCTGTCGGCATCTGTCAATCATACGTTTTTCGGTAGTTTCAGTTTATTTAATAAGATTTACAACTACACCTTTTTAAAGTCATACAAGAGGCCAGGGATGCACTTTAAGCAAATTAGTAAACAACTACTTTGACTCCATCAAACTTAAACAGAAACAATTACTGTAGTTTAACACTAGCTTTACGGGAAATTTTCTGCACCTAGTTTTACGGAGGGGTCGTTTTCGACCCCGATCTTGTTTTGCTAATTGCGTTTTTTTTGCACTAGTTTCTGAACTGCTAGTATGCTGTATTGCAATGATTACGCATAACAAAATGATTTTATTTTTAAAAAATACATTTTGAACAAACTATAAAAGCATTTAACTAGTCAGTTTTACGCAAGCTATGCACTTTACGTGAGTCACTCTAAAATTGTCTTGTGGACATTTTCCACAAAGAGGTTTTTGGCATAAAATACAAGTTGAGACTGTCTTGTCGCAACATACACCATGACACTTCTTTTGCTTACGCACTTCTTCACCGTCTCTTTTGAACTGTCCATTGCTCGGACAAGGTTCTGCCTTGCCCAGCAGGTTTTCTACAAGCATTAGTATGAACTGCCGGCGTGTTATGCGTTTATTTGTTACTTTTTTATACAACACGTAAGAGTTGATAGCAGCAATGTTCAAGATGTTACCCCAGACAGCTATTGGCCATCTTCGACTCGCTAACCTTGCAGTGTATAAGCGTGCCATTAAATCGAAGCAATCAACGCCTACTTTGTTTGCATTATAAATAAAATCATTTCCGGTTTTTTTTTCATAACTTGCATCAACATCTGCCGAACCGTGCATGCTGGAAAGCAAGCAAACTGACTTTTTCTGTTTTGCTTGATATTTCACAAATAAGAAGTTTGTGGGATCATGCCAATAAAATTTACTTGATTATGTAGCTTTATTCTCTAGTTCAGTCATTTTTTCGCACAACTGGCGTCGATTTTTTTGTATTGTTCCGACAATAGATAGTTTGTCTCTCGCAAGTTTTTCGGCAACGGGTAATGAGGTAAAAAAGTTGTCACGTGTTATGTTGTAACCCTTTCTTTTGATATGTTTGCAAAGATTAACAACTACCGATTCAGCAAGAGGAACACCATCACGCTGTTCTTTTTCTTGAGCTCCAAGATAAACATCAATATTTGAGACATACTTTGTTTCCACGTCAGCCAGGACCCAAAATTTCAAACCATATTTATCTGGCTTATTTGGCATAAAAGTCACAAAGGAACAGCGCGACTTCAAGGCATCAGTTGTTCATCCACTGCTAGTGAAAAGTTACTCGTAAACTTCTTTTGGCATTGATTAGCAAAATGTTCAAATACTTGTCTAATCGGTGTAAACTTGTCAGCGCAGGGTCCACTTCTGACTCTATTTGGTTTGTCATCAAACCTCAGGTATTTCAACATTTTTAGAAAATAATCTCTGCTCATATTTGCATAAAATATAGGAATGCCATATCTTTTGCTCAACAAGAAAGCTACGGGATGACCTTTTCCATAGATCCCTCTCGCATACTGTAGTCCAATAAACGTTTCTAAGTCGGCTAGGCTTACAGTAAATTGATCATCGCCTCTTCGTTGAGCTTCTTTGTTTGTGTATCTGCAGATCATACGCAAAATATGTTCAGAAATGAAATGTTTCCACACATCATATGGGCTTCTTGATGAAGCTACATCCCGAGGAACCCCTGGTTTTGTTGTAAACACGTTATGGGCTCCAGCACGCACACTGCTTACTGGATTAGAGCATTTCCACGAAATGCCATCTCTGCCCAACAAGCACTCAGAAGATATAGTAGGCTGGGCGTTTGAGTCATCATCACTTTAACTCTAACAACACCAGAAAAAATCTCTTCTTCATCTGACAGCTTATCATCAGTATCCCATGATAAGATTGTGTCTGCAACTTTGTTTGCGTTCATATCTATTATACAGTTTGCTTTAGACTATAGAATAAACAAACTCTGCACTCTAAAGTTCTACAAATGACCTAACAAATACTCACAAAACATCTTTTGTTTACTCTAGTACACGTGTTTCATGAATGAAACTATTCTAAGGCGAAAACGTTGTTATTATTGGCTAAGGCAAATACCCTGTTGCTAGCGGTACTCAACTCACACCAACTACTTTAATAAACTGGAATCTAATGTGAAAAAATATACACGAAAATCTTTGACTAGCTGTATTTACACATTTTTTTTTATTGTTGTCACCTGTTTTCTTATCCACAAAATAACTATTACTTCAATTGCAGCTGATATGATGCACTACAAACAGAGCATTGTCTCTAAAAGGATTCTTCTGAATGGACTTACACAGTTAAAATACCAGTACCTGCTTTTCACTGTCATAGTATTTACGTAGAAGGCTCTTTCGACATTGTTGTCACATTTTGAACAGTTTCAGACCAGCTATTGCTTGCTACTACTTACAAGATGCTTCAGCATGCAGCCTTGTGTCTAATAAATCCTGGTTCCTGCAAAGACGAGTTATACATATGAAAAGGGTCGAGAACGACCCCTCCGTAAAACTAGGGGTAGCTTTTTTTCAGACGCGAATACTCAACTAGTAAGAAACTTTTTTAAAGTTTGAAAACCTGGAATGTAATCTAGAATAAATTTTAAGAAAAGTCAAAGCGATTCATGGATATTCGGTCACGCATTTTTTCGATACAAAGCAAATAAACAACAACCAGGGTCGAAAACGACCCCTCCGTAAAGCTAGTGTTAATATTTCGTTTTGAAACTTTTTGCAAGAATAGTTTGAATGATGCGCTTTGACAAAACATATTGCTATGCAATTTTAAAAAAAGGGTAAAAACAAGTCTATGAAAAACCAAAGAACAGCAAAAAGACCAAGACCTAAAATTATACTCGCACAACAAAAACCTTTTAGCTGCATCAAGGCTGTATTTATATCTTTTCAACAGACTGAGTTGCAGCTTGGATTAAACGGAAAAGTAGCTTTGCAATAGAAGTTGAGGAAAACGCAGATCAATTAAGCCAAATGTCTGTAATTTATCTAAACAAAAAGGTGGTAAATTCTGATAAAAGCAACGAATTTTACCTTCATCACGCAAAACGCCAAGATTTTAAAACAAACTTACAATTAAAATAACTACTCAAACAAACCTGCTTGATTTACTTACTTGCAGTTGTCAATGTTATAAACAAAGATGCAGAGCATCATAACAAAATCATGAATTTTTAAAAGCACTACTAAATTGCCAAGAAGATAACTACTTCGCTAATGACACCACAATCAACTGCAACACTGCTAAAATCTAAGCTACAATTACAGCAATGTAATAATTTGTCTTGACATTACAAAACCCAACAACTAAATTTCAGATTTTATAACACAACTTTGACGTTTGTTTCGTTTATGTGGTGCTAATGATGGAGTAACGTCAAAAATTTTTGCTCCTACAATTGACAGGTTTAGTTACAGCTGAAGATAATACATGTAGTTTAATAAATTACAAGAAATTAAATTATCTTAAACACATGATTTCAGTAGTTACTAGAGTTTACCGTCACGCCTGCGCTGAAATGGATATGATTTGTTTGCAGTTTTGACTAAAACACGTAGTCTAAAGTTGCCTTTAATTATTTAGGCAAAATATCAGCCAAATAATCGACAAAATATCAAATCCAATAGATTCATTCTAGAAAAACTCTAAATAATCTTGAGATATAGGGTTGAATGCTTTTCTTCTTTCTCTGTTTACACAGCACTGTTTCTATAAGACGCCGATAAATTTGTTTCCCTCAGTTTAAAAGAACGACTTGATGATCTTTAAAGTTTCAAGGAAAGAAAAAATTGGCACACAATACAACTGGGTTTTATGTTTTAAGATTAGGAATAGAGGTTTTCAAAATCTTATCTTCAAATTTAGTTTGGATGTCTTAACTTTATTTGACTCTCACTTTTGTATTTCTAGCTATCTTTTCTTATAAAATAACTTGCAGCAAAGAACCAAAGCTCAGACATGATTTACCAAACAGTTTATTCAATTAGTATTGTTAAACATTTTTATTTTGTAGCAAAATCTTCTAGTTTCATAAAACCAAAACATCCATGTTTAAATCATGATTTAACCAACATGAAAGTTTAAACATTTCTATGACTTCAAAATAGCAACCGTTGCCATTTAAAGTAAATTCCGTAGTAACTCTAAAAGTTCTTTACAATCTTGAACAGCATCAATTGAGATGGGCAAGCTTGAAACAACTGGACGCAGTCAATATAAAACAGGAAATGCACAATAACTGATTAATAAACACTCGAAAATTGTAAATTCAAAACTCATTACAACAATCAAATTAATATTTGCTATTGCAAATTAAAAGGCCCTTTTGTCGCTCATAAATCTTATAATAACAAAGAAATCAAACGGAAATTCTATACCAAGATCAGACGGTGAGACACTGAACTTGCTATCAAGAAGCTGGAAGTTCAATGCCAACATAAATTCTGCTTTTGTATGAAACAAACATTTTACTGCAACTATTGCAAGGTATATCAGCCGTGTTCGTAGTAAAAACAAGACACTGTTGCAGTCAGTGCAGACCAACTTCCATGCAAGTCTAAATACAACTTGTACAAAAGTCTTCACTTGACACCAAATTAAAGATATCAATACAGATAACCTAACAATTGAAATATGCATAAAACAATTTAATAAAACAGGTATTTTTTATTTGCAGTACTTAGTTAAAAATATTGCACTTGTAATACAGTTTGGTGATTACAATATACAGATAAATAGAGTAAGATTGCAAGCAGAATCAAGAAGAATGTAGGTAACTAAATTATTAAACTGATACCTTCAGAGATGAGTAAATGTTTAAAAACTTTGATTTTATACAGCAAAATAACCTTTTCTAAAAGCAGAGAAAAATTGTTATCAAAAATTTTATCTTTCATTGATTATCTCATTAAAAACAATCTCATTTATAATTAAATGTGAGCTGCAGTTTTAGGAATACAAAGCAGTTTTAAGAATACAAAGTAGCTTTCTTGTGAAAATATTGCTTACAGTAAACTTTTTAGCGCTATGATTACATCCAAAACATCCTTCTCAAACAACAAAACCTCAATTATCTTGATTAATACGCAAAAAATTTAGCAAAACAAAATTCATCAAAAATAACCTTACTTCATAATTTCAATTGATATGACTATTTTTCGAAAAAATGCATTCAAAAATAACAAAAGTAATTACTAACATGTGCAGGAAAACCATTAATGAAAAATTTGTTGTAATCAACATGGGACAAGCAGTAACCATAATATTTTGTTATTGACATTATGTTTCAATTCATTTCAATTTGTTCATCTTTAAAGTGTTGCTTTATATTGCAGCGATACTCATCAAAAGCATAAAAAGTTATTAAAACAGAATTGAGCATAAAATAAAATGAAACAAATAGTATTATATTATCAAAATTTTTTAAGGTGTAAACAAAACTATTTTTTTGCCAGTGGTAACAAAGAACCAGGAAAATTGATTGGAAGCAATTACCATCATTCTTGCTGCAAAGCTGGGAACTAGCGCATGGGTTTAATAACACTAATCTTGAAATCAAGCTCAGAGTAAAACTAATGAATGTACAACATTCTAGACTAGATATTACCAACAATAAAACTGAATAATTTTTAATGAAAATACAACAAAACCAATACAAGATCAATGGTTAGTTTAATTATTTTGCTTATGATTTCCATAGTACAGTATTTAGATAACATTTAGCCGATTTACACGCCACCAGCACGATTTTAATTAACAGTTCAAAACAGAGAAACTGTTATTATTTTCAAGGTTAGAAGTATTTCAAGTATTTAGCTAGTTTTATAAAGTTCAACGGATTATTAATCGAACGTTTGATCTGTCGCTCATAGTAAAATCTTCATAGTAACTGTTGAGGCCATTTGGAGAATAACAATTTCTAAAACCAATAAATCGATTACTGATAAAAATGGTTTGTTTCGTTTTTTTTTTTTCAACAAAAAAACAACGCTATCCGTGCTTGAAGACTAGATATACAGCTGGCCACATATTCTTGTAAACGGTAAAAGTGGTGCAGCATATCATATCCAAACAACAAAGCTTTTGTAAAACACTGTACGAAATTGCAGCGGCTATATGAAACACAATATTATTTTACAATATTGTAGGTTGCTGTGGCACCAACAGTGACTACGTGTTTAAACCATACTGATTGCACTTTTTGTTTCTGAGTCAGTAAACTTCGTTTTGTATTGCACTCTTTACATTGCTCCTATTACTTGTCGCTAAAAAGAATAGCAAATACATTTTAAAAAACATTTGCCAATGATGCGACAAGAGGTCTACAGGCAGACGCTACAACCATTAGACTGCAATATCGGTTAGGAAATAGCTTGAATAATAAACTAGGTTCAACTGATCCACACATGGATATGAGGTATTTGCTATTAGCATACTTTGTTAAATAGGACCATATTTCACACTCTATCAGTTATGGAGTCTATATAAATCAATAAATACTGTATTTAGAGTTAGCACTCATACTTATCAATCACGACAAGGAGTTCCTTCCTACATAATTTTATAACTGAAGTTAGTAACTAATCGCCAACAAACGATATCAACTTTCCTTAAATTAACTAAAACATCACTACTGATTACTTTACATCATCAATGCGTCACAGCAAATTACCAAAGTCGTATTGAGCTGTTTTTTAATTCAAATTTTTTACTCATTCATAAACAATGTTATTTTATTTACATCAATCTTTCAGCTAAAAGTAAATTTTAGTTTTGACTAATCACTCTATGGCCAAGTTGAGTTTCATGCAGCTGATAAACTTTACAAACAATAAGTGTAAAACTTCTAAAACATGCAATAGCGTTTAATAAATATGAAAGGTCGGTCATGGCTACTTTAATAATTATTGTTGCGTAAATTGTCCTCTAATTTGAGTTGCCATCTTTCTCACAATCCAATAACTGAACAAATAGCCCAGTTTTACTACAAATTTTAAGTTTCAAACTTCAAAAGTGTTCAACTGCTTGCTAGAATTCTTCAATACTGCACATTTGCCCAAGAACAAGCTGTGTTTGACTTTATGCTTAAACAAAAAATATATAACATTTTTACCTAAACTTTCAAAAAAATTATGGAATTGGTTTCAATAATAAAGTTTTGCACAGTTTATTTACCTCAAAACTATTTTTTTATCTTATTAATCACAGCATATGTATCGTTCGTCTGAATGTCAGATTGCTGGACAGAAGAACGGTTGCCTAAAACATAATTTATTAGTACCAATCAATATCATAATTTTATTATGCTGTTCATTTAGTGGTGGATCATTAAAGTTTCAACAACATGGTCATTTCAACTATAAACCCTTTGTTGATGGCTATCATTACGATGTTATTATCAGGAAATATAATCAAAATTACAATTTTTTTTCTAAAGCTAAATCTTTGGTTGAATTTCAATTATTTTTGATTTATTGTTGTGATTTTTCTCCTCTTCTTCGGGATGGCGGCAGCCATTAAGCTAGGGGAAAAGCGGCAGCCCATTTTGAGCCAGTCGCGATTGCAAATTACTGACTATTAGCCCAACCACCAACAAGGTGGACTGCCATTGTCGCCTCTTTGGGCGTACTGGGTGAGCAGCTTTACTATTCTAACCCTGTAAAGCACGAGTATTTTACTTTATTGGTCATTCCATACCCAACATTAATTTTTGTTTTGCCAAATGCTCTGTTTAGAAAAACCGTGCAACTAATTACTTTACAAATATTTTACGTTAGAAATTACATTCTGTACCTGCTTTTTTTTTCTTCTTTTTTGTTCTATCCACCGCACCATATACCATATCACTTTCTATGACGTCAGTCGTAAGGCTGGCCTGGTATACAACCGGTTTGTCTGTGAATAATCTAATCATTTAAAAATCTATTATCATTTTTATAAGTTTCAGTGAGTTCCTCTAAGCTCTACTTATTAACTACTTAAAAGAGCCAAAATTGTATGTTTTGACTGCTCGGTGACTTAGCAATAATTCAGTCATTTAATCGCTACACAGCAAAAGTTGAAATTCAAAAATAGAATCGATGCTGTTGTTAATACCATATGCTTCCGTCAACTTGTTGATGAAAAATGCAATTCTCACAAAAAAAGTCGTTTCAACTGGTTCTACTAAATATTGAAATCAAAAACATGTCCTTTTGTTCGTACATACCAGTTGTTTTCTTCTGTTTTTTCTTTGTCTTTGTCTTATCCACCACGCCATACGAAGCTTCACTTTCTATGTTGACAATTTGCATATTTGTAGCAAGAGAAGCTGGTTTAGCTATGAATAGTTCACAGGCTTATAGTGCTCAACATCATTAATAAAAATTGATAGCTATTTGCCAATGTAAAAACCAAAAGTTTGAAATTTATTACAATAACCAATACTATCAATTAATAAAAATCTTCGAAATGATAATTTTCGATATGCATGGAGTAACAACAAAGCAAGCTTCTGTTCCTCATTGGTGTTTCAATTTTCGTTTGATCGACTATGCTATATGTATCATTCACCTTCACATCCTGGAATGCTGCTAAGATAGAGTCTGCCGACTAGACTGAACAATTATTAAAGTTGCGAAAATATCGCACTAGACCTCAGAATGCTATGTTGAAATTATTGTGATGTATAAAGGAACGTTACAAGAATAAGCAAGAAAAATGTGATGTAAAAAAGCTGACAAATAAAAAGAAACTGAAAAGCACACGAAAGCTTATTTTATCAAAATAATACCAGAACGTTTTTGTTTTGTTTTCTGTTTTGTTCTATTCACCACACCATACGCTGCATCAATTTGTAAGTTATCCGTTGCCGTGTTGCCGCCAGGAACAGCCAATTTGTCTAAACATACAGTATAAAATAGATTGTGGATGAAAGCAAACTTTGTACATACTTCTTGCTCTTGGCTAAACGTTGCTAATGATACGTCAATTTTCTGCTACTAGTTAACTATTAATAAATTGTATTGACATTAGCAAACAAGCCTTCCCGGATCCATTTTCTGATAAATATTGTAGACAGTGTAAAAGATTTTGAATTTTGAATTACTTAAGCTAACGGGTAGAAAACCATAGAAATAAAAGAATTTACAAGAAGACTTAAGTGTACTTACCCGGAGTTTTAGGTTTTGATTTTTTCTTGTTCTTCTCTACGATGCCATAAGTGACATCTATTTGAGGTTGCCCGCCTAAACATTAAAGCAAGCAATGTACATATAAGCATTTTGAACAAAAATCTAAATAGTACCCTCTTCACTAATAGTTAATGGTGATGATTTTATTGAATGACGTTGTGTAGTGGTAATTGCTCTTAACTTCGAAAAGACAGGTTTAGGTCACGAATAACAATTTGCAGCAGATGCAAAAACTTTCATTTTGATTGGAGATTGTATAGCCGTGTCGTCTTTTTAAGTAACACATAAAAACTTCAAAATAACACTTTAGTCAACTTAAATATTTAATACCAATTGCAAGGTTTTGTGAGCGAATGCTCACTTGATCAAGCAAGCAAATCAAAAACAATAATTTTGCCGAAAGAAATGAGAGTGCGCACACAAAAACTTACAATCAATATTGAATATATAAGTCAACTACGAGGGTCATCTTTGAGTTTTCATCTTTCATTTCAATCATGCAGTTTTATGAAATGCTAAAAGTTCAAAATTCTAAATATGGTGATGCCTCAATAGCATTCCCAGCTACCCTGAGTCCATACCAGCGTCTCACATGCCAGCCATCCACAGGTCTCTCACGAAAAATTAAATATACTCTAGCATATTGTTGGCTAGCCCATCCATATTGTCTTAGAAATGGACTAGCCAACAAAATGATGGTGTAGATTGGATTTTGTGTGGATTTGTGGATGGCTTGCATGTGAGTTGCTGGTGTGGATTGAGAATAGTTGGGAATGCTGGTGAGGCATCACCGTATTTAGAAATTTCAATTTGATGTTACGTGACTTGAATTTGTACTTGGTCAATTTGTTTACATTTTGATTTTAAGATTATGTTTGCGACCTAACATTTGCCGGCAAGGAATTCCGCAAATTCGCACCAGTATTATCAGGTGATTTTTATTGCTATTTTACTGGCATCTTCTAAAACATCTCGAATATTCTACGATGAGTAAATCTGACTAAAAATTTGTTATTATGAAGAGAGAAATGGATAGATTGGAATGATGTGTATCCACGTTGATTTATTTAGCAAATCACTTGGTTGCTGTTGAAAGCATTGAAAACTATGTGGAACTGTTAGTTGTTGTAGTTAGTAATGACGGTGAGATCAAGTTTGTATGTAAATCTATTTCTAACTAATTTGAACAAAAAGTGATGTGTGATTGCTATCCGATTGACAAGGTATCATAAAAGTTTACTGTCATACAGATTGTTTGAGCGATATACTATGACGCCTTAATTCGGAAATGCTATTAATGAAACTTATGAAACCAGAATTCTGCTGCGGGACAGTTTGAAGTTCCGAAATGTATAAAAGCTCCATTGGTATTTGTCAATAAGAGCAACAGTAACCTTTACTGCAGCGTTGCACCAGCGTTGCACAAATTGTTTTTTAGAACTATTTTAGAACATTTATCTTGAATTCAATATTTCTCACAAGAACGCCTGTATTTGTTAAGAATGATGACGAAAACCTTACTTTAACTGATGCAACAAACAATCATCGAGGTTTTGAGAGATCACAAAGTAGCCCCATAGTGTACGAGGCAGTCGGTCATCCACGCTTGGAGTTGCGATTAAAGGAAGCTATAGTTTGAACAAGTGTAAGTGTAAAAGCAAACGATTAGTCTGCTTGGTGATTCATTGCAACGCTGATAGTTTACACTGCAGCATATCAAGTCGTCTTATTAGTTACAACCACATTACCTTTGCTGCTTTCTTAATAAAAATTTTTACTCTGTTGTTTGTTGGGTACACCCGTGCAGGCTGTTAGTTTACGAAAAACGTAAAACCATCAGATTGAAAAGATATACATTCTAAAATTTGAACAAAATAATTACCAGACTAATTAAATTTTTTACCTGAGTCAGGTGCTGAAACATAAGTGACATTTTCAACTTCCAACTTCTGGTCATCTAAAATATTACTCTGTGCATCATAAAACAAAAACGCGACCGCACTTGGCACCTCAAGCAATCGTTTTTTTTTAAGTAGAAGTGGTTGCCTTAACAAAGTTTGCGCATTGTTTGTGTATATCAAAATATTAAACACGCACATTTAATTACAGCAATCTAACTTTTATTGCCTTTATCTTTTCCTTAATAAAAAATATGCAATATGAAATCTGGAGATATTGAAGCAGTTATTCTCAAACTCTGGTACGCATACCACTAGTGGTAGGCCAGCTCATATCAGACAATATGCGTCACATGCTAAATTTACTGTCAAATGAATTCACATCGTCTTTTGTTGAAACTACCGCTTAAACCAAACATTTACTGTTTTGAACTACGGTAAATTAAGAATAATAGTTGCAACGCCAACACGCAACAAGGCCTTTACAAGTAGGCGGAATTGGCCAGCCAAAAAATTTTGTTGATGCCTAAAACAATTTTCACGTAAAGTTGTTGGGCGTATGGCTGTAGAAATATGATAAAAAGGGACTTTTGTAACCCCACTTCTTTTCATTGACCTTTTGGTGGTACGCAATGACAATAAAAAACTTTCGCCACACACATTCGCTAGAAACCAATTGATTTCTCTCAAAGTAATTGTAACTTAAAGAAACAAATTAAAAGGGACAACTCCAGGAGACCCTGCTGGAAAAAATGCACTTGCACAAAGAAATCCCTGAGAAACTAACGAACCTCCAGAAAAAAGCAAAAAACATGTGCAACCTCATAACGCCGGAACAGAGCAAGGGATTCGTGCAAGACTTTCCGGAGCACGATTTGTGGTAAATGCGCCATAAAAATTTGCCCAGACCGTGTTCATTGAATGCTCATGACTGGTTGCTTACTTTTGTAAACTGTTACGATTATGGTTTTGTAAATGACAAGTTGCTTACTTTTGTAAACTGTTACGATTATGGTTTTGTAAACAACAGCCTGTTGATCTATTTTTTCCTTTCAAACGCTTCGAGTATCCAAAATTTGTGGTTTGTGTTTGGCAAATTGCGTTTTTAACTTTGCTTTGTTCTTGATAATAATGTGTCACACGATGTTTGATTATTTTTAAGGTGCAACAAATGATATTTCGACTTTAAGAATGTTTACTTGATCAAATAAATGAACAAAATAAACTTATTTACATAAAGCGTCCATTGACGCACTTGGTCGTTCTAGGTAGTTTGAAAGCGAGGTCGTTCTAGCGTTAATAATCGTTATTGCGTAAATTGTCTTCTAATTTGAGTTGTCATCTTTCTCACAATCCAATAACTAAACATCCAGCCAAATTTTCTACAAATTTTAAATTTCAAACTGCAAAAGTATTTAAATGCTTGCTAGAATTCTTCAATATTGCACATTTACCAAACAACAAGCTGTGTTTGACTTTATGCTTAAACATACATTATATATAAAATTTTTACTAAAATTTCAAAAAAATTATAGTATTGGTTTCAATAATACAGTTTGAATAATTAAGTTATCTCAAAACTATTTCTTCATCTTATCAATCACAGCATATGTATCGTCAACCTGAATGTTGTCAGATTGTGAGGAAGAAGAACGGTCGCCTAAAAAATGAACTATCAGCACTCATCAATATCATACTTTTATTATGCTATTCATTTAATGGTGGATCATTAAAGGCTTTATCACTTGATCACTACAATTATAAACCCTAGGATGATGGCTATCATTACGATGTTATTATCAGGAAACATAATCAACATTACAATTTTACTTTTTTACTAAAGCTAAATTATTGGTTGAATTTTAATTATTTTTAATTTATTGTTGTGGTTTTTCCTTCTCTTCCTTGGGACGGAGGCACGACATGAAACGATTTTCCATTAATGTCGCAAATCTAATTAAATTAGGCTAGGGGAAAAGCGGCAGCTCATTTTGAACCAGTAACAAATGCAAGTTACTGACTGGTAGCCCCACCATCACCAAGGTGGACTGCCATTGTCACCTCTTACGACATGATGGGTGAGCAGGTTTACTATTCTAACCCTGTAAAGCACGGGTATTTTACTTTATTTGTCATTTCATACGCAACATTAATTTTTGTTTTGCCAAATACTCTGTTTGGTAAAACCGTACAACTAATTGCTTTACAACTACTTCACATTAGGCATTACATTCTTACCACACCGATTACCTGCTTTTTTTTTCTTCTTTTTTGTTCTATCCACCGCTCCATGTGCCATATCACTTTTTATGATGTCAGTCGTAAGGCTGACCTGGCATACAACCGGTTTGTCTAAAAATAATTCAATTATTAAAAAATTTATTATCATTTTTATAAGTTTCAGTGAGCACCTCAGGCTTCCTTTTATTAACTACTTAGAAGTGTCGAGATCTTTGGTTTTGACTGTTTGGTGATTTAGCAATAATTCAATCATTTAATCGCTACAAATCAAAAGTTTAAAACTAAAAACTAAACATATGCTATTGTTAATAGCATATGCTTTCGTCAGCTTGTTGATAAAAAATGCAATTCTGGTAGAAAATAATCATTTAACTAGTTCTACTAGACAATGAAATCAAAAACACGTCATTTTGTTCATACCATTTGTCTTCTTGTTCTGTTTTTTCTTTGTCTTATTCACCTCGCCATTCGAAGCTTCATTTTCTATGTTGACAATTTGCATATTAGTAGCAGGATAAGTTGGTTTAGCTGTAAATAGTTCATTTACTTATAATGCTTAACATCATAAATAAAATTTGATTTCCATTTGCTGCTGTAAACATCAACAGTTTGAAAATTATTACAAAAACCAATACCAGCATTTAACAAAAATCTTTGAAACGATAAATTTCAATATGTATGGAGCAACAAAAAAGCAAATTTCTGTTCTTCATTAGTGGTTGTATTTATTGTTTCTGTTTTGTTTGATCCACTACGCCATATGTATAGAGTGACGCAGAAAATGCGGGTCCCAGCTTTCGATAGTTCTCATTTTCTAATTTTCTGCAAGAATTGAACGAAACTTTGTTGATGACCAATTTATTGTTTTTAAAACATCATATCAAAATATGAGAGTCTTTGTACGTTTCTGTTTTTTTCTACACCATGTGTTCCACATGACTTTTATTTAGCTCTGTGCATTTTTTGAGGCGCAGTTCAAAGTTGTTCATAACGTTTATACCAACTGACCGAGGAATGGCTTTGATCTCTCCCCTGATGGCTTTCTTGAATTCGGTGATGGCCCTCTGTATTCTGTAGGGCTAAGCCTTTGATTTCTATACTAGCACTGCCCTGCGAGTCTCACGGGATCTGCTGAGACACTGACTTCCGTTGCGCACAGAGCGTTTCGGACTCTGCAAAACTGACTTTCCCACTCTCTCAATCAACTCAGCTGTAAGTTTCCTGGGGCATTCTCAATGGTTTGAACGGTGATCACTAACTGCATTGAGGTTCCCCACTGTTCTACTGTACTCGAAACGGCCCACCCATTTCTGAGTCCTGCTCTTGGACGCTGCTTTTTCACATTGGAACTGATGCACAAAAATGTCTTGCACTTTCTAAAACGAGCCTTGTCTTATCCCTTTTATTACTGTTGGGTTGTTTTGATGGCAAGACACCAGCTTTAGAATACTTAATCATCCTTTTTCATTCAAATCCAATTGGGATTGGACAATTCAGTATTTGGAGGTTTGGTGGTGCTGATTTTATCATATATTCATCCGCCAGACTTTGTTACGCTTGGCTGAACACACTTGTTGGCAGAGTTTAGAATCACATTGCTTGATCTCTCTGTCAGTTTTGAAAAACTCTTGCGATTTTTTGGGGCTTATATGCCAAGAAACTCTGTTTGAGTCAGGCTAGTTCCTTTTTTGTTCATAGTGAAAGTTAGTAAGCAAGAAAGGTTGGAAGGCGTTCTAATGCTGCGAAAGCACAAGCAAATTTGGGAGATCACTTCCTGATGAAAAAAAACAAAGACGGCGCTGTGTACAATGTGCGTCAAGAAAGGAGAGAAGAACCAGAATACTGTGCCAAAAGTGCAACGTGCCTTCGTGCATGGGACTGTTTTTTCTCACACACTTAACCTTGTGAAACTAAAGATCTTTTGAGAAAAACAAATTTTCTTTCAGCAAAACTAGTGTGTTGAAATTAGTCTTTGATTTTACGCAGTTGATACTGTGGGACAAATTGACCTCACCATTAAATACTGTAGAGATAAAATTGTTCCACTTCCGGTATGCAAAAATTTAAAAGAATAAACAGAAACAAGAAGTTGCACCTTTTTTTGTTAATAAAAAATAGAACTTGAAGCTGAAAAAGATGTTTTAAATAGATTTTTTTTAAAATTCGTATTAGAAGGGTTATAGTAAAGTTTGACGCAGTATACTCTTTAGTGGAGCTCTCACTGACATCTAGTTGTGTTCACGGACGTTGTTCCTGACATGTTCTGTAAAATAAGGGCGATTGGTGAATGAATAAAAGAGACATCAAAAAAGTACTCGCGGTGCCAGCTGTTTTGGGTTACCCTGTATTATTAACTTTTACATCTTGAAAAGCTGGTAGGATAGAGCCAGCCAACTAGACTGAACAATTATTAAGTTGCGTAAACATCACACTAGACCTCAGAATGCTATGTTAAAATTGTTATGATATAAAAATTAACATTACAAGAATAAGCAACAAAAATGTGACGTAAACAAAGCTCATAAATATTTAAAAAAATAAAAAGAACATAAAAGTTTATTTTGATCGAAATAATACCAGAACGTTTTTGTTTTGTTTTCTCTTTTGTTCTATTCACCACACCATACGCTGAATCGATTTGTAAGTTATCCGTTGCCGTGTTGCCGTCAGAAAGAATCAGTTTATCTAAACATGCAGTCTAAAATAGAATGTAAATGAAAGCAAACTTTGTACATACTCCTTGTTCTTGGCTAAACGTTGCTAATAATCCGTCAATTTTCTGCTACCAATTAACTGTCTTCATATTTTACTGACATTACCATGCAAGACTTTCCAAATCCATTTCCTGATAAATGTTGTTGACAGTGTGAGAGATTTTGAAATTTGTACTACATAAGCCGAAGCGTAGAGAACCACAGATCAAAGCAAATTTAAATAAGACTAAAGTGTACTTACCTGAAGTTTTAGGTTTTGATTTTTTCTTCATCTTGTTAACGACGCCATAAGTAACATCTATTTGAGATTGCGCGTCTAAACATTAAAGCAAGCACTGTACATTTAAGCATTTTGAAAAAAATCTAAATAGTACCCTCTTCACTAATAGTTAATGGTGATGATTTTATTGAATGTCGTCGTGTAGTGGTAATTGTTCCTAACTTCGAAAAGCCGAGTTTGGGTTACGAATAACAATTTGCAGCAAATGCAAGAACTTTCACTTTGATTCAAGAAATGACACTTGTAGTCGACTTAATTATTCAATACTGTATCAATCGCAAGGTTTTGTGAGCGAATGCTCACTTGATCAGGCACACAAATGAAAAATATTAACTTTGCCGAATGAAGTGAACGTGTGCTCTTGAAACTGAACATAAAAGTCAACTACGAGTGTCATCTTTGTGTTTTCATCTTTTATTTCAACTATGCAATTTATGGAATGCTAAAAGTTCAAATTTCTAAATTTGGTGCAGCATTCCCAACTACCCTCAGGTCTCCCACAAAAAATTAAATCCACTTTTGCATATTGTAGGCTAGTCCATCTACAGCGTCATAGAAACGGACAAGCCTACAAGATGCTGGTGGAGATTAGATTTTGTGTGGGAGACCTGTGGATGTGAAATGCTGGTGTAAATTGAGGGTGGTTGGGAATGCTGGTGAAGCATCACCATGTTTGGAAATTTTAATTTGATGCTTCATAATTTGAATTTGTACTTGATCAACTTGTTTACAACATTTTGATTTTGAGATTATCACTGCAACTTAACATTCGCCGGGAAAGGAATTGCCCAAATTCGCATTCGCAATATTATAGTAATTTCCATTGCTGTTTTACTGGCATCTTCTAGAATCTAAAACATCTTAAATATTCTACGCTGTGTCAATTTTATTGAAAATCTGTAATCATAAAGTGAGAAATGGACAGGTTGTGATGATGTGTATCCGAGTTGATTTATTTGGGGAATCAACTACTTGCTGTTGAAAGCAGTGAAATCTATGTGGAACGGCTAGTTATTGTAGTTAGTAATGAGAGTGAGATCAGGTTTGCTTGTAAATATTTTTCTTTATGTATTGAACAAAAGCGGTGTTTGATTGCTATCCAATTGGCGGGGTATCAGAAAGGTTTGCAGTCAGACAGATTGTTTAAGCAATATATCATAATATTACTGTGTTTTTAATAAAATTTCTTACCATGTTGTTTGTTGGGTGCACCCGTGCAGGGCGTTAGTTTACGAAAATCATAGTATTTAGAAGATAGAAAATGTAACAATTTCAACAAAATAATTACCAGACTAATTAAATTTTTGTACCTGAGTCAGGTGCTGAAGCATAAATGGCATTTTCAACTTCCAGCTTCCGATCATCTAAAATATTACTCTGAGCATTATAAAATAAAAACGAGACCGCACTTGGCACCTCAAGCAAACGGTCACATAAGCGTTGGTGGTTGCCTTTACAAAGTTTGCGCAACTGTTTGTGTTTATCAAAAAAATAAAGATCTACCTTTAATTAAAGCAATCTAACTTATAGTGGCTTTATCTCTTTCATAATAAAAGAATTGCAATGTGAACCCTGGAGATATTAAAGCAGTGGTTCTCAAACTTGGCTACGCGTACCATTAGTGCCACGCCAGCTCTATGCATATGATACAAGTCACATGCCAAATTTACTGTCAAATAAATTTATGTGGTCTTTTGCTGAAACTTGTGCGTAAGCTAAACATTTGCTGTTGTGAACTAAACTAAAAATAATAAGAGCTACGCCAACACGCAAGATAAACTTTTTCAAATAGTCGAATATGGCGACCCCAAAAGCTTTTTCTAATTTTCACAATCATTATGAAATAATTTTCAAACTCAAATGCCTAAAACATTTTTACAATCACTAAAAACACGTATTCTTGAGCGTTTCCAGATACTCTAATTAGCAATGTTTTTATGAAAAGTTGTTGGACGTATGGCTGTCGAAATACGACAAATAAAAGACGGTTTTAACCCCATTTCTTTTGATTGGCCTTTTGGTGGTGCGCGGTGACAAAACTTTCGCAACACACATTTGCTCGAAAACCGATTAATATCTTCAAAAGTGATGGTAAACTTATAGTTAGCACTTGCTTATCGAAAACTTTTAAAAGGGAGAGAGTGCACAAAAGCAAATTAAGCTAATTTTTTGTTCGGTGTCAAGACTAAAATGAGGTGCATGACACACTCCCTACCTAAATAGGTCAGTGATTAGAAGGCATAAAATATATTTACAAATCTTTATTTTAGACGGATGACTTGTTAAAACACAAGTGACACGGTCTCAAACAGTTACTGAACGATGTAATCAATTGTCACGCGTCTTGTGTATTTTCTGCTGTGTGATCTTTGTCTTGAACCGCGTAAGTAACTTCACATAGTTCGACAACCCAAAGCATTACTTGAGCTCTGTAGTTGTAGATGCTGGAGCTGCAGTTTTGCTATGAGTTACTTTCATAATTTGTGTTTTGCATATATTATTCGTTATTTTTGCTTATTAGTGAATTAAAGCGAATAAAAACCTTACTTTTTGTTGTAGCAATGTTATTCATATTGATTGCTGAACCAAAAAATTTTTTACTTTGACCAAACAAAGTTGATATCTTATCTAAAGGTCTGGAATCCACAAAAGCTTTTAACTACTGCCTTTGAATCTCTAAAGTGTTTATTGCTGCTGTTGCAGTTAACTTTAAAGAAAAGAAAAAGCTAAACAAATCTGCTTTACATATTAACTCCTTAACTCGTGGAACATAATCGTTCGTAGCTAAAGCAGCAAGTTACGATGAAGCCAAGACAGTTCTTAACGGGCTTAACTATAAGCAAAAAATATGGTTTTCACCCGACATTTATTGATGAACAGAACACAACGTTCTATCAAAAGCATTGCAGAAGTACTCTCATTTTTTTGAAAGTTAGCTAGAAATAGCGGTTTTGTACAAGGCACACAGAGCAGTACAGAAACCGAGCTTACATGAGACACCTTTTATTAACGGGCATGTTTCTTCCAGCATCATTTACTTGAAGGCGATGACATATACAGATTTTCAAACTATAATTAAACATGCCGAAACACTTAATCGGGTGCAGCACCATACAGTATTCTACTCGCCTCTTAGCACTTACTCCGCGATATCAACAAACGAGGACTTGAACTTGATGTACTTCGTTTCTCCTCTCCTGCCTTGGCTGGCCATACAGCAGGAAAGGACCGCGTATGCCAATGCTATTTTGGTAGTGATGTATTTGACACAGGTGGAAGAACTTATGCCAAACCAACGGCAAACGCGGTCAGAAATAGAGAAAACTAGATCACTTTCGAAAAGTACTTCAGAGAAAAATGCGAAAATTTGTTGCCGCGTTAGGGTCTTCTTCACAATCGCCTGATAAGCAAAAAACTTTTGTCTAATCGTTTCTGGTCAAGTACAAAACTTACAGCGCGGTGATCGGTTTTAAGAGTAAACCGATGATCGGGAAGAGAGTGGTTCCATTTTGTTATGGCGTTCATATGCTTTTGATGGCGATTGGTTTGACATTTGATCTTTGTGTGACCCTACTTCTCCTGATTAAACTAATTTGAAACAAATTTTATCAATTGCACAATCCTCATTTCAATTTTTGTAAAAAAAGTGTCCACCTTACATATCTAGTTTTATGATATGGACACTCCTGGGTACTCATACTGATACCTCACTTGGAGTTACATGTAAACAACGTTTTACAATACTTACATCAAAAACTAGGGTATGATATATCTACAGCAAATCTACCAAGCAAGCTTCTTTTCGAATCAACGCATTCAAAATTGGAACGCGTTGATGTACGCCATTATTAATATGGCATGACTAAAACAACAATGACCCATGATAAAACACCCAAAATGTCTTTATTTCTATGTAATTTCAAAAAAGATCTGTTACCAAAAATTTTTTGCATTTCACTCTAATCTTTTATTTTAACTTGTTATTAATTAACACTTGCTTTACGGGAAAATTTCTACACCTAGTTTTACGGAGGGGTCGTTTTCGACCCCGATCTTGTTTTGCTAATTGCGGTTTTCTCGCACTAGTTTTTGAACTGCTAGTATGTTGTATTGCAACGGTTACGCATAATAAATTAATTTTACTTTTAAAAAATACGTTTTGTACAAAATATAAAAGCATTTAATTAGATAGTTTTACGCAAGCTAAGCATTTTACGTAAGTCACTCTGAAATTGTCCACCTCCGTAAAATTTTTGGTAGCTTTTTTCCAGACTCAAAAACTCAACTAGTAAGCTATTTTTTCAACGTTTCAAAACCTGGAATTTGATCTAGAATAAATTTTAGGAAAATTCAAAGCAGTTCATTGATATTTGGTCACGCATTTAGAAGATATATAGCAAATAAACAACAACCAGGGTCGAAAACGACCCCTCCGTAAAACTAAGGGTAGCTTCTTTCCAGACGCGAAAACTCAACTAGTAGGATATTTTTTCAACGTTTCAAAACCTGGAAGGTAATCTAGAATAAATTTTAGGAAAAGTCAAAGCAGTTCATTGATTTTTCGGTCACGCATTTAGAAGATAAAAAGCTAATAAACAACAACCAGGGTCGAAAACGACCCCTCCGTAAAGCTAGTGTTAAAGCGTTCAATTGCTTTCTTGATGCTAAATTTATTGGGGATCTATATTACATAAAGTTTCGTGCTATAAGTCTTTCTCTGCATGACATATACAATTGGTCAAACATTTTAAAATTTATGCTCTGATATGTGAAACTATTTGATAAAGTAGACTTATATTATTATAAGCCAAAACTTTCTTTTTCGCTCGCTTTTATTTAAATAGTTTAAGTTAAGCAGTTAAGCAGTCAAACTCAATAAATATGCATGAAATCAAGCGAGAAATTGCCCACCAAACTGCCAATACGGCCCCAATTGCTTTTTTTTTTTTATATATCAAAGCCTTTTGCCAATGGCATTTAGTCGGTCAAAATTTAACCAATGTTTTTAAATTTCAAAATACTGACCGACTTGTAAAATTATAAATGTTAATCATACCTGAAATATTTTTTTTCATTTTTTTCAACCGTATGGTAATCAGCAGAGCTAACAAAATAACAACAATGCACGATCCAACTATCGCAATGATAGTTCCAGCTGAACACAGTTGATCCACGATAGACATTTTTTCTGTAGGTTCAACAACATAAATTTGAAACGATATATTTGTTTCACCAAATCCATTTGAGTAAAGAATCAGTTCATAGGATCCATTTAAATTGCTGTTGACCTGATAAAAAAATTGATATACAGTCAAACCTCGGTTTTCGAACGTCTCGCAGTTCGAACAATTCGGTTTTCGAACGGAAAATTCGAGATGAAAATCACTCGGTCCTCAAACAAAAATTCGTTTCTCAAACAACTCAAGAAAAAGATTTACCTGAACCAAAGAGACAGAGAATAGAGGAAACACCCTTAAAGTTATCAGAAGTTTTTATGGATGGGGATTTCCCATCCAAGAAATAGCTCATCTTATTCTTCCCATCACTTTGCATCAAAATAGGTGTACATATGTACAACACATTACTGTATCAAAATTTGCATTAAAATTACTTGTTATATTTTTCGTTTTATTTATACTTTTGTGTTTTATTTACTCTTTGAAAAAATGGTTTTATACTATAATGTACAGGGTATAGTGTAACCAGGTGAATAAGCTATTCTTTAGGTGTATAGAACAAATTAATCTCTTTTTCACTATTTGTAATGGGAAAATATGATTCGGCTTTCGAACAAATCGGTTTTCGAACAACCTTCCGGAATGAATTATGTTTGAAAACCGAGGTTTGACTGTATATTTTTATAGGAAAGTGTCTTCAGCATTAAAAAGTTGTCAGATACAGATACGGGTATCAACTAGACTGCATCATCTTAAAAGTCACGACTATAGTACATTAGTGGGAAATTTTGGGCTGCACGAAGATAGTAGTCATATTCTTAAGTTCAAAACAGTCCTAATTACGTATTGCATATCACGCATCGCAGTGTTGTTTTCCTTCCAACTTATAAGGAAGCATAGATACTACAATAAATGTTGCTATTTTAAAATGCATAGCATTGGATTGCATTCAAGAGACTGCCGCGATTACAGGGTGAAGCTACAGTCGTTGACGTCACATAAAGCAACCAACAAAATGTTGCCATCGGTGATCATTTTCTACAAGCAATAGGAAACAACATTTCAGCATTTTTTATTACTGTTTACCAACACTGCAAAAGCCATCAATATTTTTCAGGTAAGACAACTTTGCTCTAAGTAAATGACCACATAAAAAATGATGAGTGACAAACACGCAACCTTCGAAGCAGAGGCTTTTCAATAAATTAGATAGTTTTTTGAAAATACAAACCTTGTTTGCTTTCACATTTACATATAGAAATAATCGACAAAGCTAATTACCTGGTTTCTCACAAAAGTGAAATATTGTTGGGTTGTGGATGAGTGAACCAAATTATTTGCATCGTTAAAATAAGTGACGTTGATCCCTGAGTAACAAAGTTTTGAAAACGAAAGCTGCTGTATGAGGTACATTGGAATAAATATAGCTTATGCTTCAGTAAACTGTTTATCAACTATGTACTAAACCCATATAATTACCATTGAATAAAACGGATTTGAATTGTGCACTTGGATTAGATTGAAATGAAATGATACAAGTTCCAACAGCATTCGCTTTCAACAAGCATTGTTGAGGTGAAGTACTGTATGGACGAACTGAAATAAAATTCCATGCGAATATGCCATCGGACAATTGTAATAGCAAGAAACAGCTATATTAGTTAATGCTACAGGTTGACCATCACAAATCCGGAATCATTGGGACCTAAGAAGTGTTGGATTAGCCATTTATTATCTTAGGATACACAAACCCAGTTGCCAACCACCTCATCTTAAAATTAAAATATCCTTTAAATCAGTACAAATTGGTTAATAAAGAAGACAAGTGAAATGTTAATGCAATACAGGAAATATAATTGGTACAGGTACAGTGCAGTGCAGCACAAAGCTGGCGCGGTGACCCGGGAAATTTAAAAGTACAGTGCAGGTAAAGGTACTGTTTTTGAAGTCAAATTAGTGCCGCATAACTGATTGCCGAATTAGTAATTGTCAATCTGTGCTAATTAAAAAAATGCAATTTCTAACTAACAAAATAAACTACGACATGCCGCTTATAAAACTAGAACTGTGCGACACAACAAAAATCTTAGTTCAAGAAATAAACCAAGACCTATTTGACTTTCAATCAACATTGCACTTCAGACAAACTCATGATAATTTAAATAAATCTCATGGTAATTTAAATAAACTTTATTTAACCTCTGCTTTAAAACTTGTTTTAAACTTATGAATTTGAGTCAGCTATATTTTAACTTGTTAAATAGACTGATTTACTGTGTACTGTATATATGAGCAGATCTCAAGGAAAACGTCTAATTGATGATACGTACACAAAACATTGATAAAACGGTGCTGTGATCGACCAGACAACGGATCAACAAGTTCTACGTAAGGAGATTGAACTTGACAAAAAACTGATTGTTTGTGTTTTGCTTTTTGTGATCTGCTGATTATAAATGTTCCGTTCTAAACAGTAATGAATACAATAATGCATACACGAAACCCTCATTTTATTCCAAATCAGAGGGAAAGTTCCACACAATTTTTTAAAGCCTCGGCCAAGTAAACCCATATGGCTTGCACAGCAAAATGTAACTTAAACCAAATACACTAACGATGTTTTAAAATGAAATGATTATACATCAAATCCTAATCAACTCTTCGAACATAAGATGGAGAAACGATTGGTGATCTTACAGTCTTCAGTTGGCTGCTATAATCGGAAAACGCATATCATAGTTTCGCTTGATCATGCAGCATGTTACGGAAAGTTCTAAGCGTTGTACTCGCAGATGTTCCACTTCTAGTCTAGAAACATTCCATCACACCATGCAGCCAAATTTTACACATACTAATAATGGATTTGCATGATGCTTAACTAAAAGTATATTAAACGACAAAGGATATAACTTTGGTTAAAAAACAAAAACCACATCTTATAAATCTGGGATCAAGTGCATAAATTTCCCCACATGGGGAAATTTATGCACTTGATCCATTTTAAATATCAATTAAAAAAATTTTGCACCCCCAGGTTTCTATCTCCCACCCTGAACACTCCCTTTCAGTGTACACTGCCCCGTACATTTACATACCAGGCCTGCCCCTTCAGTGTACACTGCCTTTCTTTTAATGCCCTGCCAGCTGAGATTCTAATGTTCTTAAGAATAAACTTGATAACTAACTGGGGAAAATTTTGCACTTGTTGTTGTCTTAGGGAAAATTTTGCACTTGTTCCTAAATCTGAAAACCTTCCTGATAAAATTAAAATATGCTGCAAGAACATATCCCGATAGTTACAGGCAAAAACAAAAAGTGTGCAACACTAAAAAACGTGCAGGAATTTTTGGAATAGGGCACTAATCTAAAAAAGCCAATTCAAGGATTTTTGTCCGCAAGAAGCTTTTCTTTCAAGCTCAGTTACCGTTTCAAAAAAGCCATTCTAGGATCAAAACAGAAAGGCATGGCAGAATAATAGGGTACGCTACCGGGAATACGTAATTTTAAGCCATAAGCAAGCACTTGAGCAAGAATTTTTTTGTTTCCATGCCAAACAGCCTCAAACAACCAATCAAAACAGCTGAAAGAAAAAGCAACGGCAAAAAACCATAATCATTTCTATATATAGCGACCTGCGTTACTGCAACCCAACAGAAATTAAATAAGTTGCACTTTTAAAAAACATTTAGCAATAAAAATACTAGCAGAGAATTGAATTTCATAATCTTATTCTATAGCAACAGCAAATGAAAGTTGTTAATTTAAACTGAAACATGCCTGTGTTCAGACTCGTTTCGTATTTTACTGATGCTGCTGGCACAGTGTATTTCCACCCCAGCGGTACCTCCAGTAGACAAAAATTGACGACGTGTTTCCTTCTCATAGTCAAAATAACGTAACTATAGTGAAGTTTAAACACTGAGCCTAACAACATTGCTGCCATAAACGACAATTCAGCTCACTCAAGCATGTGTTGACAAAAACAACAAAACCCAACTCAAACAATGCAGAACGCAACAGGGGAACACAAATGCTATTGCAAGTAAAGAAGACAATTCTTATAATAAACTAAACGTTCTACACCCACTTTTTTACCTCCTCAACGTAAGTTCGTACACCATCAACGAAGAAAACAGAACCATTTGAAGCCGGAAAACTTGATTGATGTTCACATTTCAAACTGATGCTATCACCTTCTGTTACATTCAAATTTCCAGAAACAAAAACGTTTGAAGGAGCTGAAAATTTGCATGGGTAAAAACACAACTACAAGCACATCAAAATGCATGAGATTTGTTTCCGCCAATGAAAAAAAGTCATGGTGCCCTTAATCTATTTCCAGTCTGCCAAATTTATTACTCAAATCACACATTTCAAAAAGTAAACAGTACTTATTTGCAAATACTGACAAATGACAACAACTCACCTTTAAACAGTATAACCATACTCATGGCTACATCATGTGGGCAAGCTGCATCTGAACTAGGTTGAATTTGGCACCCTCAGTACCCAAAACTGATCAGATGGAATACACAAAGTGATACAGAGAAACAACAAAGACGGTTTGGGTCATGTTCTTGGGCTAATCCAATTTTTATCTTGTGAAATTCTACAAGAGCTTGTGATTTATCCTTCTTGTAAGTTGGCATTAAAATTCATTAGGAAAAAGCAGCATGTAACTATTTGTAGACCTATAAAGACACAAAGAGAAGACAAGGAAGGGCGGTAAATCAAAAACTGTGTGTTTTTTCCAAACGATTTACAAAACTTTTTAAGCGCAAGCTGATTATTTTTATAGATAATCCAGTTTACGGTCACAAGCCACCTTAAAGAAAGTATAATATCATGTTAAGTGTTTGAATCACTGCAATCACCAAATGAAGAGCTACTATACATCTGCAACTTCTACGATTGATTTAATGTTCTTTGAAGTGGGTGCAAAAATATGCAAATGAAATGGTTTTTTAAACGAAACGCAAAGCAGGAAAGAAAGTGTAAAGCCTATATCAATCAGTCAATTAGTTAATGCTACAAATGAAACGCGCAAAATAGTTGATTGACCGATTCACTGTTTAAGAAATTTAAGTGATGTCGTCGTAGATTGATCAAGCACCCAAACTCAATCCGGGCCAGCACAAATCAAAGCCAGAGCCGAGGGTCTGCCCTTTTACCACCCCGGGCCGCTGTGCTGCCCAGACTAGATTCTGGCAGTGGTGGTGTAAAGCCAACATCGAGTTGCGTCATCCAAAACTTGCAGACCTCGTTTTCCTCTTGGTACATGATATATAAGACAAGAAGATATGACGTGATCTGCAGTTTGCTCAGTGGCGCCGCATTCGCAAATCGGTGATGGAGCGAGACCCCATTTGTACATGGACGAGTGAAAACGTTCTACACCAGTCCGCAGGCAATTGAGCCTTACCCAAGATGTTCTGAGCAGATTCATTCCAAGTGGCCTTGAACTGACTCTGAGAATGAAAGCAGGGACCCTTGAAGTACTTTCCAAGTAGTCCGCTTCCCATTTATGTTTTGTCCACTGCTTCCGCGGATGTCCAGTTTAGACAAACTACTTAATAGTTTCCATGCAGCAGTTTCAAATGGGCGTCTTGATCTAAGTCTCCCCTGGTGCGCATCCTGCTGCCCAACCAACTGTCAGTGCAGTACATGATCGGTATCATGTATAGCAGGGGTCGGCAACCTTTTGGACGCGGCGTGCCAGTTTTCGAATAATATCAAAATGTGAGCAACTTCGCGTGCCAAACTTTTTATGTGTTTGGTTTGCACAGTCAACTACCTTATTTGAATAGAAAACGAATAAGACACAAATTTATTTAATTGACTTTATTGGATAAAGTCAAAGAGAGTCAAAAGAGTAGCTTTTTAAGAAGATTCTTGTTCTTGCTCAGCTCTACAACATTGGGACTAAATTTGGACACTTTCAGTTAAACACATATGCTTCCGTGTGATCTTTCGTAAGTTGGCTGCAATGGGGACTGAGAATAAACTTTATGTGTGAAAATATTTGTTCACGCAAGCAAGTGGATCCAAATGCCCACAGCAAAGCTATTGCCATCTTCTTCAGACAGCTAAATTTCTCCGGCAAAGATTCCCAACTGTTAAAATGCTGTTTGCTTGTTTTCAATCGTTTCCAGCGATTTTCGCTAATCAACAAATTTCGATGTCAACAATAAAGATGCTTTAAAATCGATCAGCAGCATCTGGAAGTCTTCAATATTGATCCATTCAAATTCAGATAATTTCAGGTCTTTGCAGCTCTCGGGCTTGATGAGAAAAAAAACAATAAATCAAATTGCTGAATATCTTGAAATCTATTGCAAAATTGAGACGTTTGATCCTTCATGTACATGTCAATTACAACTGCATTAACATAGTGATCCACTGAAAAGCCTTCAGATATTAAAGATGCAAAAAGTTGCAGTTTGGATGTCCCGCGTGTAGACATCTAGTTTAGATACAAATCCTTTCCATACCTCAAAAACACACATCACTGTTTGTCCTGTACCCTGCAAACGAAGATAAAGTTCGTTAGGATGCGTGGTGATATCCGCAAGAAACGTCAGTTTTACTAACCACTTTTCATCCTCCAGTTCAGAGTCGGCTTTTCCTTGTCCTATTAAAAAGGCCCTTATCTCAACTAGACATTCGACAAACGTCAAACTCCCCTACGAGTCACCCTGACTCATTTTACTCTTTCATCTTATGAGCGGGCTCTTCGTCTCCCAACCTCCTTTCCCATTTCAGGTTTGGCCAGACTTGGAGTGAAACCAAGACTCTGCAGATCTTCCTGGAGAGCTTTTGCGTCCACTTACCCGCTTACGCTTCCTTCTACTTCCCCTAGGGAGGCTTTTCTTGCTTGCCCTGCCTTTCCTCCTTGGAACTCCCCTTCTTTACTGTGGATTTCACCCTCTCCTTTTTATACCCTCGCTCTGATCTCCCTCGTTCTCGCCAAGGTGCGGCTCTCACTTACCTTGGCTCTCTCCCCTCTCACGATCTGGTGCTTTGGACTGACGGCTCTGTTCCTTTTCCTTTCGGCAAAGGCGACTCTCTCTTTCTCTTTTTACAATCTACGGTCCAGGCCTTGTGGAGTTGCCCGGCTTTTGGGGTTCCAAGGTCTTCCGCCATGCCCCCATCCCTGGGAATGGGTCGATAACAACAGCAGCAACAACAAACGTCAAGAGAACCTTACCTTAACTTAACCACCCAACACTTCAGTGCAGAAGCACATCATGTTGTGCACTTTCCATCTCTTCAAGCAAAGATCAAAACTGTCTGTGTGTGGTAGCAGAGTGTGCGACAAGGGAACTCTCTATTTTTGTTACAGTTGACATTAAGTCATGAAGAGCAGAATTTTTAAATCTTTACACAAATACTTTTTTGATGAATAATACAGTGCAACTTCATAACAGGGTGCTCAATCTTTTTCTCAGCCATAGTAACAAATCTAGGGTGTTGCCCATCATAACAGGTCCGCCGTCTGTTGTAACTGAGAATATCTCGCTTATATCAATCTTTCTTTCCTCAAAAGTTCTTGGTGAAAAGTCAAGTATATCTTTTCCTTTAGTAGTGCCATACATAGGTTTCAAGCAACAAAGCTCTTCATGTACTTCGCCGTTACTGCAGTATCTAGCTACAACTGCTAAACGTGAATTATTGTTTACATCTATGCTTTTATCAAGGAGCTACGCTCAAAACATTCGCTGCTTTTAAAGCAGCAGTTTGTTGCTCAGTTACATCGGTAGCCATATCCGTGATAGATCTCTCTACTGTCCGAGAAGAAACAGGCATATCCTTGATCCTCGAAATTAGTGTGCATTTGTTTGGCGAATCATCAAACAACACTCAAACAACACTTCAGCACAACTGATAAAAGCCTCCTTCACAAACAATTCATCAATAAATGGTTTTCCATGTTTAGCAGTGCCCTCTACGATTTTGTAGCTACCTTTGATTGTTCGATTCGTGCTACAAATCACTTTTTTGAAAATGCCGCTTTGCTTTTCGTAGTGTGGTACTGCCTTTTTTAAAAGTTCGATCTTCTCTGTATAGTCCTTGAAGGACCTCTTATGCTTCGATTCAAAATGTTGTTTTATGCTAGATGTTTGTCAAACGACACCTTGACAAGAAAGAGCACACACAGCTTTGTCGTCTCGAGAAACAAATCTGAAATCTGTCGTGCAGAATTCTTGGAAAGATCTCACATCTAAATTGAGATTCTTAGAAAGCCTAAATCCGTAATTTTTTAGGTAAAGAGGCTGTTTTTGAAATCAATTAAATCTTAAGTGCAGATTTCACATACGCGTCAAATCCCTTGGCGTGCCATGAAATATCCTCTGGCGTGCCACAAGTGGCACGCGTGCCAGGGGTTGCCGACCCCTGATGTATAGGACGATTCGCCAAAGAGAGTGTCGCTCCAAATTGGCGGAGCTCAGCTGGCTGGATGTTTGCGAGGACAGGCAAGTCCTACGTTGGTGTGGGACGCAAGCATCCAGCGACAATGCGAAAAGCATCATTGAGAATGCTGTCAATGAGGCGAGTATGCGTACTTTGACACCAAACTGGTGCGCAGTACTCAGCGGTGGAGTAGACCAAGAAAAGAGCAGAGATGCGCAATGTCTTGGCACCTGCACCCCATTCAGATTGCACAAGTCGCCTCAACAGCGCAACTCGAGTGGAGAGTTTCTTGCACAAAGCTTCGAGGTGGTGACGGAAAGTGAGCGACCTATCCAGCTTTACCCCAAGACACATTGATACTGGACAGGGTGGCAATAGATTCCCATTGTTGTAAACATTAAGGTCATGTTTGATCTCTCTGTTTTTGAGATGAAAGGCCCCCGCTACCGTTTTCGTATTGCTTACCTTCAGCCTTTAAGTCTGAAAATATCCTGAAAGTTTGGTCATGTCTTGGCTTAGAGTGTCCTCCACATTCTTCCAATCTCGAGAAGCATACAGCAATGCTAAATCATCAGCATATGCATACTTTTGGGAAGTCATGGAAGGCAGATCGTATGTGTAAATTGTGAATAGGAGGGGTGCCAAGATCGATTCCTGTGGTAGGCCGTTTTAGAAACGTTTTGACCTGCTTTCCTTGCCCTCACCAGCAGTGAGCGTGAAGCTTCTATTCCGGACAAAGTCCAAGATCATCCGGACCATGTGCTTATCCGGTAGAAGCCTAAGCAATTTGCAGGTGAGGCCACGGTGCCAGACAGTGTCGTAAGCAGCTGTGAGATCAACAACACGGCACTAGCCTTCTTCTTGGCATCAAACAAATCCTCGATATTTTGAGTAAGTCATACTTTTAACTTAACTAACGTAGCGTAAGTCATAATTTTAAAGGGTGAAACCGGCCATGAGGACAAATATGCGGGTAACAAGCATCCACGTGCCTGCATGAAAGTGGTATATTTGGAAAAAACACTGTTAATAGTGCTGTGATTAGTTTTTTAAGGCACGCACTTTTATTTCACACAAACATAAACATCAGTAATGGTAAAAATAACTCAAGCAACTAGCTTAAATTTTGATTTAGGTTCAGATAAAACGCCTACGTGATAAATATCAGCAAGCAGAGAAAATCACGACTCCTATAATTGCTACAGGCAAAATGCAATAAATAATCGCGAAAACACAGCACCTGTCCAACACTGAACAACATCGGAATCCACCCATTGAGCGAGACATTTAGTTTTGTTTGAAACAACTTTTGTTTTATTGGAATAATATAAACTTCCGTCGTTACTACATCTATACTCTCCCATTGCGTTATAGTCGGATGATCGAGAAACAACCTCAAGTGATCTGCCGGAACCAATGCTGCAGCCTACAAAAAATTAGCACTCTAAATGAAAACGCCCCAAGAATAAAGTTTAAACTACTTTCATTTTAATACAAAAACATTAAGCTAACAACACTCACTTGTCCAGCATTGGAAAAAATCGGAATCTTTCCACTGAGCTGTAGCAAGACATTTGGTTTTGTTTGAGAAAACCCGTGTTTTATTGAAATAAGCTACGTATTGATTTTGTGGACATCTAAACTCTCCCACTGCGTTGTAGTTGGATGAAGTGGAAACAACTTCAAGTGATCTACCTGGCCTGATTCTGCATTCTACAAGAAATAATTGTTTGGTGCTATATCAAATCTCAAAGATAGATATCAATATCAAGTAGTTTTTTTATTGCGGAAAAATTACGTAGCAAAAAGTCAAGGTTTTGGTTGCAGTATATACTGAGTAGAACTTGTCTCCATATTTTGGGGTAGAAGGAGCTCCACCAGCACAAAACAGACCACTGTCGAGAATATTATTGCCATATTTTGAAAGCACATGCAAACAAATATTTTCTGTTATTGTTTCTGACGCTTTGTCACTTTGCACTTACTTACCAACCTAATGTGCCTGAAACTTTCAACTGCCACTCGCAAAATAACGTTAGTTCCGAAGATTCTTTAAAATTCCTCTTTAATGGAATAAATGATCAAATTATCTTGCGTTCATTAATTACGCAGCGGTTTTAGTAGAAAATGCATGGTAATTTTCTCGACTTGGTGGATAACTAGCAGAAAATTATAGAAGTCCAATTTTTTAAACATAATTCTTTTCAAGACAAAACCAAATAAGTTTACGAAACCAAGACCAATAAAACCTGGTGGCAGGGATGCATTGTCCACATCCCCCTGGTTCTTCTTCTGAGGTATGGTCCCTTTTGCTCTATTCGGACGCAATGCACGAAGGGGCAGACAGGAAGGTTTGTGTCACAAAATATCATAACGAGGGGGTAGCACCAAGTCGTGATGTATACGTAACATCAATTAACTTATTTTTGTAATTGCAAAACAAAAACAATTGTGGCGCTCATCCCGCATTTTGGTGGCCCTATGCTTATACAAAGGATAATTATACATTGCTTCCTACAAAAAATTAGCACAGTTTTAAATTTCATTAATGGTGCTCATTGCGCATATGGTAAAGGAAAATATGACATCTGGGGTCCAGGTTTTAAGAATTTCCCCGTTTGATCTTATTTTTGACTTTCTATTTCTTTAATTTTGGTAAAGTATAAACTTTTCGGTTTTTAAGCATTGCAAACGCTAGCAAGCCAAAATTATATTGCAAAACCAAAACGCTGATTTTATTAAGCAGTGCATTGCACAGGATTTATATACATATATTTTTGTAAAACTGGGTACTCAATAGTAGAAAGTAAACTACTGGCGGAAACATTAAACAACCGATTTCAAAACGCAAGAACACAAATATCTTTTTTATTCTTTGATCGCTTTGTTATCTTTGAAATAATTTATCGGCCTACTATAAGAGTAATATATTGCAGCTGGCAGAACTCACTGCTATAAATGCCACATTGGCCGGGACCATGATAAAATGGTATTGCTTTCGATAGCTACGTTGCTGTGACATTGGAAAAATAATTGTTAGAGGCTAAGACGTAAATTTAAAAATAGCAAATTGTGCGAAGTGCATTTGGAAAAAGATTATAAGAAAAAAGAAGTTTGGAAACTTCAAAGCACATCTCGACAACTGGTCTCTGAATCACCGACAGCGGTATTCTACAAAACGTTCTGAGGCTTTGTCTATTGTGTTGCAAATGTTATTTTTGCAATAAGTACTCAAATTGGCAAAAAAAATTGTTAAATCAAAACAAGAATAACAATCGCCTTCAATTGCAGCGTTTTGCAGTTCAATAGGACGTTCTGTCTTGTACGGTTTACAATCTTTCGTTTTGAGTTTTGTACCGTTGGAGCATTGTGTTGATATATTTTATTCTTTCGACTAAAGTAAATATTTCTCGGGTCCATAAAATTTCGGAAAACAACTAACTTTAGCACTAAATATTATAACTGTTATGACAAAACTTGACTATAGTTGTTATATCAAACTTAGTTTAGAGTACGCCCGAACACGCCCGTGACATCAAAGGCTGTTTTCAAATAAAAAGACGCCATCAACATCTGTCGTTTTAAAATGTTTTATAACATGGATATTTAAGCTCACTACCCAAAGTCCACATCTAGGCAAGAAGACCTTTCCATAGGCCAAGCTGCCTGATTGTCATGTTAAGCCACCTTCCCACTGAAAAAATATTTAGTTTTGTTTGAAGTAACTCTGGTTTTAATGTAATACAATAATATGCTATTGTTACGGCATCCAAACTCTCCCACTGAATTGTGATCGGATGATTGAAAAACAATTTCAAGTGATCTACCTCCACTGATACTCCAAGATCCTGTAAAACGCTAACTAATCTAAATGTAACAACAGCGTCAAGTAAGCTGAACACTAATAAAGAAAGTGTTTGTTTAAATGAGGAAACTCCAGCAAAAAACAATTTATTGGGCTTCGTGGCTTCTGATTCAATAAAAGAAGTTTAAAAAGTGTATTCAGTGAGATGGAAATACATTTGAGAGAAGTATTCTTTAATTGTAATGTTGATCTCTAAATCAACCGTAGAGACAATTTAAAGAAGTAGCCACGCTTTTTGCTTAGGTCAATCATACTTTGGCCGAACTGCAATATCAGCTCCGTCAAAAAGAGTGGTTTTAAATGCTGGTAATGTTTTCACGACAAAAAACTTTTAACCGCAATTCTCCCAACTATCGATATTCTTCGAATTTTTTTCTGATATTTTAGGACATGAATGGTGTATGCCATTTTAGGTAATTGCAAATTTTTACCCTTGTATATTTTGCGGTTTTGAAATATGGCGTTGTTACCACATCGTAGCAATGAATGCTTCGGTCACAAATTTATTCTATTTTGCAACATTTTGAAAAGCGTCTTAACATCTTTCACGATTTTACCTTGAGGTGTTAAAAACTCGAACTGAGTTAATTTGAACTACTGCATATGTTAGATATTCTTGTGCACTATGGGTTGCAGAAACTGTGTGGAATGTTGCTGTATTTCTGGTGTAAAATAGCATACGAGACAAACAATCTAAAAATGCTCTTTTATCAATCTATTTGTACTGTTGATCCAATTGCAAGCCTTATTCTTCACCAAACGATCAATACACTGATCGAGAAAAGTCTTGTTTGATTCATTCCGTTCCTTGTTCTAACTGTGAATATGCATACATTGGGCAAACCGAACGAGATCTTTTTAAAACTTTAGCTGAACACCAACAAGCTATCAAATACCAGAGCAATGCGCTTAATTAGATTATGACATTAGATCATTTAATTGATTGAAGTAACACATGCACTTTGAAAGTTGAGTCTAACTACTTTCGACATCTTGCAGCTGAAGCATGGTTTATTAACTCGTACCACAATGTTATTAGCCCTTAAAAGGACAGTAAAATCTACACATTTATAGGTACAATCGACTACAATTTGTAGTTACTGTCTTAAACTATTTTTTGCCTTGTAATTAGTTCCTAACTTGAATTAATCACGGTTACAAACACTGTAACTAGTTGCTGCACAAAACTCAAACGTTGATAAAAAAGCAAAGCGAGATTGAAGAACACACAGAATTGTGAATACGTTTTACTGAACAAACACGAAACAAAACCCAAAAAACTTAGATTCTCAGACACCAGCACATTTTGGCATTTGCATGTTATACAACAACTCAGTGCGGCGTACAAGCAGTGTTTTTGCAATCATCACACTTTAAACGGGTACCATTTTGCATGCAGTGCATTTTTTGGGTCTGCTTGGTGTAGTTGGTGTGCCCAATGTATCTCAAAAGTTTCGGTGCATGTAAAACCCCATTTAACCCTTTGAAAGATAATGTAACACATATGTTACATGATTGTTAATTGTTATATCATTATGACGTAAAAACAATTTTTCTGAAAATCATTGTAATTTTGTTGTTACCAAACAATTAGGGGATTGTCTCAAATTTTATGAATCAAAATCTTATAATCCCTGAAGGGTTAAACAGCTGCATTTTTTACAGAATGCTATTGAGCAGAATTGCTAAGTCGTGCTTGAATCGCGGGCTTAGCTAAACTCAAACTGAGCTGGCTTAATATTTGTTCTATTGAGTCTCTGCACCCACCATTCTGCATCAGTATAAATGCATTGTTGGCTCCAGCATATAACATGTTGCAAAAAAAAAAAGTAACCAACAAACATGTTTTCGACGACAAAATGATTCCTCTACGTTTATATCGAACATGTCCACTCCACTTTTCCTTTCATTATGATCTAAAATCACGAGTGGTTTTTCTTTTCTTCGTTGTCTACAAATGCATCATTGTGGCTTAAACTGAGCAGCACCACGTGATTCTTCTTCTTCTTTGCTTGATAGGTAACCAAGCACATGCTATCATCATCATCGTTAAATGAAAATCTACCACTGTAAAGATCTACTTTTGGTCTCAAAATCAATGGTATCTCACGGCGATGACTCTGTATTGTGCCAAACAAGGTTAAATTTTGCAGTAACTATTTACTATTGGGAAAACAAAATTATTGCTCTTGGACAAAATAAAAATTTGGTATTGGGCAAGGCGGTAGTTATCAGTGCACGCGTCTATTTCTGTTCCTTACCAAGGTTGCAGCAGATTCAGAACAACATCCTGAGCCAGATTACGGTGAACAGAGTTCCCTTCTTTTCCACCATATGCAATTGCATTTACAGCAAAGCCGGTGCTAGATTCGCATACCCAAAAAATCTTGAGTCCATATTATCGGGATTGTAATGGTATATAATTTCGATCAGGAACTCTTCCTCTATAGCCTAATAGCTGCTCATCAACAGTGATGCATTCACCAGGAATCAATATTATTCGAATGTTTGGTAAAACATATTCCAAATTTCTGAAATAGCTGCAAATTTATCATGAGCTTTTCTTTTTGGGAGTGTATGCAAGTTATTATGCCGGAGCCATCTCAGTAAAACCTGAATCGATGCAAACCCATGACAGCATCATGAAATTGCTGTCTGCTAGTTTCCGCAAGTCTTCTAAAGCTGTAAAATTATTTTGTCACGTCCGGCTTTTCATATTATCGCTAATCCAGCTTGAAGATGGTTTACGGAAAATATATTTGCTGAGTAGCACACTTTTGGAAGGTTTCTTCTGACTTCCATAACTTTTGTAGTAGAGTACGTCAGGGTAGTTCTCAAGATTTCTTCACTTTCCATCTGTAGTAAACTTTCCTTTTCATTCAGGGGCTGAGCTATTACCCTTGATGCCTCTGTTACGATGTTTCTTTCTCGTCTTCTCACAAGAATTGAGCGTGATATGTATAACACACCATTTGGACTTGTAATTTCACTTCATTTTCTTCGTCATTTTCAATTGCGTTTTCCGACACATTGTCGTCACTATCTTCATTGCCTTTTTCTTCAAACAACTCCACATCTCATTCGTCATCAACAGCAATCTGACGATTGTTATCTTCAGCCACATCTTGTTCTGTATCAATTCTAGGCTCGTCATCATCATTGGCTTCTTCTTGCGTATTATTTTCATTATCATACAGATTGTTTTTCGTGAGGCCCATTGGGGCATACATGTCACAAAAAGTCACGCGCTTTCTCATGATTTAAAACTTAATATATTGTTTGTTCAATAAACAAACATGATTTTAGTTGTAACAGCAGTAGCCATAAAATTAACTACAAAGTAATGTACCGGTATCTCTATTTCTACATAGTTGCTGCTCAACCTTTGCAAAACTGGCTTCAGCTGTAATGCTTTGCTTGTATTTTACAAAACTATTTTGCCATGCATTGTTTTATTCCATTTTTCGCTTTGTCAATTCTAAAATTTCACATGAAAGTAATTCGTGACCAAAACCAATGTTAGCTTACCTTTAACCTTGATATTAATAGAAGCTAGCGTTGCTGAACTAGTTCCAGATCTGACAACAGCAAAGGTGACATCTTTATCAAGAGGGAACATCAAAGTCAAAGAACTTATTATGTAGGTTGATTTCTCGCAGGAAAATTTTTGGCAAGTTAAACCAAAACCATTTTCAGCTCTTTCATCTACACATCTTGAAAGGTCAGAATAAATGTTGGTCTGTGTCCTCCGCGGATATAAAATAGGATGCAACCACTGATATGTACCACCAATCAATAGAAATTTAATTGACAGCTTCAATCCATTGAAATTTTTTGCCAGAGTATTTTCAATCAAAACTGGTTCGGTTTGAATTGTGTTCAATGGAATTGAACATGGTGCTGTCAAAAAGAAAACAATTTAAAGTACTTAGTAATATTTGTAGCCTATGTCGAATAACAACAGTCGAATATCCACGCAAGTATTTGGTGACATAAAAATCATGAAATTTGGCGCAAACGTGAGGTTAAAAAACAGTTTTTTCTGATTCAATGACAATAAAATATCGACAATTAAATGTAGACAACTCAAAGTCGATGGAGGATGAAACCAATTCTAGCTTTAACCTTTGTCAACTTCAATTACACGAGAATCATTGACTTAAAACTTTGATTTTAAATTGCTAACTTTAAATTGTCGGGATATCGTTTTCCTTACTATGTTTTGCTTTAATAGACAGACCCAGAAACAATTTGTTCGATATTTCAGCTTAGTTACAACTCTTCAGTTTTCACTCTTTTCGATACATAGCGTATTTGAAACTCGTACATGCGTAAAATGAAATGTTGGAGTTTAGTGAGTGGCAGGTAAGATTGTTTCAAAGAACCATTTGTTTATCATATTAAGATAATTTGCCGAATAACATAATCAGTTTTATGAAAAAACACTAATGGCGTATCTCATTTAAAGTAATGTCTATTCCCATCAAAAACCATTAATATTGTAATAGAAACTTATGCCAAAAATACTTTTTAACAAACCTGTTACAATTACTTTATTTGCAGCGGTCAATGATACAAACAAAGACAAAAAGTGCCACAAAAAAAGCATGATTTAAAAAAACAGTTTTTTTACGATCACTACTAAATTGCATAGAAATTATGTGCTATAAATTGTCTAACAAAAAACAACATTATCTTATCTACTCTATTACTACAAAGAACTAAGCTATAATTAATGCAATAAACTGATCAATATTTGTGCTTTTTGCGCTGTAGACTGAAGTGTTACAGCCAAAAGCAACTGTTTTATTTATGCAATCGCAAAACATCTTTTTTTCTGCGTTTATATGCATCTGCAGCGATTTTTGAGCGCTTTAGAGTAACTCTCTGTTTCCCTCAGCTGGAAAGAACGCTTTTGCTCTGAAAAAGTCTTTTGTATAAAATAAAAGCAAAAGCGAATTACATCTTGAAGTTCGTACGATTTAGTCAAAGGCAGGTATCAAAAATCGCTTTTCACGTCATTAGTTTGAATCATTTGAGCATCTCAACTTTTATTAAACAATGATATTATATTTTTCGCTTCTGTTTTTCAAAACGACTGGTCTAGCACATAATACTATCAATATTATCTGTCAACCAAAAATTTGAAAGACTGCTATTTCAAACATTCCACATTTTCATAAAATGTTTAACCGTTTTTATAAAACCACTGTTTACATCAGGCTTCAATTCATGCAATCTCTATCATAATTATGATTTCGAACAAATACAAACGCTGTGTTAATGTCAGCTTTTTTCTCCAATGTGCTTTGAAGTCCTGCACAGTTTATCTGTGATATACCGGCTGTGAGCCACACACTTTATCAACCTGCCTATAAAATGCAAAATCACCAACAAAAAATATGATAAAGAAGTTGTGAATTTAAAGCGTACAAAAATTGAAGTATTTTTGCTAAAACAAAATAGATAACCAACAACCATTACGTCATTTTAAAACACTGAAATGAATTTACAGTAAGAAGAACAAAAAGTATGGAGTCGTAAGTTCCACACATCTCTCTATGAGAGAATAGTCTTTCAATCGAGTGGTACTGGGTTCAATTACCACCTGAGTTCTGCTTTGTGGTGCATTTTTACAGAACCATACTCTTATCAAAAAATTTGATAAGGCTTAGATGCTTTGAACCAGTACAGATTACTTTAAAATTGATGTAAGCACATTTATATTTAATGAAATACTTGCTGGTTCTGTAATGTCATTATCAATAATATCGGGATAAAGAGTATCGACCAGCTTCACCCAATGACTAATGCTTTTTGACAAATCCAGGTCTTGGTACATAAAAAGTGCCATTCTTTGAAAGCAGATCGATTAAACAAAACATAGTAGGTAGTTGCGCTGAGCTTTTATATTACGTACTTTCCCAGATTTTGGAGTTTCTAAAAATTTTGTTTTTTAACTCTTTTCAATATGGCCGTGCATTGAAACTGGATTCGATCACAATTAAAACAAGAGTTGATTGGCGGTACAGAATTTGAAAATTGCGGAAAGTAGAGTATTCGTTCTCGAAGCTTTTCGCCTGACACTTTTCAACAGAATCCGTCAGAATTCTGTTGAAAAAGAATTCAAAGTGGCTCACTTACATAGAGACACAGTTGACGTAAAAGAAAAAAGCTCTTTCGTGATTGGTAAAAGAAGCGAACAATAGAAGGAGCGGAAACTAATGTGTAATTTTTAGACCATAAACGAATTTCTTTTGTTTGCATAAATTTGGTTTGAATGTTTTGATGTACGTGGCTTCAAAGGTGGAAAGATGAAAAGAAGTACGGCCACTGGCAAGAATAGAAAATTTGTTATTCTTATATTTACGTGCGCATGTAAGGTTTTGTAAAAAATGGTGTCTCATAGCAGAAAAAGAGGTTTCAGCTTTAAAGTTTCTGATTGGCTTGCAAGAGCGGGCCAATATGCTTCGATCCTGAGAAATATGCTCTTGAAGAATGATTTTAGGCACGTGCTGCTTAATCCTCAGTTGTAGTCTTTGAGAAGTACGACTCACGTACCGACTATTGCAGTGGCACAAAAATTGGCAAACAATGTTGCTTTGATAAAAAGCGGGTAGTACATCCTTTTTGGCTGCAGGCAGAAGTTGTGTGGCGGCATAGACAATGCAGGGTTAAACTGCAAAATAACAGCGTTTGATGGCTCTTTTAATTTGCATTTCGTATCTCATCAAAACATTGCCCAGCCATGGCAAGTGAAGATAAACTATGCATTTTTTCGGACCTAATTGCGTTGGTCTGTGAAAAAGATTTATTTTCTTGGTTATAACAGTGTTGATCACAGCTTCAAGGAACCATTGTTGATAAGGATTGAACAAATGTTGGAAAGTTCATTTTGAAAAGTAGATTTCTTTTCATCTTTCCACCCTTGAAGCCACGTACATCCAGTCCCGTAGCACTCCAACTTCGGGCCACCCCCAAAGTAAGTGCAAGAGCCCCTGCGCACAGGTCATAATTTTACACTTTAGAGGTGTAAAATTGAAAAGCTGCATTAAGAAATTACACCACAATTTGTACATAAGTAAACAGGCTAATGTCAGAATAAAGCATGCCGATACCGAAAGTGCAAGTCATAAAAAATTCGGCACCGATGCCAGAGTTCAGTAGGACATTTATGCAGACACTGCGAAACAAAAGCAATGACACTGAAAAACATGAAAAAGTTATAAAAACACAGTATCATTTAAATAGTCTGGAGCGAACCTTTTTGTTCGCAAATGCTGTTATGACATTGTCATAATCAAGAGATCGGGCGCAGTCATTTTCGATTGACAACATGGCTAATGAAGATAGTCTACTGTCTGTCATAGACGTTCTATTAAAAGTTTTGATCAGTTTCAATTTGCTGAAGCTTCTTTCAGCGCTGGCAACAGTCACGGGGCAAGTTAGTAAGATTCGAAGTGCGATGTACACATTCGGATACAGTTCAAATAAATCTCTTCTTGCCAAAAGCTCAAATATACCCAGAAAATTTCCATTGTGAGGAGATCCTAAGACTTCTTCAGATCCTCTAAAAGCAAGATTCCTTTCCGATAGAAACAAGGCAATGTCAATAAGTCTCTCTAAAACATTTCTCCAAAAACGTCTTTCATTGAAAAAAATATTCATCTTGCGTTTGTCGATAGTGGATGAATTTCTTATCCCTTCAGCTAGCAACATCCATTGACTGCAGCATTGTTGGTGGGAAATGCCGTTTTCATGGTCTTTCAGTTTTTTCCAAAAACCCTCCCATGTATTTATACCACTACAAAAGGGACTTAGTGTTTTTCCAAATAGCTTACAACAAAAGCAAAAAACTTGATCTGATTCCCCAGAATAAACTAGCCACGACCGTGAAACACTTTCACCATGAGGTAACACACGTTTATAATGGTTGGAGGAAAAACGTCGCCTTGGAGTTGTGTTATTATATGGAAAATTCATTATTAGTTGATGTGGTCCACGCTTTACTATATCACATCGTTGAGCATCAGAAATACTTTCAGGCCATTTTCATGGGTCATCAGGGATAGGGGTAAATTGAGATTGAGTTATTTTTGATATTGAAGGTTGCGTATTGGCAGGTAAATCACAACTTACATTTTCTGGAAATTCACAATCACTTTGATGCTGATCGTCATAGTCTTCTTTTTCTTGTACACTATAGTTTTCTTCATCCCTCTCGGTACTAGTGCCAGGTCTACTCTGCTCAGTAATCTTGAAAAAATCTGTCATCTTGGGCAATTTCGCTACAGCATCTCGAGCAGTGGCTGCTTCTTTTCTCTTTTGAGCACCATATTTTGAACGTTTCATTCTATACAATGTCAATAAAATACTTTATCTGCACTCTGCAGTGTATATATATTGTCCCTGTATTTATAGCCAAACAGAATTCCAGACCATTCTATGATTGTTGCGTAACAACGGCATTGTTACGTCAATCAAATATTCAAGATTCTACCAGAAAATCAATCGAAATATTCTAGATTCTGCGAGATAAAATGACGTTGCATTCACTTATGATGTCACAAGCCAATTTCTTCCTACAGTTTAAATCGGTTGTAAACAAATCTGCTGAACTGAAAGTAGTCACGTAGCCATAAAGCACTTTCAGACTAACTTGGGCCCCCAAAGTTGGCCTGGGCCCCCCCAACTGGGGGGTTTTTGGGGCGGCTGCTACGTCTCTGCGTACATCAAAACATCCAATCCAAATTTATGCAAACAAGAGGAATTCGTTTATGGTCTAAAAATTACTCATTAGTTTCCGCTCCTTCTATTGGTCGCTTCTTTTACCAATCACGATAGAGCTTATTTTTTTTCGTCAACTGTGTCTCTATACAAGTGACTCACTTCATCTTTTCACCTTATTTCTGACGGATTCTGTTGAAAAGTGTCAGACGAAAAGCTTTGAGAACGAATACTCTACTTTTTGCAATTAAAACAAGCAACCATTTCACAAACGCTAACGCGGTCATTTGATGAAGTGCATAGAATGCATAAACTCAAAGTGGAGGGAAGACACCGAAGTAATTGATCTGTATTTTAAGGAATGGGCTGTTAAAAAATATGCCAACTACTTACGGCAAGCAAATGAAAGTGCTTTACTTTGGGTTGATTAGCACTACTCAACATGCGATTATGTCAGGATCTAACAATAAATGCTTAGGCACAGATATGATATTATACAAAATAAGAATACAATTAAAAATGCATAAGTGAAAACTAACCCAAAGTGAAACACTAGCAGGTAAGTTATTACGATACGTTGAGCGATGATTTAAAAGTAAAATTCACGGGCTAGTTTATTAGGGTAAACGATGCGGACAGTTACTGTGACTGCTGTAAGATTTAAGATGAAAATTGTCAGTTTCTAAAGTTTGCGTAAAATTAATGTTCTACAAAAATTCAAAGCGGAACGCAGGTGGTAATTGAACATCGTACATCTCGATTAGAAGACTACCATCATATGATACGATGTGTGAAACTTACAATTACATACTTTTTTGTCCGGTTACTACAAATTCATTAAAAATGTTTAATATAAGGTGGGGATTGTTAGTTACCTATTTTGTTTTACCAATAATACTTTGATATACTGTAGCTTTAATAAAGCTTTTTGAGCCTTTTCGTGACGCTACCATTTGTGGCGTTATCGCGTCAATTAGGAAGAGCCATAGTGAGTATGTGTTTTATGTGATTAATTTGAACGTTAGGCAATCAAGGCAAACCACTGATAGCGCTAGTATTTTAAAGCGCGCCAAGTAAGATTTTGCTACAGCCAAATGCTAAAGAAAGCGCAGCCAGAGGCCAAACAAGAACGCCACGATAATAGAAAGAGTTTGAGAGTGTAAACAAACTCTTACTGTCTGCATAATACCGGGCGCTGGATCTTGACTTATGCAGCCTCCAAAACATTAAAATGGAAAGAGCCGCGTACGGCAGCGAGAATTAAAAACCGCTTGTTATCATAGTTTATTGCACATTGATCATTTTCTAAAAGATGGCAGAGTTACACTCCGGTTTGTTGTTGTTTTGTTTGCACAATCTGTGTGGTTGAGATCGGCGTGGACAGGTCAATTGTTGTCTTAACCATTGCGGAACATCTTGCTTGATGTGATCCTGTAGTCGTTGAGATGTTCGCCTACGTACCGACTATCACAGTGGCGCTTATATTCATATATGACAAATTTTACTGAGTGGTTGATAGAACATCCTTGCGGGTCACAGACACCATACGCTTTGACGTAAAGAACAAGCGGGTGCTGACGAAACCATAGCAGCTTTCCACGGCGGTTTTGACATCTTTTTCCAAGTTTGTAGATGGCTCACCTATCCAAGGAACCCTCAAGTACACAGGGCAATTTTCTGGGCCGAATCGCATAAGGGTGGAGAACTGAGTGATTTTCCTGGAGATATGAGCGTTGATCTTTTTAGAATAGCTATTGTCCAGTAATATTTTCTTGATTCGTCCTATTTCTCCATTGAGTCTACGCTTGATGCAAATCATTAGAGTTCGATACACCAATGAAGATATTAGATTATTTTTACGTTTGAGAGAACTAAAGGACTCCCAATGCAAGTAATGGCCAATGAAAGTGGGTTTCCGGTATACACTGGCTTCAAAGTCAACATCTGTTCTTTCAACGTAAACATCAAAAAACGGTAGACATTTCTCTTTCTTTTTTTCAAAGATGAATCTGAGGGAAGGATGAAGGCGGTTGAGTTGGTCAGGAATTCATCTGCTTCAGCTTCGTGATCGAAGGTGGCAAACGTGTTGTCAATATATCTGAAGTATGTTGGAGGCTTCTGCGTTTGAGAAAATAACTTTTCTTCATAATATCCAACAAAGATGTTAGCCAAAGCCGGACCAATTGGTGATTCCATAGCTACTCCGTCTGTTTGCTTGTATATAGCGTTATTGAAGCTGAACTTAACTGACAATGCAGCGCTCTTGATCAATTCAACAAACCTGTCTTTTGAAATGATTGGTTGGGAATCAGATTCGTTAAAGAGAGCTTCTGAACAGATTTTGATGGTTTCCTCAAGGGGAACGTTGGTGAACAAGCTGGACACATCAAAAGAACACATGAAAACATTTGGGTTGGTGTCAAGATTATGCATGGTTTTAGCAAAGGTAAACGAATCTGATATGCAATATGACGAAAACCGCTCTATGTTTTGATGTTACGCTTTGATCAGGGTTTGGCACATTCAGATTCGGTTCGACTTTGGGCCTGCATGGGAAACAATTATTTTCAAATAAAGCAAATTCAGAGACTGCTATTGATAACATGCAGCAAACTGATTTGTCTGCTTTAGCAGTGAGACATGTAAATTTGTCTGCTTTGGCAGTGAGACAGTGACCGCGATGATGCAAGTAGGCTACTAGGCCTACAACGCAAGCGTTAGGTGATAGTTATGAGACATTTAATATCTAACGCAGGGGAATTCGATTTGTAGCGGTCGCTAATGACAAAGCAAGAATGAAATGTATTAAATTTTCTTCAAAATCGAGAAGTAGATTACAAGCTCCGATCGTAAAAAAAATAGTTGAAGGCCTACGACTCATTTCGTAGATTAGGACTTATGCAGTTTAATCCAACACAAAATGGAGCTTACGACTCGTTGAATTCCCACTTACAATAAATCAAGACATTACTAGGTCTAACGCAACAGTTGGAAGTAACTCATGACACAAAATAATGCCTAATTACTAAGCAGTTTTTAGCAATTAAGCAAACATTTTGACCGCTCGCGGTAAATTTACGTAGGTTGAAAAGGCGGTAAATCTAGTGTAAAACTATGATAACAAGCGGTTTTCAATTCTCGCTGCACCACGCAGCTCTTTCCATTTTAATCTCTTGTAGGCTGCTTAAATCAAGATACAGCTCCCAGTATGATCCAGAGAGTAAGAGTTTGTTTACACTCTCAAACTCTTTCTATTATCGTGGCGTTCTTGTTTGGCCTCTCGCTGCGCTTTCTTTAGAAATTCGCTATAGCGAAATCTTACTTAGCGCGCTTTACAATACCCGCGCTATCAGTGGTTTGTCTTGATTGCCTAACGTTCAAATTAATCACATAAAACACATACTCACTATGGCTCTTCCTAATTGACGCGATAACGCCACAAATGGTAGCGTCACAAAAAGCTTATAGCTCAAAAAGCTTTTTTCAAGTCTCTATTAAAATTTTGTACCACCAACAAGATTTTGAATAATATCATTTTTGTACGCTTTAAATTCACAACTTCTTTATCATATTTTTTGTTGGTGATTTTGCATTTTATAGGCAGGTTGATAAAGTGTGTGGCTCACAGCCGGTATATCACAGATAAACTGTGCAGGACTTCAAAGCACATTGGAGAAAAAAGCTGACATTAACACAGCGTTTGTATTTGTTCGAAATCATAATTATGATAGAGATTGCATGAATTGAAGCCTGATGTAAACAGTGGTTTTATAAAAACGGTTAAACATTTTATGAAAATGTGGAATGTTTGAAATAGCAGTCTTTCAAATTTTTGGTTGACAGATAATATTGATAGTATTATGTGCTAGACCAGTCGTTTTGAAAAACAGAAGCGAAAAATATAATATCATTGTTTAATAAAAGTTGAGATGCTCAAATGATTCAAACTAATGACGTGAAAAGCGATTTTTGATACCTGCCTTTGACTAAATCGTACGAACTTCAAGATGTAATTCGCTTTTGCTTTTATTTTATACAAAAGACTTTTTCAGAGCAAAAGCGTTCTTTCCAGCTGAGGGAAACAGAGAGTTACTCTAAAGCGCTCAAAAATCGCTGCAGATGCATATAAACGCAGAAAAAAAGATGTTTTGCGATTGCATAAATAAAACAGTTGCTTTTGGCTGTAACACTTCAGTCTACAGCGCAAAAAGCACAAATATTGATCAGTTTATTGCATTAATTATAGCTTAGTTCTTTGTAGTAATAGAGTAGATAAGATAATGTTGTTTTTTGTTAGACAATTTATAGCACATAATTTCTATGCAATTTAGTAGTGATCGTAAAAAAACTGTTTTTTTAAATCATGCTTTTTTTGTGGCACTTTTTGTCTTTGTTTGTATCATTGACCGCTGCAAATAAAGTAATTGTAACAGGTTTGTTAAAAAGTATTTTTGGCATAAGTTTCTATTACAATATTAATGGTTTTTGATGGGAATAGACATTACTTTAAATGAGATACGTCATTAGTGTTTTTTCATAAAACTGATTATGTTATTCGGCAAATTATCTTAATATGATAAACAAATGGTTCTTTGAAACAATCTTACCTGCCACTCACTAAACTCCAACATTTCATTTTACGCATGTACGAGTTTCAAATACGCTATGTATCGAAAAGAGTGAAAACTGAAGAGTTGTAACTAAGCTGAAATATCGAACAAATTGTTTCTGGGTCTGTCTATTAAAGCAAAACATAGTAAGGAAAACGATATCCCGACAATTTAAAGTTAGCAATTTAAAATCAAAGTTTTAAGTCAATGATTCTCGTGTAATTGAAGTTGACAAAGGTTAAAGCTAGAATTGGTTTCATCCTCCATCGACTTTGAGTTGTCTACATTTAATTGTCGATATTTTATTGTCATTGAATCAGAAAAAACTGTTTTTTAACCTCACGTTTGCGCCAAATTTCATGATTTTTATGTCACCAAATACTTGCGTGGATATTCAACTGTTGTTATTCGACATAGGCTACAAATATTACTAAGTACTTTAAATTGTTTTCTTTTTGACAGCACCATGTTCAATTCCATTGAACACAATTCAAACCGAACCAGTTTTGATTGAAAATACTCTGGCAAAAAATTTCAATGGATTGAAGCTGTCAATTAAATTTCTATTGATTGGTGGTACACATCAGTGGTTGCATCCTATTTTATATCCGCGGAGGACACAGACCAACATTTATTCTGACCTTTCAAGATGTGTAGATGAAAGAGCTGAAAATGGTTTTGGTTTAACTTGCCAAAAATTTTCCTGCGAGAAATCAACCTACATAATAAGTTCTTTGACTTTGCCTTTTCCTCTTGATAAAGATGTCACCTTTGCTGTTGTCAGATCTGGAACTAGTTCAGCAACGCTAGCTTCTATTGATATCAAGGTTAAAGGTAAGCTAACATTGGTTTTGGTCACGAATTACTTTCATGTGAAATTTTAGAATTGACAAAGCGAAAAATGGAATAAAACAATGCGTGGCAAAATAGTTTTGTAAAATACAAGCAAAGCATTACAGCTGAAGCCAGTTTTGCAAAGGTTGAGCAGCAACTATGTAGAAATAGAGATACCGGTACATTACTTTGTAGTTAATTTTATGGCTACTGCTGTTACAACTAAAATCATGTTTGTTTATTGAACAAACAATATATTAAGTTTTAAATCATGAGAAAACGCGTGACTTTTTGTGACATGTATGCCCCAATGGGCCTCACGAAAAACAATCTGTATGATAATGAAAATAATACGCAAGAAGAAGCCAATGATGATGACGAGCCAAGAATTGATACAGAACAAGATGTGGCTGAAGATAACAATCGTCAGATTGCTGTTGATGACGAATGAGATGTGGAGTTGTTTGAAGAAAAAGGCAATGAAGATAGTGACGACAATGTGTCGGAAAACGCAATTGAAAATGACGAAAAAAATGAAGTGAAATTACAAGTCCAAATGGTGTGTTATACATATCACGCTCAATTCTTGTGAGAAGACGAGAAAGAAACATCGTAACAGAGGCATCAAGGGTAATAGCTCAGCCCCTGAATGAAAAGGAAAGTTTACTACAGATGGAAAGTGAAGAAATCTTGAGAACTACCCTGACGTACTCTACTACAAAAGTTATGGAAGTCAGAAGAAACCTTCCAAAAGTGTGCTACTCAGCAAATATATTTTCCGTAAACCATCTTCAAGCTGGATTAGCGATAATATGAAAAGCCGGACGTGACAAAATAATTTTACAGCTTTAGAAGACTTGCGGAAACTAGCAGACAGCAATTTCATGATGCTGTCATGGGTTTGCATCGATTCAGGTTTTACTGAGATGGCTCCGACATAATAACTTGCATACACTCCCAAAAAGAAAAGCTCATGATAAATTTGCAGCTATTTCAGAAATTTGGAATATGTTTCACCAAACATTCGCATAATATTGATTCCTGGTGAATGCATCACTGTTGATGAGCAGCTATTAGGCTATAGAGGAAGAGTTCCTGATCGAAATTATATACCATTACAATCCCGATAATATGGACTCAAGATTTTTTGGGTATGCGAATCTAGCACTGGCTGTGCTGTAAATGCAATTGCATATGGTAGAAAAGAAGGGAACTCTGTTCACCGTAATCTGGCTTAGGATGTTGTTCTGAATCTGCTGCAACCTTGGTAAGGAACAGAAATAGACGCGTGCACTGATAACTACCGCCTTGCCCAATACCAAATTTTTATTTTGTCCAAGAGCAATAATTTTGTTTTCCCAATAGTAAATAGTTACTGCAAAATTTAACCTTGTTTGGCACAATACAGAGTCATCGCCGTGAGATACCATTGATTTTGTGACCAAAAGTAGATCTTTACAGTGGTAGATTTTCGTTTAACGATGATGATGATAGCATGTGCTTGGTTACCTATCAAGCAAAGAAGAAGAAGAATCACGTGGTGCTGCTCAGTTTAAGCCACAATGATGCATTTGTAGACAACGAAGAAAAGAAAAACCACTCGTGATTTTAGATCATAATGAAAGGAAAAGTGGAGTGGACATGTTCGATATAAACGTAGAGGAATCATTTTGTCGTCGAAAACATGTTTGTTGGTTACTTTTTTTTTTTGCAACATGTTATATGCTGGAGCCAACAATGCATTTATACTGATGCAGAATGGTGGGTGCAGAGACTCAATAGAACAAATATTAAGCCAGCTCAGTTTGAGTTTAGCTAAGCCTGCGATTCAAGCACGACTTAGCAATTCTGCTCAATAGCATTCTGTAAAAAATGCAGCTGTTTAACCCTTCAGGGATTATAAGATTTTGATTCATAAAATTTGAGACAATCCCCTAATTGTTTGGTAACAACAAAATTACAATGATTTTCAGAAAAATTGTTTTTACGTCATAATGATATAACAATTAACAATCATGTAACATATGTGTTACATTATCTTTCAAAGGGTTAAATGGGGTTTTACATGCACCGAAACTTTTGCGATACATTGGGCACACCAACTACACCAAGCAGACCCAAAAATGCACAAAATGCAAAATGATACCCGTTTAAAGCGTGATGATTGCAAAAACACTGCTTGTACGCCGCACTGAGTTATTGTAATAACATGCAAATGCCAAAATGTGCTGGTGTCTGAGAATTTAAGTTTTTTGAGTTTTGTTTCGTGTTTGTTCAGTAAAACGTATTCACAATTCTGTGTGTTCTTTAATCTCGCTTTGCTGTTTTATCAACGTTTGAGTTTTGTGCAGCAACTAGTTACAGTGTTTGTAACCGTGATTAATTCAAGTTAGGAACTAATTACAAGGCAAAAAATAGTTTAAGACAGCGACTACAAATTGTAGTCGATTGTACCTATAAATGTGTAGATTTTACTGTCCTTTTAAGGGCTAATAACATTGTGATACGAGTTATTAAACCATGCTTCAGCTGCAAGATGTCGAAAGTAGTTAGACTCAACTTTCAAAGTGCATGTGTTACTTCAATCAATTAAATGATCTAATTACATAATCTAATTGAGCGCATTCCGATGGTCTTTGATAGCTTGTTGGTGTTCAGCTAAAGTTTTAAACAAAGTTTAAGATCTCGTTCGGTTTGCCCAATGTATGCATATTCACAGTTGAAACAAGGAACATAATGAATCAAACAAGTCTTTTCTAGATCAGTGTACTGATCATTGAGTGAAGAATAGGGCTTGCAATTGGACCAACAGTACCAATAGATTGATAAAAGAGCATTTTTAGATTGTTTGTCTCGTATACTATTTTACACCAGAAATACAGCAACATTCCACACAGTTTCTGCAACCCATAGTGCACAAGAATATCTAACATATGCAGTAGTTCAAATTAACTCAGTTTGAGTTTTTAACACCTCAAAGTAAAATCGTGAAAGAGGTAGACGCTTTTCAAAATGTTTCAAAATAGAATAAATTTGTGTCAAAAACGTCCATTTCTACAATGTGGTAACAACGCCATGATTTGAAAACCGCAAAATATGCAAGGATACAAATTTGCAATTACCTAAATTGGTAAACACTTAGCGTGTTCTAAAATATCAGAAAAAAATTCGAAGAATATCGATAGTTGGGAGAATTGCGGTTAAAAGTTTTTTTGCAATGAAAACATTACCAGCATTTAAAACCACTCTTTTTGACGGAGCTGATATTGCAGTTCGGCCAAAATATGATTGACCTAAGCAAAAAGTGTTGCTAGTTCTTTACATTGTTTCTACGGTAGATTTAGAGATCAACACTACAATTAACAATTATATTTCCCAAATGCATTTCCATCTCAGTAGATACACTTTTTAAACTTCTTTTATTGAATCAGAAGCCACGAAGCCCAATAAATTGTTTTTTGCTGGAGTTTCCTCATTTAAACAAACACTTTCTTTATTAGTGTTCAGCTTACTTGACGCTGTTGTTACATTTAGATTAGTTACGATTTTGTAGGATCTTGGAGTGTCAGTGGAGGTAGATCACTTGAAATTGTTTTTCAATCATCCGACCACAATTCAGTGGGAGAGTTTGGATGCCGTAACAATAGCATATTATTGTATTACATTAAAACCAGAGTTACTTCAAACAAAACAAAATTTTTTGTCAGTGGGAAGGTGGCTTAACATGACAATCAGGCAGCTTGGCCTATGGGAAGGTCTTCTTGCCTAGATGCGGACTTTGGATAGTGAGCTCAAATATCCATGTTATAGCACATTTTAAAACGACAGATGTTGATGGCGTCTTTTTATTTGAAAACAGCTTTTGATGTCACGGGCGTACTCTAAACTAAGTTTGATATAACAACTACAGTCAAGTTTTGTCATAACAGTTATAATATTTAGTGCTAAAGTTAGTTGTTTTCCCAAATTTTATGGGCCCGAGAAAATTTCACTTCAGTCAGAAGAATAAGACATATCAACACAATGCTCCAACGGTACAAAACTAAAAACAAAAGGTTGTAAACCGTACAAGACAGAACGTCCTATTGAACTGCAAAAACACTGCAATTGAAGGCGATTGTTATTCTTGTTTTGATTTAACAAATTTTTTTGCCAATTTGAGTACTTATTGCAAAAATAACTTTTGCAACACAATAGACAGAACCTCAGAACGTTTTGTAAAATACCACTGTCAGTAATGCTGGGATTAGTTGTCGAGATGTGCTTTGAAGTTTCCAAACTTCTTTTATTTTATGATCTTTTCCAAATGCACTTAGCACAATTTGCTTTTTTTAAATTTACACCTTAGAATCTGACAATTATTTTTCCAATGTCACAGCAACGTAGCTATCGAACGCAAGACCATTTTATCATGGTCCCGGACAATGTGGCATTTATAGCAGTGAGCTCTGCCAACTGCAATATATTACTCTTATAGTAGGCCGACAAATTATTTCAAAGATAACAAAGCAATTAAAGAATAAAAAAGATATTTGTGTCCTTGCGTTTTGAAACCGGCCGTTTAATGTTTCTGCCAGTAGTTTACTTTCTACTATTGAGTACCCAGTTTTACAAAAGGTATATATAAGTCCTGTACGATGCACTGCTTAATAAAATCAGCGTCTTTGCTTTTGCAATATAATTTTGGCTTGCTAGTGTAAGTTTACAATGCTTAAAAACCGAAAAGTTTATACTTTACCAGAATTAAGGAAATAAGAAGTCGAAAATGAGATCAAACGGGGAAATTTTTAAAACCTGGATCCCAAACGTCAAATTCTTGTTTTGCCGCATGCGCAATGAGCATCATTAATGAATTTTAACACTGGGCTGATTTTTTGTAGGTGGCAATGCATAATTATCCTTTGAATAAGCATAGGGCCACCAGAATTCAAATTGGGGATGAGCGTCACAATTGTTGTTGTTTTGCGATTACAAAAATAAGTTAATTGATGTTACGTATACATCACGACTTGGTTCTACCTCTTCGTTATGATATTTGTGACACAAAGCTTCTTCGTGCATTGGTCCGGAATAGAGCAAAAGCGACCATAACTCAGAAAACCGGCGCGATGGTGCAGTGGTTGGAGCGTCCACATTGTAGTCGGTAGACCTGGGGTTCATTCCTTAAGTCGAGTCATACCAAAAGACTTTAAAAAATGGTATTCACAGCTTCCCTGCTTGGCGCTCAGCATATAAAAAAGGGATAGTGTGGAGAACAAGCCGGCAAGCTTGCTTGTTGTGTCCTTGGGCAAGGCACTTAACGGGACGCCTCCACCTTTATGTGGCAGACAGGTAGCCCCACCCGTACTTCATCGGATTATAATTGTGAAGTTGCTAACCCAGCATGTCAGACGACTCTTGGGTACCCACCAGTGGCAGTCCACCTTGTTGGTGGTGGGGCTACCAGTCACTCAAGACTGGTTCGAAATGGGCTGCCATCTTCCCCTAGCCTAATATCAATTAGGTTGACGGCATGAACTTGAATTACCGTTCATGCCGTACATCCATCCCAAGGAAGAGGAGGGGTAAACACACACACACACACACCATAACTCAGAAGAAGAACCAGAGAATGTGGACAATGCATCCCTTCCACAGCTTTTATTCATCTTGGTTTCGTGAACTTATTTGCATTTGTCTTGAAAAAGAATTTTGTTTAAAAAATTGGACTTTAAATAAAATAATAATTTTTATTTATACTGCGGTTTCTAGCTTATCAAAATCACTTCTCAGTGATACAAAAAGTAACAGTTTTTGAAACATATCTCAACCAGTAATAAGTGCTTTAACCCATTGAGTAATATACAATAAGTTGTAGTCCGGAGCATAAAAGCTGAAAACGAGTATACGCTGCCTCCCGTTCCCAAAACTATTTATGCTCTATATTCAGCCTTCATCCTCTCAAAATATTTTGCATGGATTTGCTCTACTGATAATCGCTTGGCGACTTCTTTAAACCAAAACTATTTTTGCGATTTTAGTTTGGTTTGAGTGACAAATCTTGATATGCTGACAAATATGGTTGATGACAGCTATAGCTTAAGAAAATTTGGACTGCAGTACCGTAGCTTAGGCTTATCAAATTTCCACTCTAGGCTGTACTAGTTCCGTAACTTTTCTTAAGCAAAACTTCTAATGTGTGGTACATACGACATACTGTATATTTGCTAAAATTTTAGATATTATTGTAACTGCAAAATTTGCACAAATTGAGAAACTCAAATTAATTTTGACAAAACACGTGAGGTTTGTCCTAATTAATCTCAACTTTGTATTGCATCAGGTAGATGATTTTTGACAGTCCTTAAGTTATTTTTTGGGTTCATCATTAGACATTTAAATGATATATTTATTGCATAGAAATCTTTTTATAATCAAATCGTCATTTTGCGTTGATGTAGATTTTGGTTAGTCAGCCTAGGTAATCCTATTGCGTGAGATTCTGAAATGACAAATTGATGGCGCCTGCATTTCTATCAGAAAACTCATCTACGTATAAACTTATGCTTTGCTTGCACGTCTTTTCCAGAATTGAGAACGACGACGACTACACTGCTTCACCCACCATCTATCTGCTACATAAAAGTGAAAGTGTTCATTAGGCGCCGTTACCTGTGAACACAACCAAACTTGCCGGCTTTTCTTCCAAACTGTCCTTTTGTGTCGGCAGCTAGCAGGAAAGCTGTAAATACCGTTTTAAAGTGTTCGGTATTACTTGACATGGGAACTAAACCGAAGTCTACCCGCTGCAAAGCGGACGCTGGAACCTCTACGTTAGCGCGCATCACAACACCGATTTGCTTTTTGTGGTATTTCTGGCAGGTTCGAAACCACGTTCTGTGCTGCAACTGCCATCAACTCTTGCCGCAACAGCTGCAATGCTAAGATCTAAAGATACTTGTTTTTCAGAAGTTTTATTAAAACGTAAAAAATTCAACCTCTAGAAATGTTATGTACACGTTCATTGATTAAAAATGGTGGTTGTCTTCGCTATAGAAACAAAAAACGTAATGATGACATTGCGTATTTTTGAAAGTCAACAAGTTTTTTCCGCAATTCTGAGCTGCTCTTACCAAACAACAATTGCACTGCAATATATGAAGCTGCAGATGAAAGCCTTTCACAACATTGTCGGTGATGCTAGGTCGAGTTGCCCAAATTTGCTTTACAGTTTCGAATTACATTTTTTTCTGCTTAAACGAACTTGCTTTGCATTGCTTTTTTATAATTTTCTGCTAGTTATCGACCAAGTCAAGAAAAGTACAATGCATTTTCTACCGAAACAGCTGCTTAATTATCAAAGGCAAGACAATTTGATCATTTATTCCATTAAAGAGGAATTTTGGAGAGTCTACAGAACTAACGTTGTTTTGCAAGCTGCAGTTGAAAATTTCAGGCACATTAAGTTAATAAGTTAATGCAAAGTGACAAAGTCTCAGAAACAATAAAAGAAAATATTTGCTTGCATGTGCTTTCAAAGTCTGGCAATAATATTTTCGACAGTGGTCTGCTTTCGGCTGGTGGAGCTCCATTTACCCCAAATATGTGGGACAAATTGTACTCCGTATATATTGCTATTAAAATCTTTACTTTTTGCTACGTAATTTTTCCTCAATGGCTTGGCCTAACTACGTTGAAATCATTAAAATTTTTTGTAGTTAGTTTAAGTTCGGGAAATCAGTATTTAAAAAATTAACTAAATTCTGGGAATTCTCAAACCTGAGATCCCGAATGTCAAATCCCTTTTGAGCATCGGCAAAAGAGCCCATTTATCTTTGAGATTTGATATTGCACTAAACAATTATTTCTTGTAGAATGCACAATCAGTCCAGGTAGATCACTTGAAGTTGTTTCCACTTCATCCAACTACAACGCAGTGGGAGAGTTTAGATGTCCTCAAAATCAATATGTAGCTTATTCCAATAAAACACGGGTTTTCTCAAACAAAACCAAATGTCTTGCTACAGCTCAGTGGAAAGATTCCGATTTTTTCCAATGCTGGACAAGTGAGTGTTGTTAGCTTAATGTTTTTGAATTAAAATGAAAGTAGTTTAAACTTTAGTCTTGGGACGTTTTCATTTAGAGTGCTAATTATTTTATAGGCTGCAGTATTGGTTCCGGCAAATCACTTGAGGTTGTTTCTCGATCATCCGACTATAACGCAGTGGGAGAGTATAGATGTAGTCACAACGGAATTTTATATTATTCCAATAAAACAAAAGTTGTTTCAAACAAAACTAAATGTCTCGCTCAATGGGTGGATTCCGATGTTATTCATTGTTGGACAGGTGCTGTGTTTTCGCGATTATTTATTGCGCTTTGCCTGCAGCAATTGTGGGAGTCGTGATTTTCTCTGCTTGCTGATATTTATCACGTAGGCGTTTTATCTGAATCTAAATCATAAAGAACTAAACTACAGGGTGGTCAATAAATCAGGTAACATTTTATAGCTAGAAAAAATAATATGATCTATTATAATCTATTAGATTAATGTTATTTATGTATTTGAGTGTTTGTTTCGTTTTATATTTGTTGATAGAAAGAAATGGACAACAATTAAGAAAATAAACATATTTCATGTTTGTTTTGTTTTATATTTTAGTTGATGGTACTTAAATATATGTATATTGCCCACATTATTTTTTTACCTTAAAATGTTACCTGACCTTTTGACCACCCTATATTTGCTTAAACAATTTTTACCATTACTGATGTTTATGTATGTGTGAAATAAAAGTGGGTGCCTTAAAAACTAATTACTACATTATTAAAAGTGTTTTCATGCGGGCACGTGGATGCTTGTTACCCGATTATTTGTCCTCATGCCCGGTTTGCCTCCCTTAAAATTACCGCTTAAATTTCTTAAGCAGTGAATCGGTCAATCAACTATTTTGCGCGTTTCATTTGTAGCATTAAATAAATGACTGATTGATATAAGCTTTACACTTTCTTCCCTGCTGTGCGTTTCGTTTGAAAAACTACTTCGTTTGCATACTTTTGCAACCATTTCAAAGAACAATGCATCAATCGTAAGTGTTGCAGATGTATATTAGCTCTTCATTTGGTGATTGCAGTGATCCAACATTTAACATGATATTATACCTCCTTAGAAGTGGCTTGTGACCGTAAACTGGATAATCAATAACAATAACCAGCTTACGCTTAAAATATTTTGTATATCTTTTGGAAAATAACACACAGTTTTTGATATCCTGGTCTTCTTTGTCTTCTCCACTTTCTGTGTTTATTGGTCTACAAATAGTTACATGCTGCTTTTTCCTAGTGAATTTTAATGCTAACTTACAAGAAAGACAAATTATAAGAAATTATTGTAAAATTTCTCAACATAAAACTTAAGTTGCCCAAGGACATGACCCAAACCGTCTTTGTTGTTTCTGTGTACTTCTTTGTGTATTTCATCTGATCAGTTTTGGGTTCTGAGGGTGCCAAATTCAACCTAGTTCAGGTGCAGCTTACCCACATGACGTAGCCATAGGTATGGTTATACTGTTTGAAGGTGAATTGTTGTCATTTGTCAGTTTTTGCAAATTGGTACTGTTTACTTTTTGAAATGTGTGATTTGAGTAATAATTTTGGCAGACTGCAAATAGATTAAGGGTACCATGCCTTTTTTTCAGTGGCGGAAACAAATCTCATACATTTTGATGTGCTTGTATCTGTGTTTTTACCCATGCAAATTTTCAGCTTCTTTAAACGTTTTTGTTTCTGGAAATTTGAATGTAACAGAAGGTGATAGCATCAGTTTGAAATGTGAACATCAATCAAGTTTTCCGGCTTCAAATGGTTCTGTTTTCTTCGTTGATGGTGCACGAACTTACGTTGAGGAGGTAAAAAAGTGGGTGTAGAACGTTTAGTTTGTCATAAGAATTGGCTTCTTTACTTGCAATAACATTCGTGTTCCCGTGTTGCGTTCTGCATTGTTTAAGTAGCGTGTTGTTGTTTTTGTCAACAACGCACTTGAGTGAGCTGAATTGTCGTTTATGGCAGCAATGTCGTTAGGCCCGGTGTTTAAACTTCACTATAGTTACGTTATTTTGACAATGAGAAGGAAACACGTCGTCAATTTTTGTCTACTGGATGTACCGCTAGGATGGAGTTGTACTGTACTAGCAGCATCAGTAAAATACAAAACGAGTCTAAACATGTTTCAATAAAATTAACAATTTTCATTTGCTGTTGCTGTAGAATAAAAATATAAAATTCAATTCTCTGCTATTTTTATTGCTAAACGTTGTTTAAAAGTACAAAATATTTGATTTCTGTGGGGTTGCCGAAACGCAGGTCGCTATATATAGTATTAAATCTCGTTTTGTTGTCGTTACTTTTTTTTTCAGCTGTTTTGATTTGTTGTTTGAGGCTGTTTGGCATGGAAACAAAAAAATTCTTGCTTAAGTGCTTGCTCATGCAATAGAATTACGTATTTCCGGTAGCGTATCGTATTATTCCGCCATGCCTTTTTGTTTTGATCCTAGAATGGTTTTTTTGAAACGATAACTGAGCTTGAAAGAAATGCTTTCTGCGGATAAAAATCCGGCTGGCTTAAAAAAATCCTTGAATTGGCTTTTTTAGATTAATGCTCTTATTCTAAAAATTTCTGCTCGTTTTTTAGTGTTGCACAGTTTTTGTTTTTGCCAATAACTGACGGTATATGTTCTTGCAGCATATATTAATTTTATCAAGAAGACTTTCACATTTATAAGATGTGGTTTTTGTTTTTTAATCAAAGCTATATCCTTTGTCGTTCAATACACTTTTAATTAAATTGCTATGCAGATCCATTGTTAGTATGTGCAAAAGTTGGCTGCATGATGCGATGGAATGTTTCCAGACTAAAACTGGAACATCTGCGAGCACAACGCTTAGAATTTTCCGTAACATGCTGCATGGTCTAGCGAAACCATGGTATGCTTTTTCCGATTATGGTAGCTAACTGAACACTGTGAAATCATTTTTGTAGTGTCCCAATCGTTTCTCCATCTTGTGTTCAAAGAGTTGATTAGGATTTGATGTATAATCATTTCATTTTAAAACATCGCTAGCGTCTTTAATTTTAAGTTACACTTTGCTGTGCAAGCCATATGGGTTTACTTGACTGAGGCTTTAAAAAATTTCGTAAAATTTGTCCTCTGATTTGGAATAAAATGAGGGTTTCGTTTATGCATTATTGTATTTATTATTGTTTTAGAACGGAATATTTATAATCAGCAGCTTACAGAAAACAAAACACAACCAATCAGTTTTTTGTCAAGTTCAATCTCCTTACGTAGAACTTGTTGATCCGTTGTCTGGTCGATCACAGCAACATTATATCAATGTTTTGTGTACGTATGATCAATTAAACGTTTTCCTTGGGATCTGCTCATATATACGGTATCCAGTAAATCAGTTCATTTAACAGGATAGATAATAGCTGACTCTAATTCATAAGTTTAAAACCTGTTTTAAAGCAGAAGTTAAATAAAGTTTGTTTAAATTACTATGAGATTTATTTAAATTACCATGAACTTGCCTGAAGTGCAATGTTGATTGAAAGTCAAATAGGTTTTGGTTTATTTCTTGAATTAGGATTTTTGTTGTGTCGTACACTTCTAGTTTTATAAGCGGCATGTCGTAGTTTGTTTTCTTAGTTAGAAATTGCATCTTTTTAATTAGTACCGGTTGATCATCACTAATCCGGCAATCAGTTAGCCGGACAATTAGTTATCCGGCATTAATTTGATCTAGAAAACAGTACTTGTACTCTATATTGTAATTTCAAATTTTCCTGGTCACCGCGCCAGCTTTGTACTGTACTGTACTGCACTGTACCTGTACCAATTATTTTACCTGTATTGCATTAACATTTCACTTGTCTTTTCTTTATTAACCAAATTGAACTGATTTAGAGGATATTTTAATTTTATGATGAGTTGGTTAGCAACTGGGTTTGTGTATTCTAAGATAATAAATGACTATTCCGGCACGCCTCATGTCTCAATGAATCCGGATTAGTGATGGTCAACCTGTAGTATTAACTGACATAACTGTTTCCTGCAATAGCAATTGTCCGATGGTATATTCGCATGGAATTTTTTATGGAATTATTGTGCCATGCCTTTCTGTTTTGATCCTAGAATGGGTTTTTCGAAACGATGATTAAACTTTAAAGAAATGCTTCTTGCCAGTAAAAACCCGGCTCGCTTTTGAAAAACTCATTGAATTAGATTAATGTTACAAATGGCCATTTTTCGTTTAATGCTCTTTTTCTAAAAGTCTCGGTATGTGTGCTAGTGTTGCGTACTTGGTAGCTACCAGTATGTATTATTGCAGCATATTTTAATTTCATCAAGAAGGCTTTCACATTTATAAGATGTGGTTTTTGTTTTTTAACCAAAGCTATATTTTTTGTGTTTCAATGTACTTTTAAATAAGCTGTTATGAAAATCCATTGTTAGTAGGTGTAAAAGTTGGCTGAATGGCGCGGTGGAATGTTTTGAGACAAGTAGATGGAATGTTCCTAGACATCTGCGTGTATAAAGCTTAGAACTTTCTGTAACATGCTGCATGGTTAAGCGAAACCACGATATGCTTATTCCGATTATGGCAGCTAACTTAAGACTGTAAAATCATTTTTGTAATATCCCAAACATTTCTCCATCTTGTGTTTGAAAAGTTAAATAAGATCTTATCTATAATCATTTCATTTTAAAGGATGTTTGGCTTTTAAGTTACACTTTGCTGTACAAGCAATGTAGGTTTGCTTATCTGAAGCTTTAAAACAATACGTGACAATTTCTCTCTGATTTGGAATTGAGGGTTTCGTGTATGCATCATTGTATTCATTACCGCTTTAGAACGAAACATTTATAATCAGCTGCTTACAGAAAGCAAAACACAACCAATCAATTTTTTGTCAAGATCAATCTTCTTATGTAGAACTTGTTGATCGATCGTCTGGTACAGGAGTTGCCAACCCGCGGCCTTTTGGGTTTTGGATTGCGGCTTTTTTGACCCAACTTTGAGTTCAGTGATTGAGAGCAGTGATGTGTAAAGTGAAGGGGAGCATGTTAAATTCGTAGGCCGGAGAAGTTCACACAAGGTTAATACTGTCTTAGAAATTGATCCCAAAAAGATGCTGGTCATATCTCTACCTTTGGGATAAAAATATAGCATTTGCAGTGTTGAGTAGACCGATCTTCAAAAGAAAAAAAGGTCAGCACCCTTTGCTCGCAAGAAAAGTGCCAAAGTTCAGAGTAACAGCCATGTTGCGGGTCTTTTAGTGATGGTCTCTATCGATTTTGGCTCTTCGTGCAGCACCTGTTGGCCACCCCTGGTCTGGCCGATTTCAGCGACGTTTTGTGTTTGTGTGATCAATTAAACGTTTTCCTTGAGATCTGCTCACATGTACAGTATAAATCAGTGCATACAACAAGTTGACATATAGGTGACTCCAATTCATAAAATAAAAAACTGTTTTAAAGTACAGGTTTAAATTACCCTGAACTTATCTAAAATGCTATGTTGATTGATTGTCAAATAGGTCTTGGTTTTTTCTCTTGAACTAAGATTTTTGTTGTGCCGTACACATCTAGTTTTATGAGCGGCATGTCGTAGTTTATTTTCTTAGTTAGAAAATGCATCCTTTTAATTAGTAGTATTAAGTCATACAGCTGTTACCTGCCATTGCAATTTTCTAATGGCATATTCGCATAGAATTTTATTTCAGTTCGTCCATACATCACTTCACCTCAACAATGCACGTGGGTAACAAATGCTGCTGGACTTTGTAAGATTTCATTTCAATCTAATCCAAATGCACAATTCAAATCTGTTATATTTAATGGTAATTATATGGGTTTCATAGATAGTTGATAAACAGTTTAATGAAGCATACGCTGTATTTTTTCCAATGCACCTCATACTGCAACTGTCGTTTTCAGAACTTTGTTATTCAGGGACTGACGTCACTTGTTTAAACGATGCAAATAATCTGGTTCACTCATCCACAACCCAACAATATTTCATTTTTATGAGAGACCAGGTAATTAGCTTTGTCGATTATTTCTATATGTAAATGTGAAAGCAAAGAAGGCTTTGCTATCTAACTTTTTAAAAAGCTATTGCTTCGTAGATTGCGTGTTTGCCACTACTCATCTATATGGTCATCTATTTAGAGTAAAGTTGTCTTACCTGAAAAATGCTGATGACTTTTGCAGTGTTGGTAAACAGTGATAAAAACTGCTGAAATGTTGCTTCCTGTTGCTTATACAAAATGATCATCTCATGTAACATTTTGTTGGTTGTTTTTTGCGACTTCGACGACTGTAGCTTCACCCCGTAATCGTGGCAGCCTCTTGAATCCAATTCAATGCTCTGCATATTAAAATATCAACATTTATGGTAGTATCCGTGCTTTGTCACAAGTTGGTAGGAAAACAGCACTGCAACGCGTATTATGCAATACGTAATAAGTACTTTTCTGCAACTTGAGAATATGATAGATATCTTAGTGCAGCCTAAAGTTTGCCACTAATGTACTATAGTCGTCACACTTAAGATTATGCCGTCTACTTAATACTGGTACGTGAAACCGACAACTTAATAATGCTGAAGACACTTTTCTATACAAAAAATATAAATTTTGGTTTACCAGGTTAACAGCAATTTAAGTGGATTCTACGAACTGATTCTTCACTCAAATGGATTTGGTGAAACAAATATATCATTCCAAATTTATGTTGTTGATCAACTGCCTTTAAAGAAACAGTATCCTACATCTGCAATGTCACAACCGACACCTTTTAATTCATTTATTATAACTATTTGCCTAAGTATTGCATGTGTATTTTCGATTATTTCTGTTATACTGCTGATCGTATATTGGAGAGAGAGATATTTCTCGAAAGTATAGAATTATTTGCAGTGGTGGTGTGAGGATGAGTTTCAATGTTTAGTTATTTATGTATCTAGTTATTTATGTATCTACCTACTGTATATCTTTAGACATTAAACAAACGTCATCAGTTACTGTCACAATCAGCTGTGAATTTTTTCATGCACTGCAATCAATGCTAAATTGAAATGCAGATGGAAAAAAGTGTACGTTTACCAGATCCAGGAAATTAAAAAAGTGTTCTTGGAAACACAAATTTTAGTATTTAAAAAACATCATAAATTATGTCTTTTAATTTACTTTTAAAGTGGAGCTGAAAAAAGATGGTTGTAGATGACATAGAAGCCCTTAATATTAGAAAAGCTTACTTTAAGAGATAAGATTACGATAATGAACTAAAAAGCTTCGCAAATATAGGGCTAGTTAAAAACTGTTTCTTAGTTTTAAGGCAACTCGCTCTCTTGCAGATAAATAAAAGTGCACCGGGCCCCCCTGAGGTTTCCTTCAAGAACGTATCTACAGAGAGCTCACGAAAAAATTAATTTTGAGATCTTTTCATTGCTGTATCAATGATTTAATAACTTTGAGCTATAGTTGCCAACGACATCAATCATCGAAAGGCGAACTTAAAATACAATTTGAGTATAACGTAGCAACTCTTTTGGTGTGGTTCAATAAAAGAGTCTTTAATCCAATCGCTATTTTCATGCATATGTTGTTAAACGCTATTTCCTCTTTCCACTTCATACTTCCTCCTACACAATCACGTCATATTTCCTTGCGTAGGCATAATAAATAATAAATACTTAAACTCATTATTGATGCAATGTTGCTATTTTCTTTGTACATTTACAATTACAATTCTATTTGTTTATATTTTAATGGAGTGTCGCTGCTTTTCATTATTTATTTTTTGAAACATTTCTGTGCGAAATTGTCTTTCGACGCAATATAAGCCTAAACATTAAAGTGATATGTAAAAAATATTTAAGCAACATGTGACAGTAATTCATGTTTTGTATTGTATTTACACTTTGCAGACTCAAAAGATATTAACAGTATGCTAAATATTGGATTACTTGTGTTCAGACCTGCTTTGTAGTTACCAAACCGGAAAATTCTAGTTCATTTGTAGGGAATTATAGTAAATTGTCTATTCCAAGATCATAGCAAAACTGCAATCGCTAAGTTTAAACTTGGAACAATGTGATTGTAAAGAATGCAGAAACAGCTCTTTTTATCACGACCACGATGCAAAATTCATATGTTTGCTTTTCGTAGAATTTCAGTAGGGATTCACTCTTCTTTATTCCCTGACTTGTGTTTCTACATGATTTTCTAATTTCTCATTACAATATTTACCTTTTGTATCAGCATATTATTTCGTTGTGAGTGCAATTTTGTATAGATCAATCGAAAGTGTTTGTTGTTTTTAAGAAAACAGATATCAAGATTCTTAACATTTAGATTGGTTTTAGCTGTTCTCTAGTGCCACGAAATAATTTTAATTCATATTATTCCTAAATTAGTTTGCGCCTTTACAAGAAGAGTAAGTTTGCCATTTAATTGCGACAGTTTGTTGGTGACCAATTGCAACCAGAAATAGTTTTAAGACCGGAGATTTTCCTGCAGTGTTTTTTTTCTTACCCATCGTGCTTTAGTGAGTTCCTGCCACGCCACCGTATTGACAACCAGAGTTAGTCAAAATTGTCTAAAAATCTACTTCAGTAAAATTAATGTCATTTTTTCAAAGCAGTACCAAAACAAAAATTAAGAAGGCCCAAAATGTACTTTTCTGGCTTTTTGTTCCGTAATTTTTGGTTGAAGGCATTGTTATTTTTGGAAATGTATATTTAATTGTTGACTTTTTGTACCTCAAATGATTGTTTTTTGTTTTGGAGCATTAACGTTTTCTTGCTAAATGCATATTCATTGAAACAAGCTTTTTAACTTCGTACGATCAAAAAATTTTTGAGTGGGATGTGATACGTTTTTTGGTTTCTCCGGACTACGCCAATGAGAAGGGGCTGTTATTTTATACTCTCTCTCCTCTGGGTCAGACAAAATCATTAATCTTAGAAATGACTTCTAAAAAACTCTTCAAAAATTGATCAATAAATATAAATGATAATGAAAAGGTCATTATTCACCAACTAAATTGAAAACCTGACGATGCATCTCTTCCCTTTTTCACAAACGCCTTTTTCACAAATTTTTACTGGTACTACACTGGACAGGTAATGATCCTAGTAACTAATAGCTTACTTAATTTATTGTGCTGATTATTGCTTTTATGTTTTTGATTCACAGTATTTCTTTAAATCGAATGGGTGGTGATGGTAAATCATCACCTCAAAGCCCGACTACCAGCGTCCTCGTCGTGGCGGATGAAAACAGGTAATGCTGACTAATTGGTAGAGGACGTTGGGGTAAGGCAATGGCAAACCAACCCCGCATTATTATTCCCAGGAAACCTTAATGTAAAAATGTCAAAAATAGGGGAATCAAACAACAGGGTGAAAGAGAGTCTACCTTTGAAGACTGTCTCGCTGGGTCAAAAAAGTGATCTATTATTTCAAGTCACTACTGATCGTCAATCAGCTACTGAGTGTCTAAAAAAAGTTAACAAAAAACACCTCACAACGCAAAGAATTGCTAAGTGGAATTTTCGCACTCTATATCGAAAATGCCAACAAGAAAATGTGATGTAAGAAATGCAACGTCTGGAAATTGATATTCTGGATTTATCAGAAGTAAAATGGACTGACACAGGCTCATTTGACAAACAAGGACATCATATTATATGGTCAGGTGGACAAAAGCATAAACTTGGCGTTTGTTTTATTTTTAATAGCAAGAGCAAAAGATCGTACAAGGATCATTTGGCTGTTTCAAATAGAATGATTTCACTCAAACTTAAATCTCAAAAGATCGATTATAATTCTTTTGCTCCCGCGTAAAGAGCGAAAAAAAATGTCCGTAACGTGGCAGCGCGAAAAACTGTCATAATCAATCATAATTAATCATAATTATGTACCTCAAATTTGTTTGTAAATCATTACTCAGCTGTTTACTTCTACATTAAGTGTGATATATCGTTGAAATCTACATTTCTTGAGGATTTCAAGTAGAAAAAAAAACATTTTTTTTGAATATGCAAAGTTTATGCAAATTAAACCCCCAACTGGGGGTTAGTTGTCTTCAAAATTAAAGTAGTACCCTCACCTCAAAGATCACTACAGATTTAATTTACTACCAATTTTTTAGAAATGGTCGCTAGATGATGCTAAGGAAATAAGCTTTCAAGGTACATCACTCAAAACTTACCTAAAAGCCTAGGTTTTCTACAATTTGCAATTTTCTGAGGCACATGACCTTTTTTTTGACCGGTACCGATCGGTACCAAATTTTGGTAGTTAAATTCAGTACCTAAAATATGATTAGTCATTATCTGCTAGAGGTTAGCCTATACCATGTAACATTATGTATTTTTGAACAGGGAATTTCTTCAAGATTCAGAAAATATTAAGTTTAAATAGAATATGCTGTCACTGACAATGAAACAGCCGCTTGTTTACACCCTTCCCATTTCTTGAGAAACAAGGGGGATACAGCAAACTTTGATTTACGAAAGCCAAACTTCTGCTAGCTTTTAAACTTGTATTTCGCTTCTTGTCTATTTGGAAATTTGATACAAAATGAGGACTTTAGTGGTGAAACATTTGCAATTTATGTTATCTTTTTCAAGGGTGTAGTTTTTCTAAAAATTATAATTTAGTGAAGGTAAGTAAAAAAGTTTTGGGGGATTTTGAACTGACATGATATATAGTACTCATTTTTGATCAGTAAATATCATATACCACTTCGTCTAAACTATTTAAAGCTATATATTGCTGGAAAGCAAATTTCCTAAGCTTTCAAATGAGACCGGTATTTAGCAACATATGATATTTTTTACGCACTAAATTTACTTTTATCTACTTAGCACTCAAATTTGTTTGGGGGGGTTTTGAGACCCCTAAAAGATTTGGAAATTTAAAAACGTGAAATTTATTATTATCGCTTGAAATTTTGTCAAGTGATGCCCCAAAAGAGAAGTTTTCAGACTATGTTAATGATAAAGGGTTTGGTTATGTGGTAAAGATGTAATCTCAATTTGATTTTAGTGTAGTTGGCACGTGCTGATAATTTAGCCGATTTTGTCGTCTGCAACTGGGTTGTTGATCTTTTTAACCCATTTTGGGTATAAAAATCCACGAATTAGGGCACAAATTATACATCTTCCGATGCGTGAGGAAATAAGCGTAATCTTTTAAAATTTTTATGAAAATCGGATGAAAAATAAAGTCACAGATCGATTTTTTAGTAAACTAATTTTGTAACTCAATTAAAAAAATTTGAGGTAAACACTGAAAACACGAGATCATCAATCGATGATCGCGGGAGCGAAAGAGTTAATTTGATTCAAGTGTACGCACCTACTATAAATTCAAACAAAAATGCCATTCAAGAATTTTATAAAGATCTTGATGCAACCAAGAAAACTGCAAATCTGGAGAAAGGCTGTTGGTCATGGGTGATTGGAATGCAAAAATTGGTTGTTGTGTGGAGCAACCCATGGCTGGTGGTTATGGTCTAGAAAATAGGAATGAAAGAGATTTACTGGCTGACTGGTGTCGTGAAAATAGTATGGTCGTAACAAATACTTGGTTCAAGAATCATCCGAGACGTTTATATACATGGAGATGTTTAGGTGATTTAACCAGAAACCAAATTGATTATGTTCTGTCATCAAAAAGATCCAGAAATTCCATCCTTAATTGCAAAACCTACCCACAAGCAGATTGTAACACTGATCACATTTTGCTAGGAGCAACTTTGCGACTGAAACTTAAAACTTGTACAAAACCTAAAGTAACATTGAAAAAAGATTACAGCTTATACAAACAAAACGAAACCATAAAGAATATCTACACCAAAACGGAAACTGCTTTATTAAAACAACAAGTAGTGGACAACAACAATGTAAATGAATGGTATGAACTCTTGAAAAGTGACAACCATAGCATAAGAAGAAGTTCCTTTACAGTACTTCCCAAGAAGGAACAAGTAAGTTGAATGATCCCTGAAATCCAAAATTTGCTGAAAGAGAGAAGAAAAAAACATGACTCAGTTGAATTTCAAAAATCTCGATAAACTAATCAAATCAAAGTGTATTTGTGCTTATGAAGAGTACTTGGATAAAAAATGCGATAAAACAGAAGCACTTTATCGATTTAATCCTAAACAAGCACATAAACGTATTAAAGAACTGAAATGTAATAATTTTACTAATTCATCTGGGATTTGTATCATTTTCTTGAAACAATTTTGTTTGAAGAAAATGATATTAAACGTCGCTGGTTAGAATATGTCATAGAGCTATATGACGAACCAAATAGATCTGCCCCTCCCTTATATTTCAAAGCGCCATTAAATGAACCAATAATTTTGAAAAGTGAAATTCAAAACGCACTTTCGAGTATGAGAAACGGGAAAACTCTTGGCTCAGACAAAATATCTGCTGAAAATCTCCAAGAATTAATTCATTTTGGCCTGGATCTTTTACAGTTTATTGCAAATGCAACTTACAATGAAGGAGTATTTCCTGATGAACTCTATAAATCAACTTTTATAACTCTATCAAAGAAATCAGGTGCTGTCGACTGTGAAAATTTTTGTACAATATCATTAATGAGCCATGTGACCAAAGTAATACTCCGGGTTACCATGTTCTGAATCAGAAATAAAATACACCCGGAAATATCTACTGAACAATGTGGATTTATGAAGAATAAAGAAACGAAAAACGTCATTTTTGTGCTTCGCATGCTGAGCAAACGGGTAATACAAATACAGCAAACAATGTATCTCTGCTTTTTGAATGGAAAAAAGCATTTGACCACGTAAATCATCAAAGACTTCTTCAACTTCTTAACAAAATTGGTATTGATAGCAAAGATCTTAGGCTTACCCAACCATTGTATTATGAACATACTGCTAATCTAAAAATTGGTAATGACGTAACTGGTGAAACACAAATCATAAAAGGGGTCCGACAAAGCTGTGTTCTATCTCCAGATCTGTTTAATCTATACAGTGAAATTGATTTGCATGGCATCAGTGACTTTGAAGAAATAAAGGTGAATGGAGTTAATTTAAACAATATACGTTACTCTATTGACGCTGCCCTCATTTCAATGTCACAATGGCAGCTACAAAAGATGCTAAATAAACTAGAAAAAATTGGTGAACAATATGGAATGTCAATCAATGTCAACAAAGCAGAATGCCTTGTAGTTACCAAACTGGAAAAGGTACCAAGACTCACACTTTCCTTGAAAGGAAACTCAATTAAACAGACAGAGCATTTTCGATATCTTGGTTCACTTGTTTCAAGTAACGGAAAGTGCACTAATGAAATAAAGAGAAAAATTGCACTGGCCAAACAAGCATTCATAGTCTTGGAATATAACCTCCGTAACAACAAGATGAGTTTCAGAATCAGTTTGCGTTTGTTAAAGCGCTATTTATGGTCGGTTTTCTTCTATGGTTGTGAATCTTGGACTATGACAACGAAACTATCAAGAAATTTAAAGCATTGGAACTTTGGTTTCTACGGTGAATGCAACGCAGTTCATGGACTGCTCACGTTACCAATGAAACTGTTCTAAAACAAACCTGCCAAGTTAGACAGCTTCTTAACACAATCAAAAATAGGCAGTTGCAATTTCTTGGACATATTACGGGACAAGAGAACTTGGAGCAAATTTTAATTATTGAACTTATAGATGGGAAACGTGCACGGGGTCGTCAAAGGTACAAATATTTGGATCAACTAAAAACATACACAAAGATTGATACAGCAGATCGGCTGCATTCTCTCAAAGATAGAAGAAAATCGAAAAACATTTGCATTAATGCCGCCGAGTCCTGGAACAGGCGTGGAGCTTAATAATGAATGATTTCTTTAAGGTTAAAAGTCGTTGAAACTTGAAGCAAATCAAAAATACTTACGTTCTCTTACTTTTGTTAAATCTAATCAAAACTTTGGATTTAGATGGTATCTAAGGTTTACAATAACAACAAGCCAGTTGCGTAAACAACCGAGCAGTTTTTGAATGTGTAGGGAAAGACTGGAGAGGGAAAAAGTGTTTTACTAAATCACATTTCTGTTGAGAACCTAATCTTCATTTTTTTCAAAGATTTCACGAGATTTTAATAAGATTCCAAGAGTATTTTGCAAACTTTAGACACGTTTTTTGTGGTTAAGCCTATGAAGTGCCGTTCATATGATGATCCGGGTTTAGTACCAAAGTTTTGAGGGTTAGAACAAATGGTGTGAGGAAATAAAATGTATTCAAAATGCTCGCAGCTAGTTGAAGTTGTTGGAGAACAATTGCTTGAAAGCGAACTTTTTGCTCTTTTTTTGGTTGGAAATCATTTTTTGCATATCAACTTTGCAAATCATAGGCTATTATTGTGCGATTTTTAAAGGAGGATTGCAAAACAACATACTTTTGGATTCTCTAAAATTTTTTTGGTCATGGTTTATATGTACCTACTAAATTCTCATCAAACTACAGGGCACAATGACCCTTTCATAAGGAACAATTAATTCAGCCAAAAACGGAATTGCTATTTTGTCCTCAGAGGCTTTGTGAACTATAAAATATTCCATGTGCTTGGGAGGATGAAACACAGGGGTAAAGCTTAATCAACCTGAAAATATTTAATATACTTTTTAAAATAAACATTTTTCAAAAACAAAAAGGATTTAGAGACAACTCTTGTTTACTGATGACAGCTCACCGCATTTTTCCTGGTTAGCATTAAATAATAGCGCCATTTGGTTTTGAAAATTTGAACCAAAACCCTATTCATCAAAAGATTTACAAAAAATACTAACTTTCATTTGAAGTTGTTTTTTGTGCTAGCATCTGGCGTTTTTATGCAACAGATAGCCTGTACAGTTTTAAGCATTTAGTTAAGCATCGATATCAGTTATAACTACTCAAGTAGCATTACTTCCACCGTTATTGACACAGGCAAGAGCAGAAGTAGTAAAAATCAAAACTACTCAAGTGAAGAGCTCATGAAAGAAAAGCCTGCTTAAATAGTTTACTCACGTAAAACTACTTTACTAGTAATCACCAAACGTAACTGAGCACCGCACCATTACTTAACCCTCGGTCTACCATGGGGTCCAATGGACCCCAAAATAAAATTTAATCATTCATTACTAAGAACACATAGCAAACACGACTTCCATATTACCTGACTTTTCCTAAGTTTAGTTGATCTTCAACAAGGTAGAGTATCACAAATCTCAGATAAACCGATATGGCATAAAAAATAAAAACAGCATCGTATACCATGGGGTCCATTGGACCCCAAAGTAATAAGTAACCTTCATTGTTTAGTTTAAACTGGCTGAGTTTTTTTTGATACAGGCATTTTGTTTTGAAACAACTAATCTGTTGTTTGGTACCACAAACAAAAAAATACTAGTGTGAACACATATTATTTATAATTCCAAGTATCAATCATGTCGGAAAATAAATCACTAAAAAGAATGATTAGCTACTTATAAGATGACGAGATTCTAGAACTTCTGGAAAAGAGTGAAGATGATAAAAGATAGAGCAAAGAAGAACAGATGGAATCGTCGGATGACGATGGAGAAATTGATCATCTAAGTGTGGAAGAATGGTCTTCCACTGATATCTCAAATAATGAAGACCAAGATACTTCTACCATTTTTATGTCTCAAAATAAGAAAGAAAATTGGTCAGCTACTCCCCATACAAATAACATTGGCCGAACTGCTACTTGTAACATATATCATGACGGAGCGGCCCTTTACGCTTTGCAAAATCGCAATGCAATTCAATGCCCGATTCATGCAGATTATTGTTTAGAGGCAAATGGCTTGAAAAAGTTCGTAATTGGACAAATGCTGAAGGATTACTTTTTCACAAAGACAAGTAGGTTGCTATAAATCAACTCGAATTTGACAAATTTTTGGGTGAAGTAATTCTTATCGATGTTTATAAATCAAACAACGAAAATGTTGCTCGGCTTTGGAGTAAAGAGGACAGCAGACTTATTTTCAATAAACTCATGAGCCGAAATCGATATCAACAGATTCTACGAGTGCTTCGGTTTGATGACGCTAATTCACGAAAAAGAAACAGATCTGAAGACAAATTCCAGCCTATCAAAAATGTCTTTGAGCAATGGGATTTGAATTTGCGTGATGCCTACACTCCAGGTCCCCAAATGACTGTTGATGAATAATTAGTTTGTATCAGAAGAAGATACCAATTTTGACAGTACATTCTTTTAAATCCTGGAAAGTATGGAATAAAACTTTGGGCAATATGCAAAGCCTACACATCTTAGGCAGGAAAGATGAAAGTTCATACTGGAAAAAATCCTGCAGTTGGAAGAGAAGTAAACCAGGGAGCAAGATTTGTCAAAGATTTGGTCAAAGAAATTGAACATTGCGATAATTTTTTTACTAGCATCCCCCTTGCTCGAGATCTGCTAAAAAAGAAGCTTACTCTGGTGGAAACTATTCGGAAGAACCAACCAGAATTGCCTCCGCAATTCACAGTTGCCAAAAGTCGTGACGTTACTTCTACAATTTTTGGATTTCAGAATAATGCTATGATCGCATCGTATTGCCCCAAAAAAACTGTGTGATTAATATGCTTTCGACAATCCCCTCACTTCCTGAAATAGCTTTAAATTCTGCTGAAAAGAAGCTTGAAGTAATCTTGTATTACAACAGCACCAAAGGTGGAGTGGACATTTTGGATAGAATGGTTCGAACGTACACCTGCAAGAGGATGACTAGAAGGTGACCAGTAGCGTTATTTTACAACATGATCGACATTAGCGCTGTCAATACTTACATAGTATGGCAGCAATTGCATGGTGAAAATAGCCGGATTTTTAGCAAGAAAAGAATGAGAAAGTTTTTGATTCGCTTAGGAAAAGAGCTTGCTGGAATGTCAAGTGCTCTGTCAATGCAAAAAAAGCGTGCAATTCAGCCTCAAAGCAACAGACAAAGGACTGCTGCAACCGAAAACCAGCCAACAAACGCAAAAAAAGCCAGATGCTATCTTTGTGAAAGAAGCAAAAATCGAAAATGCATACAAGCATGCACCGCTTGCAATAACAACATTTGTCAAGAACATTTGCAAGTTATTTGCATGCAATGCAATCACTAATAGGCTAAAACTGAGAGTGTTGCTAGTAAGCATTTGCAGTTATCTAAACGCTTTGTAACTGTTTGCATTAGTTTTCAGTATTGAAAAGTTGTGCTCTTTGGCTTTTGTGTAACCAACCACTGTGCTGACTAAAGCAGCCTTGCTTTTATGTGTTAATATTAGCTATTTGAACTCCTATGTTGTTGCATTATTTTACGAAAATGATGATTAGGAATAAGCAGGAACAAAGCTTAAACATGCAAATCATTGCATAAACGGCGGAAAAAAGTGTATAAGGTAATTGCAGTGCATCATCTAAACTTTTGACTGGCTGTGTAACTGGATATATATAATAAAGCCCAAGTACCGCATTTTTTTGTTTTTTTTTTGCGTTTGTTACTTGTTTTTGTGTTTAAATTGTTCGTTTTTTACAATTTTCAATGTTAATTTGTTGATGCGATGGCGTAGTGTTTAGAGCGTCCGCTTTGCAGTTGGTAGACCTGGGCTCAATCCCCTTGTCGAGTCATACCAAAAGACTTTAAAAAATGGTATTCACAACTTCCCTGCTAGGCGCTCGGCATTTAGGAAAGGTCGTGGAGAACAAGCCGGCAAGTTCGCTTGTTGTGTCATTGGGCAAGGCACTTAACGGGACGCCCCTACCTTTATGTGGAAGACAGGTGGCCCAGTTTTCCCTCTGAAGAGAGGGTTGGTGGCAGGAAGGGCATTCGACCGCAAATACAAAAATGCCATGTCATAAAAATGCAGATTATCTGCTGTGGCGACCCCTAATCGGGAATAAGCCGAAAGAAATAGAAGAAGAATGTTAATTTGTTGATTTGTGTGAGATATTAACGGCCAAATGCTTTTTTAAAATCTGGGGTCCATTGGACCCCAATGGTACAATTTGCATGGAATTTTTTTGGTAGACAGAGGGTTAAACATAATAATTTTTATGAAATCTTAACGTATCATTAGTTAAATATTTTTATGCATGATGGCAAGATATCATAGTCATTATTTTTCCAAGATGTCATATCCAAGTCTATACACCTACTGCAGACAGCTCAGACAAATGTTCGGAGAAATTTTATGACGATCTCGATATTCCAAAAACACCAAGAAATTACAAGATATTAGAATCGTCAAAAGAGATTATAAACAAAAGATAGGGATGTAACAAAAAAACGAAGAATCTATCAACATTTTCGGCCCTTTTGATTTTGGAGAAAGAAACCATAAAAGGGAACGTGGATAAGTTTTTGCCAAGCAAATAAACATATTATAACTAGTACATAGTTTAAGTAACATCTTCGACTGCTTAATTTGGAGTTCGAAACATCTAAATGTGCGTTGCCCAAGCCAATATTAATTTTTTACGAGAAGTGCAAGACTTTGCAGAACTGTTCTTTATCTGAAAGATATTTAGGAGCAAACTGGGAAAAATATCATAACTCATTTTAACCTATGTTTCTTTCATGAATAGCTTAAAAGCTCTAAACCAATGCTTTTTAAACCAATGTACAACTTGAGACATACTGCTCATCTTGAACTAGAGTGATGTCAGAAGCATTTGTTACCCCCAAATGTTTTTCAAAATAGACCTTCATTTTTTCTTAATTTGGTAGCAAACAGCATTTTGGCATCAAGCAAAATTGCAAAAACTATGCATTGCTTCTCTACAAAAAAGCTTATAAGCATTCAGCTAAACATAAGAAAGAACGATAGAAATAAGAGCAGCTGATTAACAAAAAAGCAAAATTTTTAGAAAAAATGACGGGTTTAGTCAAGTAGAACCATTTTTGATGATCCAGATTAAGCTTTAAACTTAATTTACCCCAGCAGTAGCCTTTATATTTGTATCAGCATTAAATAGCTTTAACTCTAAAGCTTTTAAGGTGGCGGGGCCAAGCAGTTCACCAGTCGTGGTGACACAGTCTAACTGAAGACAAGCAAAAAAAGCTGATGACATGCTTATACTCATGATGAGCTTTTCCAAAAGGAAGGATCTTGCCCACTTAAAGAAAAAAAATAACTGTTTGTCACCAACTACGAAAATTTACCCACAGTTTACTAAATATTTACCATCACCGCCTATTTCTTGTTTCTTTATATTACTCTTTTTTCTTTCTGAATAATTTCTGCAACTTCTGTACGGGTTACCCTGTCTTTGTCTGTTGTCTTCTATGCCTATTTTACGATTGACTAATGGCTACACACTAAGTGAAACTATTTCTGGCCAGGTGCTTTTTGTAAAATATTGTTATTTTGTGTGCTGCATTCCTTCGTCCCGATTTGGAGTTGAACCCGGGCCGACGGCGCATGATCTAGTTTTTGTTGTTTAACGCTGTAATTCAATCAAGTTTTTCTTTTGTTGGACTGTGTCGCACAGGCGCAAAATTGCCCCAAACGTGCTTGTGTTGTCGAAGGTTGTTGGTTGGTCCTGATGCACATTGCATAGCGATTAGAATTGTCACTTTAACGTTAGTATTTTGTTCACTAGAATCTCTGCTGCAGTTTTGATACCATTGAACAGTTTATTTTTTACAGAGCCAAATTGCTGCTTATAGTGAATCGTTAGTAGGAAATTTAGTAAGGAAGTGTTAATAAATCCGGGTAACTGCGCAGCCCAAATTATTGGTAACCGCATGTGCTGTCGTTCGCATTGAGTCCATTAATTGGTTGTTACATCGTTCAAATTCCGCAATATACAAATCATTTACAATAAACGTCGAACTCCCCCTGATCGTCTGTTTGGCAATTCTACAGTAGCAGAAACGCAGGAAGAATCTCGGAACAAATCGATAGACGCAAGCGCGTTACTGATAGGGCTAAGAAATTGTGAGAGCTGGTTCGAACAACGACCTGGCCCGTCCGTGAACCAGCAAGTATATCTTACACTTTTGAAAAAACTTTGTATTCAAATATCTGATCATTTTCTTCCCTTACTTCGTCTTGGGAGGCTGTGCCCCCTTCCTTTTTAAAATACCATTTTTTAGGCTTGAGCTTATTTTTCCTTTCCATGCTCTCGCCTTGACCCAAAATCAAGGTTAAGTTCTGTAATCTTGCCAAGCTAGGCTCTTTACCAAATCACGATCTTATAATTTAGATTGATGGTTTAATCCCTACTCATTCGCGATTAAAGGCTCCTGCATTCTTGCCAATTACTCACTCTTTCGCAATAACGTGATTCTTTTGATTTCATCTGGTCTAGTTTGCTCCAGTTTTTCTGCTGAAACTTGGGCCACTCTGCATTCTCTTTGATAGTTTAAGTAGCACCAATAATTAGGACACTTTTCTTCTCTTTTTGTCAAACTCTTGCTTTGCATTTGCTGCGTTTTCATTAGTTTTTTTTCTTACTGCCACGCATTTTGGCACATACGGTATGAAAACTCCTTTGTTTATTCTTTTTCTGTTTTTAGGCTGCAACGTGATCATGGTCATTCGATTCTTCCAGTTAACGGCGTGGCAGATGAATTCACAGATTTAGTCGTCGTCTTGCAGCCTTTATCTTAGTATTCACTCATCTCTTCTTTCAAACTGGAAGGCACAATCTTATCAGTATTTTCGGTCACACAGGTTCACTTAGACTCTATTGAAATCTTGTACTTCATCATTATGTTTGTTGTGTCCACTTTTGCTTTTTCTGTTGCAAAGAACTCAAGTTCCATTGAGTAGTTATCTACTAAAGAAAACTTTGTGCAGCGCTTGCGTTCATGCGACAAAGATCAACAATAAACAATTTTGATAATGATGTCATTGAAAAGTTCTTCAACTGATCTGGCACTTGAGAAAAAGAGAGTTTAGGAAACAGCAAAGTAACGTCACGGTTTTTGAGAGAGCATTGCAGCCAACAAAACATTGAACAGAGCGACGCTTTCTTCGCGCTCAGTATCAAGCAGCGAAGCTTCGTCTCAAAACCTCGTTTATATATTGGTAAAGAGTTTTATTCTTGGTTACGAAAACTGCAATTTGCAAACTCAGCCTTAGTATCGAGAAGTAGATGACTTCGTTTTGGCGAATTTCTAGAGTAGATACAGTTTGAAAATACAATATTACGTAGTAGTCGGTGATAACGTGAATGAAACTGATTTTGAAGACAAATTTGCAAAAAAAGCGGTGAGAGGAGAATTTGCAGAAATACACAACACATTTACCCAACAAACAGAGAGTGCTTTCTTCCGAAAACTAGCGAAATAATTTATTGTCTTGTCTGCTACCACTTGGAGGGACACCTCGATGAAACGAAAGGTGATATTATTTCATCTTTGACTTTAAAAAAAACTTCGACGTATTTGACGTATAATGATTGATGTAAGCGGAATGCGACTTTTCGAAAGCTAAATAGTTTTATTATGCAGTTTACTTTGTTTGTTGGCACATAGTTGATAGGACTAATTTTAACTCAATGCTTGTTGACTTGCTGATAATGGCTCAACTAAACTTCATTTCAAAAATCTTGGCCCATTACATTTAACTCTACATGTCATCTCACCCCGTGTAGTATGCCATTTTTATTTTTCTAATTCTGTACCGTTAACATCTTTATACATTATTGCGAGCAAATCTACATAACCGGTATAAAAAGCAAGTATATGGCTACAATTGATGTAACTGTGAGAGTAATAGCGTCTTTGTGCCAGAAACTATGATCATTTGGATGATACTGTGCACGACTTTCCCGAGTCTAGCCTGCCAATAATCTCCAAAAAGAGGTTTAAAGACCCAGAAGTGCAAAGCAAGTATTTGATTTACACTGAAATTACGAATTTTTTTCCAACGATTGATTAGCAAATGAAGAGCATGCAAGAATACAATATAGAAGAAAGCATCTTAAGTTTTACCAATGGCACAGAAACGCAGTAATCAAAGATGCATAAATATTTCTATTCTTATAAAAACGAACAAACATCGTAAACCGAAATATCATCAACGATTCAATAAATATATTAACTCATAAACGCTCAATGAAGCGATTTCGCAACAAAATAGCAGGTTGCTTTCTTTTGTTTCAAAAAACAGGGCATGCGGATTTCTGTAATGCGATTACGTCAATTATATTAATTGTTATTAAGGCATCTTAAAGGCTATCTGCAATTAGTTGAATAAAACACCACTTCCACGCCTGGTTTCGTTTCTATTACAACTCTTCAGGTGGACTCATGTATTGAACCAACCAACACATGAATTACTCCACGCAGTTTATACCATTCCGCCATCGGTTCCGTCAACTGATGCTGTTATTTTTAGCTTATATTATGCACGCTCACTACTGTAAGCTGGATGCGATATATGCTGGTTGGCTCACCAGCATCCAGCTTACAGTAGTGAGCGTGCATATAATAAGCTTAAAATTAACAGCATCAGTTGACGGAACCGATGGCGGAGTGATATAAACTGCATGGAGTAATTCATGTGATCGTCGGTTCAATACATGAGTCCACCTGAAGAGTTGTAATAGGAACAAAACCGATTGTAAAAGTGGTATGGCAGTTAGCCTTTAAGATGCCTTAAAATTAATTAATTAAATTAATATATAAATAGGCTAATATCAGCTCCTATAACTCAAATCATTAGATCAGTTTGTTGTTGTAATGGTTTGGTCACTGTAGCATGCAAGCTTGACTAAAAGGCGACGCTTACTTTGTGTTGAGGCAGTTCTAAGTTTGAGAATTTTCTAAAAACTGCAGTTACGGAAAAAACGAGGTAAATCTTCAAACACAATGAATAGTTGTGAAAGCTTTTCATTTTGACGAAGTGCAATAGTTCTAAATGCGTTATCTGATACATTAAAATGATATATGTGTAACCTGTGACGTGTTCTAATTTTGCTTAGAAGTCTGGCACTTTGAAATATTGCGTAATCGCACCAATGGGTATTCCTGTATAAAAACAAAGCATAAGTTTTTTCACAAATCTAGTGTATTAATCAATCTTTTTCAATGCTTGATGTCAATCTTACTGTTGAATGGTTCTAATCAAGTGACAAGAAACTTTTAAATTATGTTCTTACGAATTTATAGAAAAATGGCAACACAACAAAGTAACTCCATCTAGATCCTAACTCTGATGAGCTAGCTGGTCACCAAAAAGCTGGCTAGTGCAGAAAGCCTAGTTACCTTAGGCTTAGAGCTAATGCATAAAGCTGTGCAGAAAAGGACTAATTTGCTTGCTTGGGTGTGCTGCTAGCTTATTAAATTAGGCAAGTCGAAAATCAGTGGGGGGACCGAGCGTACAAAAACTATCAAAGATGTATCCCTGAGTTTGTTGTAATAGTCTTACTTCGATAGCTCAGTAGGCAAATCGGCGATTACTTTATTAATTATTTGCATGATGCAGGTTCAAATCCCACTGCTAGCACATTTGTTTAATAAAATCATTGGGACAGATTTTATGATTATCATATTGGGTCAGCTTTTGTTGCACAAATCAATACTTTTATTGCTTACAGCGCGTAGCTCAATTATGACTAGTTGGGGTTTTATCAAAAGCATATTGCACCGAAAAGACAAAACGAAATGTTTGTGAAAGTTTTATCACAATTATGGTATTTCACTCTGCAGTGAATGATGTGTTTGTTACAGATCGATGACATTGGACGAAGTTTTAGATGAACTTGAAGAAATATTTCTCAGTGGAAATGAAGGTGAAAATCAACTGCTTGACAAAAACATGCCAATAGAAAAAACTTCAAAGGAAGTATTCACGTATCCTCTCCAAAAAAGAGTGGTATTACTGACGAGGATTCAGGGAATGAAACAGATGCTCAACTGTCCAATCTACCAGGAAAGCAGTATCAATCACAAGCATTAATAAACTCATTCACTGTAACTTCACCTGCACCATCCATTGCACAAAAATCAAAATCCAGAGATTGATGTAAGCAACAAGACTTGCCACAAAGAGATAGATAAAATAGTTTATATGAACCAACCAGCCCAGATTTTCCTCAAAAATTTGCGGAAGCATTTAATCTATTCTTGGATGATGATGCCACTTTTTAGAAAAGAATGCGAAAATTTTTGTGGTCAGATGGAAAAACAATGGATTGGTGTACGTGACGTCAGATCGGCTTGGTCTACGACCTCTTAAAAAGTGGACTGCTGTTCTGCACAGAAAAAAAGAAAATAGCGGTGTCTAGGCCTAATGTTGTGAGCATGTACAATCGCCATATGGATGGAGATGACCGACTCGATGAAAACATTTCTCTTTAACGCATTGCAATTTGAGGAAAAAAATGGTACTTTTTGCTATTTTGCTATCTCTTGATTGTGTGTGTGAATAATGCATGGCTGTTAGCACGAGCAGATGATTGTACTGACAATATGCTGGCTATCTCTCACGCTATTGAACAATGCTGGCTAGCATATATGGAATATGGAATTTCTGCAAATAATCCAAGCGAGCAGAGGTTGAGTGCTACCTTCCTCAACAGAGCTGCGCAGTTTGACCAAATAGGTCATTACATCATAAAGAGTGATCCGCAGATAAGAAAACCATGCAAGCATTACCGCAGCCAAACTATATTTATTTGTTTGAAATGTTACCTTGCCTCACATTTAAAATGCTCATTGGAATACCACACCGTCCAGTAAATTCAGGAGGCTTGGTTTGAAAATGTTTTCTTTGCACAGTGCTCTTATTCAATACATAAATAAAATACAATATTTTCTAAACTTAGTCTTGTATATACTTAACAAGAAGCACACCCATTACTTTTACTTAAATCAAATTGTTTATAGTTTGGCGTGTTTGCACAAAACATTTAGTTCGCAAGAGTTTTTTGCATTTTTGCGGTGGATTAGGACTGTAAGCTTTGCCGAATGGTGTGTTTTCGCAACATCAAGGGCGAGTGGAATGCTCAGTGGTGCGCTTTCGCAACAAAACATTATCCCATTTTATCCAATATATAAACAAGGTAAAAAAAGTTTAGTGACAGATTCCATCTGTCACTAAACTTTTTTTAAAGTGGTGACAGATTGACAGTGTTGACAGTGGACAGATGAAATCTGTCACTTCAATACAAACAACATGTAAACTAAGCATATTTTCTGAAACCTCAGTTTTTTAAGGCATATATGAGTTAAATAAGAATCTCATCACGCTAAAAAGTGGATTTCAACTGCTTGCAAAAATATGAAGAAGCTAAACCATGTCACCTGTTGAATACAGAATGATAGTACAAATTACACACAATTATACAGTGGCTCCTTTTTTTAGCGGAAAGAGTCGTTCTCGCAACCTCCCATACCGTTTCAGACCCATGAAACAATGCATTTTTAAATTGGTCAATGATTGTAATAAATAAAAGCCACGTCAAAAAGGAGTTTGTACGACCACCATTGATTGACAAAAAAATCACCGAAACTCTAAAACATGCCAGAACAAGGAAAGTTACTGTGCCAGGCGGAATCATAACTGAACTAATTTCTACTCTTAATGGTTTTGAAGTTAAAAAATTAACTAAAACAGCAAATAATGCTTACAAGTTTGTGGAAATTCGAAGCAATCCGACAAAACCAATGTTTGTAGCAATACAAAAAAACACAAGAAAGCTGAAAGGCTCAAAGCTATCAGCCGCATAATCCCATCACAAAACTTGTAGTTGGTGTAATTACCAACAGAGCTAGTGCATAGCTACTCAGCCAGAAATCGGCGTTGAAGGACATGGATTCAACAAGAATGCGAGGCAAAAAACGTTGCTAATGTGATTACAATAATTGGACAAAAGATGATTTTATAGAGAGACATGTTTTTGGGTTTTATTCACTACTAGCCGGCTCTGCTGACGTCGCCTGCAGGGCCCTCATCTCTAATGTCGGGTTTGAGAATATTCGTCAGCCAACAGCGACGTCTTCCCAAAATCGTGATATTTTTTTGACATACCTACTTGTCGTCACACAGCAAAAAGTAATGTTTTACAATGGGAATTGCCTAAAAAGACATTTTGGGGATGGTGCATGGTAGGTGTATTTTCCCCGATTTCTCTGGAGGTTCTGGCCACGTGTTATTTGCTTTGTTTGCAGCAGAAGCTTACTTAGAAAGTGGATATGCTTGTAATTGAAACAGGCAACGATTTCATCAATTTTTGTTGCTTGTCTCATGATGTGAACTTAGCAGAAGTGGTTTAAAAAGTGTTTATACAAACTCACCTCGTAAGTCGGAGCAAAATACGCTTCAATGTAGTGAGAAATGGGCGAGTATGATTATTGTTTTAACTATTTGCTGCATAGATATGATAGAGGTTAAGATTACTCAAGCTTGCAACAAGACTGTACAAAGGTGTATCGGCGGAATTATTTGCATCACGTGAAAGAGTGATATCAGCACCTATAATAAGTAAAAATATTATGAAAGCGTCAACTCCAAAATTGCTATTAAATTTACTTACCATTAAATAAAACGGATCTGAATTTTGCATTCGGATTAGATTCAAACGAAATGTTGCAAATTTCAGTAGCTCCTACTGTTCAAGTGCATTGCTGTGGTAATTGTGTATGAGGACGATCTAAAATAAGGATTTGATCGAATATTTGATTGCAAAATTGCGTTAGCGGAAAGTAAATTGCGTGAGTTCCATTGTGTTGAAGGGATGGAGTGATATACGTAAAAAGACACAAGGAAAATATCAAATTGGTTATACATACAAAAAACATTGATAAAACGTTGCTGAGATTGACCAGAATTGATCAACAAATCCTACGTAAGGAGATTCAACTTGACGAGAAACTGATTGGTTGTGGCTCGCTTTCTTTACGTTCGTAAAAGTATAATTCTCGCCCCAAAACAGTTGTGTATTCAACATTGCATATGTGAAATTTTCAATGTATTTCAACCCAGGACCAACATAGCTTGGCTTTAATACTACAACCAAACAAAGCAGCAATGTGTGCGTAGCAAAGTGCTCCTTTCAACCTAAAAAAATGTGAACAAAAATTTTGAAAGCAAACGATTTAAAATTAATCAACTCATCGAATAACAGACAAACAAAGAGTTTGGATGATTGAAAGATAGTCGTCTGATCTTTATTTTAAATCAGCAGACATCAATAAATGGCGTCGTGGCTGGCGTCTACTATAAATTAAGTCTAAAAATGCGAACGACAGTTTACATGACCATGCCGTACGCTACAAATTCTTTCTGCGTTGAGTTCGCAGAAATTCTATTGCAAACTTAGAAGCAGGCAATTACATCATGCTGTAAACTTTTACACAAACTTACCATGAATTTTTGGTACAAAAGAAAGTGAAAGTGTACCGATCGTCAGAAATTATAGTTTGGAGTACACAATCAAAAAAGCACTTTATAAACTCAAGAACTCGCTTGTCCAAATTAGAAAATGCTACAACAGTAGTTGGTTAAGGCAATCACAAAGAACGTCAGCAACACACATGAACGAAAATAGAAGTTTTGAAGAAAGCATAATCGCTTCCTAAACGCGTTTACACTTGGATCACATCACATACGGTGTGTTAGAGGCTAGAAATTTCTGGGTAAACCAATTAAACGAGCCTGAAACTGACATCATTATTTGAGATAAAGCTGCTGTTTTTTCTGCCGTTGCGATTTTTCTGTGTTAAGTCATGGTGAAGAGCAAGTTCAGTTTCAAGTGCATCTTGCACTGAAGGGTTATTTCGCTGGAATGAATTTCTTATTTCTGCATATCTGTGAGATCACGCTTTATTTGAAAGTGTGCTTAGCCACCGCGACCGATAAACTGTTTGACCCCACCACCTGTCTGCTACATAAAAATAAAGGAATTCCGTTAAGCGACCTACCCAAGAACACAACAAATGAATTTGCAGGATTTTTCACTTTTCCGTTTCTTGCGCAGAGCGTCAAGCGGGAGGTTGCGAATAACTTTTTTAAAGTTTTCGATACCACTCGTCAATGGAATTAAATTGAGGTCTATCGACTGCAAAGCGGACAATCTAAACACTGTTTCACCGCGCAAGTAATAACATTGCCAAAAATAAGATTCGAATCCATAACCACAATAACCAGTCGAGCAACGACCATTAATTTAGAATGTTAAAGTCAAGTCGTGTCCTACAACAATGAGCCAATAATAATTTTTTGACTATGGTTTGTATAGTTGGGGTTTTGAAACCTATTTCCAGTCTTGTGTGTAACGATTTGGGGATTAAAAATACAGTAGTAAATTTCAATTACTAAAACTCTTAATATAATGGATTTATGTGATAGAATTAAATTGTGATCACTTTAACGTCACTGGGCAAATCGCTAAATAGGCGGGGCGAAATTATTTACTGCTTGTAGTGTAAGCCTGTGATGTACAAACTTTATTTTAGGCGACCAAATGTGAGCAAAAGTCAAAAAGCCTGCTAGTATTTTGGACCGCTAATTTTGGGTCCTAACGAAATTAAAGATGTATATATACGCTTTTGGTACATACTTTGCGGACAAAATTGATTGTTCAAACACCAACAACATATATTGTAAAGCATCATATACATATCAAAGCGGATAAATGGTGCAAAAACGTATGGGCGCAAAACACGCACTATATCAGACAACAATTGTACAAACCTGGACAAAAATGTAAACCATGTACAGCAACTACAAATACTTAGCCAATTAAGTCAATTTCAAAAAAGCCAACAAGAGCTTAATAAAGTTAAAGTTGGAAAAAGACCAAACTAATGGCTTTATATTTACAGAATCATAATTGCATTCGAGAGGAGTCAGTTCCAAAGCATGTTTGCCGTGCCCGAACTTTTTCCTAAAAATAACGAACTAATCTGAATGAGCTTATTGTTCCATGAATAGAGCGCAAAAGTTTAAAAGTAGAGCAGTTAAAAAGGAAAGTAGAATAGTAGCACGAAAGTGAGTGTAAACCCATGATTAGTAATGTAAAGCCGAAAAATATAGCACACACAGAAGTTAGCCCTCTAAATTAATATCTGGAAAATTTAAGCGGTGACTATAATTTCAAAAGTCTGAATGCGGGCACAATTGTTGACTCTAGTCAATATTAAGCATTTACGATTTATAGCATAGCACAAGCGATATCTCAAACAGTGCAAAAACTTGCTTTTCATGAGGTTATGTGACTAATAATACTGATAGTGAAAAGTTAAAAATAACATTATAGAGCCCTAAAAACTATTGTTGGTGGTAATTCATTGCAGAAAGAGCAAACCTATCAACATTAATGAGCTCGGAGTATCTGCCTATTCTGTTTCAGAGTTTTGCCCAATGTGTAAAAACTTTACTCTCCACAATCTGTCAGAAAGCAACAAAATACTGAAGTAAGAAATACGTAAATAAGTTTGTAAAATTACTAGATAATAATGAAGAAAAAAATTAGCCACGTAAATGTGCCGCCCCAGTGCAAGATCCTTCGTAGACACAAAAACTGAATCTGCGATAGCGTTTTTTATCGAAACTCACTTTTCTAGAAATTTTATTAATCATTTGTCGTATATTCATCTAACTTGCCCCCGGGAGAGCGACAGTAGTAAATAGCTTGAGACAATTAAACAAATCTGCTTCGAAATTTTTGGGTACAACATATCATTTTAGTTGCTTGGATTCCAACAAGCAGTAAATTAGATATAATTTGACGAAGCAATTTAAGCAGAACGCTGAAACTTGAAAATTCTGAAGCAAATCTGAACGATTGTTTTATGCATAGCGCTCTTGTTGCTGTATAGCGAATCAATAGGACAAACATGCAATACATCATAACTTCATTGCTTGTTTAAATCCGCCAAACATACAATACCATCGTAAAGGCTTTTGTTAAGAGCACCACAACACGGTTATCGTGAAGTTTTGAAACCTCGACCATTCGAACTTATTCACTATGAAATGGCACTTAAATCATTCGAACTCAACGTCTCAGTTGTGTGACACGTCAAAAAACATTTAGATAAACTGGTAATGATAATTATTTTTGTAGAATGATATGCTTATTATAATATATAAAGATAATTCTGACAACAAGTTCAACTTTGCTTCGGAATGATTTCAATAAAGTTTTTAGTTGATAGAACCAAGTAAGTAGAAAACGTCCCCATAATTTGAGCTTCCCACTGCACCCACAGCAATAGTTAACATTCTTTTAATCACGGTTTCTGACGGTAACCTAACGTCATTGGAGCTAACAAACAAAATATGCTCGCAGTATGACAACATTTAGGTACGACGCCCACAAATGACCCAGGCAAACGTAATAAATATCTACGAAGAGCACAACACCAGTCCAGCACTTGTCAACGTCAGAATCTTTCCACTGAGTTGTAGAAAGACATGTTTTTCGTGTCACACCTATCAGTGGCGGTATCGCGTCAATAGAGAAGAGCCAGAGTGGGTGTTTTATGTGATTAATTTGAACGTTAGGCAATCAAGACAAGCCAATGATAGCGCTGGTGTTGTAAAGCACGCCAAGTAAGATTTTGCAATAGCCAAATGCTAAAGAAAGCGCAGCCAGAGGCCAAATATGAACGCCGCGATGATCGAAAGAGCTTAAAAGTGTAAACAAACTCTTTCTGTCTGCATAATACCGTGCGCCGGGTCTTGATATAAGCAGCCTCTAAGAGATTGAAATGGAAAGAGCTGCGTGCTGCGGCGTAGATTGAAAACCGCTTGTTATCATAGTTTAATGCACATTGGCCATTTTCTAAAAGATGCTGACCAATGGCAGAGTTACACTCCGGTTTGTTGTTGGTTAGTTTGCACGATCTGTGTGGTTGAGATCGACGTAGACGAGTCAATTATTGTGTTAACCATTGCGGAACATCTTGCTTGATGTGATCCTGTAGTCGTTGAGATGTTCGCCCTACGTACCGACTATCACAGTGACACTTATATTCATATATGTCAAACTTTTCTGAGTGGTTGATAGAACATCCTTGCGGGCCACAGGCAGTATGCGCTCTGACATAAAGAACAAGCGGGTGTTGACGGAACCATAGCAGTTTTGAGTTCTTTTTCCAAGTTTGTAGATGGCTTACCTATCCAAGGAACCCTCAAGTACACAGGGCACTTTTCTGAGCCGAATCGCTTAAGGGTGAATTGAGTAATTTTCTTGGCGATCTGAGCGTTGATGACGTTTTTAGGATAGCCGTTTTCCGGTAATATTTTCTTGATTCGTCCTATTTCTCCATTGAGTCTACGCTTAATGCAAATCATTAGTGCTCGATATACCAATGTAAATATTAGACTTATTTTACGTTTAAGAGAACTAAAGGACTCCCAACGCAAATACTGGTCAGTGAAAGTAGGTTTCCGGTATACACTGGTTTCAAAACTAATATCTGTTCGTTCGACGTAAACATCAAAAAACTGTAGACATTTCTCTTTGTCTTTTTCAAAGATGAATCTCAGGGATGAACAAAGGCGGTTGAGTTTGGTCAGGAATTCATCTGCTTCAGCTTCGTGATCGAAGATGGCAAACGTGTCGTTAACATATCTGAAGTATGTTGGAAGATTCTGCGTATGAGAAAATAATTTCTCTTCATAATATCCAACAAAGATGTTAGCCAAAGCCGGACCAATTGATGATACCATAGCTACCCGTCGGTTTGCTTGGCGTTATTGAAGCTGAACTTAACCGACGATGTAGCGCTCTTGATCAATGCAACAAACATGTCCTTTGGAATGATTGGTTGGGAATCAGATTCGTCATAAAAAGCTTCTGAACAGATTTTGATGGTTTCATCAAGGGAAACGTTGGTGAACAAGCTGGGCACATCAAAAGAACACATGAAGACATTAGGGTCACTGTCAAGATTATGCATGGTCTTAGCAAAGGTAAGTGAATCTGATATGTAATGTGACAAAAACCGCTCCAGCACAGGCTGTAATAGCTAGCCAACCACTTGCCAAGTTCATGATGGGACGAACTTGTCATAGACAGTATCGCAGCGTTCTTGTTTGGTCTCTCGCTTTGCTTTCTTTAGCATTTCGCTATTGCGAAATATTTCTTGGTGCGCTTTACAACATTGGCGCTTTCATTGGCTTGTCCTAATTGCCAATCAAAGCTTTATTAAAATTCTATATCGCCAACAAGACTTTTGAGTAGAAAGTCAGTTAGTTTTGGTGGAAACTAATTTTGTTTTACAGGAATATAATAAGATTCCATGGTTTAATTTAAACTCTTTCACGGCTTTATAGACGGATGACTGAAAAGAACTTTAGGTAATCCACCTAAACTTACACTAGAGTCTACAACAATTGCCAAATAGTAATACAATAGCAAATTTCAGAAATAACTGTGATTGTGTTTAATTATCGACTTTAAGCAGACTTTACAGTCATTAACAAAAGTTTAAGACCACCCTGTTTTTTCGAATAAATCGAAAACGAACCATTTTTAGTGTACATACATTTCATTTATTTGACTCCTTTTCCATATCTATCACATCTCTAATACAACAAAGTTGATTTGGACTCATTTCATAGCATAAATTCTCAAAAAGTCAGTATTTTGTATGTCTGCCATTGTTTTGGATGACTGCAGCTAGGCGTCGGGGCATGCTGTTGACGAGGTTGGTGCAGTATTCCTTTGATATCTCTTTCACCCAAACTTCTTTTATGGTGCGGCAAAGGTCTGGAAGACTTGAAGGCTGCATTTCCGCGACTTTATCCTCCATTATCGTCCATAAATTCTCAATCGGGTTGAGATCAGGGCTGTTTCCAGGCCAGTCCAAGACCTTTACTTTCTTCTTCTTCAGAAAATTCGTCACCAACTTCGATCTATGGCAAGGGGCGCCATCCTGCATAAATATATTGCATCTATGGACTTGCATGTGTAGCTGGAGCGTATAAGAGAGCAATTGAACGTACTTTTCGCCGTTCATGGTGGTTCCACTGGGTAAAAGGAACAAGCCACCGATCCCAAGTTGCGACATTGCCCCCCAAATCATCTGGCTTGGGGGTGTTTCATGGTAGATACCGTATACTTGTCATCATAACGCTTGCCAGGAGGTCTCCTCACGTGCCTTTTTCTCACGACGAACTGTTGGAAGGTTGACTCGTCCGAGAATAGAACTTTTGACCATTGTTGAATAGTCCAATCACGGCGTTTCTTCGCAAACGCCAGCCTCTTGGCTTTCATGACTGGCGTGAGTCTCGATTTTCGGGCTAGTTTATACGATTTTAGGTTGAATTCTCTGCTCAAACGCCGGGAAATGGTCATCTGAGTCACTCTCGTACCTTTTCGAAGTAAGTCGGCTTGGAGTTTCTTCGTAGAACTTGTTGGAGAGCGAACTATCATCCTTCGAATGAGGTTATCGTCACGGATGCTGGTTTTTCGAGGTCTACCACTGCGTTTTCTGTCACAGAATATTCCTTCAGAGACATGTTTGGTAATTGCTTGGTGTACTTCTGTCTTGCTAACACTCAGACGCGCTGCAATTTGACGTTTGGACACTCCTTCTTCGTGCAGAATGACTATTTGAGCCCTCTGAACCTCGGTCAAGGACTTTTTTTTGTCCATTTCAGACTACGCGAATTTTCGAAAAAACGCCGATTTTTCTGTTCAAGTGAAATAATGAGCAAAGAAATGTAATTGATTGACCAATTAACTCTAAAACAAACAAAATCATGCAATAGAAATAATTGGCTGACGCAATAATACGCCAGGTTAAAAGATGATCAATTTTGGGGGGTGGTCTTAAACTTTTGTTAATGACTGTACATTAAAGAACCCAATTTTGGAAGTTTCCAGATTTAATCACTCTTTCGACTGACTGAATTATTTTTGTTTTAGACTTAACAGAATGGTTTCGAGCCTTTTTTACATTGTTACATCACGCTACATAGTCAAATCTACACAGCAGAAACCCAGATATTCCAAAAATAGAAAGTAGCGTTCTACCTTTTTGACAAACAGGGCACCACAACCAAAAAAAAAAAATTCGTTATCAGTAAATGATGAAAATTAAATTTGTAATTTGAAAGTCAAAATAAATGCAACAAAAGAAAGCTGTTACAAATGATTAGCTTCAAAATATTGTACAGTTGGTATTAATGGACAGCCAATTAGCTTTGTCTACTTACCACGAATCTTGATGTTAAGCTGGTTGAGTTTGTCTTAACACTGGAACGGCCGGTTACGGTCATTTTGACCGTTTTGGACTTGCAAGGTGGGATATTTTTTTACAAAATCGCATTGGTATAAAATTTCTTGAGTTTTCCTAATTAATAGGCAAGAACTCTGATGCTGAGTATCAAGCCGAAAACTGCTTTCACAAATATTTTAGAAGGTGGTTTACCTCCAACGGCCATTAACGGTCATTTTGACCGCTACACAAAAACCATTGTTCCTGAACCTCCTGCTGTACTCTTGTAAGACCGTATCGTTTCTATGTCACGTGTGACTCATTTTCCATCATTGTCTTTCTATTTTCCGATGAATTAATTTTATTTGTGACATCATAGAGCCACCAGAAAGAAATGCACAACTCAGAAAGCATTTATAATACATTTTCCCCGTTATCAGTTAGCGCTGGAATTAGACTGACTTCAGATTATAAAAGAGTTTATAAAACAAAATTAGGTTCTTCTATATCGTTGACAACTACGGACTTTAATCCGCATTCAGTTCACGGTGCTGGTCGGGTATCCTCCCCCAACAGAACCCAGTTGACATTCTCAGGTAAAAAAAGCAGCGAAGCATACAGGCAATGAGCCTTTAGCATAAGTTAGTAAGTTCGTCATAACTTTTTGTATTAAAAGCATTGTGTGCACGTTCTATTAATGCTATTCTGGCTCCACAAATGAAGTAAACTGCACGACTAAGAAATACAACATAGTTAAATCTAATACATCATGTCTAAAAGACCAAGACATTACATATTTGAGCAAAGACAAGTCACGCCCATCCATCCCAAAGGCTTAGTGACAACGTTTTCATGACTCTCGTGGAACCATTCATGGGTAAAGGCAGAAACGTTACAACCGATAACTTCTTTACGTCGTTTTTACTTCCCAAAGTGGAAACAAGGAAAAACCAACCTGGCTGGAACTATGAATAAGCTTAGACGTGAGCTGCCTGCATCTGTAAAATGCTTGCAACAACGTTATTCTAGTGAGCTCATGAAGGCAGGCGATATGGCAACTCTGACTGTGTATAAGTAAGCACAAAAAAACGTTTGTGCTCTTAGTTTTCTGCAGATGTCTGTTGCGCTTGGCGAATCTAAGAAAAAGAAACCGGAGACAGTGGAATTTTATGACAAAATCAAATGTGGAGTTTATGTGGCTGATCAAATGGCCAGGCAGTATTTAGTCAAAGCAGACACATGTCGGTGGCCCGTTGCTGTTTTCTACAACATTCTGAATTTGGCAGGCATCAATGCATTTGTGCTCTATAAAAAACGAACAGGTGACAAGATTTCAAGACGAGATCTGCTGTTCAAGCTTGCAACAGAACTACGTGAAGACTACATCGTTGAAAGATCAAGCAGAAACGCTATTATTGCTAGATCTTACACACTATCGACATCTCCTTAAAAAATCACAACCGAGAAGCGCAAACAGTGTCAAATAATGCAAACTGCACTCAAAACAAAACTTGCAAACTTTGTTTCAAGTTTAACATAATTGTAGGTGGCAAGTGTATTGCAATGCAGCTTTCCAAAATCGTTATATGTGCGACAACGCAAATATGAAACATTTTCCAATTTCTGTTTAGTTTTTCTCCTTTCCTTTCAAATAAAACTGTTTTTTTTGTGGATAGATTGACTGAGTTTCGTGACCTAAGTGTCAACACTTAAGTTGCCATTACACCACCCATGTACCAATAAAAACCTGTTTTCGAAGAAGCGGTCAAAACGACCGCTGCTGGCCGTTGAGGGTTTTTCGCAACTCCGGCCGTTCTAGTGTTGATGCTCTTTGCATCACAGAAAATGTAATATCTTTATCAAAAGTAAACATTAACGTCAAAAAAACTTGTATAAGTTGATTTCTTGCGAGAAGCTTGTTCGCAAGTAACAGAAAAGCCATTTTCAATCTTTTTTTTGACATGATGCAATTTTAGTATAAACAGTTTTTAAAAGAATAAAACAGGATGTAATGAGTGGTACAAATCATCAACCACCAAAAATTGAATCGTCAACTTTGAACCATTCATATGTTTAGCCAAAACATTTTCAATTAAAACTGGTACAGTATGAGTTGTGTTTGATGGATCTGAACATGCAGCTGAAAAAAAAATTTTTTTGCTTAAGCCAATGATTGGCAAACTGTAGGCCACGACCCAATTGTAGGCCCAGTGATACTTTTAGAGGAGCCGTGTTTGGTCTAGAAGCAAAACTTTTTCTCAAACTTAAGAAAATTCATCTTCAAAAAATTGATCTTGAAATAACGATTTCTAACTCACAAATCGTGGTCAATTTGTAAACTAAATGTTTGTCTTGAACATTTATCACAATTAGCTTCTTGTAAGGTTTAGTTGGACTTCAGCGATGATTGAAAGCTTGATTGGAGCAATTGCAACAAATATTTACCGACTACTGGCTAGAAAATAGTTGTAGCTTACGTAGTCAAACAAAAGATAAATACATATCAATTTTAAGCTACATAAAAGTCATAAAATTTGGATCAAATTTATGTCATAAAAACAATTTTTCTGATTATGTCTTGCTTTAAATAGCAGATCCAAAAACGTGCTTTTATATTACAGTGAAGGCAACTCTTTGCTCTTTTCAATAACCCTTCCATGTGTATCAACACAGGTTGGACTTTAGCGGTTAGCAATGTTTTGCCTAAAAGATATAACAAAGCTTTTAAGAGGAATGTGTATTAATGTATTTGTCAATTAGCCTTGTAACATCACTAGTTTATTATCAAGAAACACAGTGGGCGCATCACATTTAAGACATCGCCTTTTTCATTTTCATGCAAAAACTTAACCATTTTGATTAAAACTAACGCGAGAAAAATGTTTTTGGATAAACGTGATTGGTTTGGTTAATTTGCGGTTGTCAATGATAAGAACAAAGATAGAAAGCAAAACAACAAATTCATGAATTTACAAAATTTTTCTCAAAAGCAATACTTAATGACCTTCAAGTCATATAAATCTACTATTTAAAAAGGAATATTTTTGTTTGAGAGGAGCTTGATAGGCGTTCATTGGAATTGGCTGTATGATTTACGGGAAAGGCATGGCCCCTTTTCATGCTATGGCCGAATTAAATCAAAAAGCGCAGCCAAAAACCTTAATGTCACAAATATAAATACAAAAGAGAGGCCACAAAATCGTCAAATAGGTCTACCACTAAATAGCTCATTTCTTTAGCTCTGAAAACGCCCACTGTTTGGTTGATGCTACAAATTGTAACTATGTTTCACCTAACCGTTTTACACTTTTAAAACTTACGAATGGTAGTTTGTGACATCATTCTTAGTTTTTGAATACTTTCGGTCTTCATTACAATACCAACATGATAATCATTACGTGTACAGAATTATGACTTATATTTACTAAGGCATTTCGTTGCTGCTCTCAAAAATGTTTGTACGGTGAAGCTGGCGCAGCTGCATTAATTGATACGTTTTAAATTGGTACGGTTGATGATATGCCCTGCCAGGATAAAATCGCATCACACTTGGAAGAAATTCTTTCTATTTTGCTTGATAATAGCTTTCTAGAGCTAACGAGATCTAACCTAAAAACTTGGGAAAAGCAAAGACTCTTTTAACTTCTCTGAGCATACCTAAGCAGGAAAAACAAACATGAATCATAATGCGTAGCCAGCAGAGCCTTGAAGAATTTTGAGGGGAAACCAAAAAAAAACACAACGTCACTGTGTCAAATCGCACCACATAAAATACAGTATATTATTGGCATCTCGTTTTATAATAGCTTTATAGAGCTGCCGGGGTCAAACGAAACATTTGGGGAAAAGCAAGGACGCATTTAAATCCCCAGGGCACGTCAAGCACAGAGAAAAGAACATTTTACATAATCCGTAGACAGTGAGGACTTGAGGAAGTTTACGGGACAATAAAAAAAAACAGCGTCACTGTGTGAAATCGTACCATACGAAAGACACTTATGCTATTTTGCTTCCAAACGGCTTAATATCACAAATGTGCTTCCTACTTCTAAACTACGGGAAACGCAATGCCTCCTTGGTCTCGTGTAAGCAACAAACAGAGCACCTAGACCTAAGGCATAACCTGGACCTTGAAATAAAAAATTCTATTGGAAAAAGGAGCACACAAAGTCGTCAAAATCTTAACTGCAGAAAATACATAAATTTTCGGTATGTGTTCACACAATAGCTTGATAGGTGAAGCCGGCTTGGCCGGCTGAACCGACATTCTCAATCCCGACGTTAATAATAAGACCCTGCGGGCGACGCCGTCGTATGTACTGTAAAGCAAGAATTTTTCCTTTTGCTGATATGTTGCTTGTTGAGGTATTTATGTCTATATTATACAGCATTGCAATGAAATCCTAAATTTAAGAAAAAATCAACATAAAACCATAACAATTTGTAAAACTGAATTTAGAGAAAACATTTGTTTAAATATAACTCGGCCTGATGGGCTTTTACTAAATTGTGATGAAGGATTTTGAGGAAGCCATAGCCACTTTTGTCACTATGCCGAAAATAAGACAAAAAGAGCAACCAAAGAACTTAATATCACAAATATACATAGGAAAGGGGCAGTATCACATCGCAAAATAGGCTTACCGCTAAATAGATTATTTGTGTAAATGTGAAAGCAACCACCATTTTGCCGCTACCACCAGTTTTGACTGCGTTTCAATCCATGTTTCCTCATATGTGGTAACGTAAAAAATAATGCTACACCCTGACGTTACTGATGGAGAGCCTCTGCCGGGCGACGCCGGCTAGTAGTATATAAATTTAAAGTGTATGAAGCCGCATACACTGGATGACTTAAAAGCAGCGATAACAACATTCATTTAATCCATTTTAAGGGTGCAATCCTTAGCTGTGTTTAGAAACAAATCGGAAAGAGTCCGTCTGTGAATTGACGCCAATGGAACCCATATTTAGCATCTATAGTAATAATTGTAATGTAAATGTAATACACTGTATTATAATAAATAAAAGAGTGAACATTGACTTTTTAAACACCCTGTATAAAACCGAAACAAGTATCAAGGTAAGCATAGAAAATTTAAGCTTAATCACCTTGCATATCTCTCAGTATCTCACAGGAAACGTCAAGTATAAAAAATATGAGCAACACAATGCCGTGCGATAATTAAAACGAGGTCAAATGATGATTAGATCAGTGCTTTTCAACCGTTTTGCCACCAAGGAAATCCATTCGACAAAAAATAAAAAAACAACCAAAACCAGAAAAGAAAACATATATTTTGTTATCACATAGATGCAAGTCATGCACACATGCTTGGCTCCACGGTTTATGCTCGTATATAAATATCATTACATACATAGTTTAATCAAAACTGCAGAAATCTCTGCAAAACTTTTAAAGCTCACGGAACCCCGGGTTGAAAAATTCTGATTTAAATCAAGGCGTCCTTAACCTTTTTTGTGGCGACACAAATATTAAGCTCAAAATAATAATAACGAATGTAACTCTTTACAATCACTTTGCGATACATCTGACATTTAGCCGTGGTCACTCGTTGTTAGGTAAAACAGCTTAAGTTGTCTTGATAGAATTCAGGTGGAAACCAGGAAAAGAGGCCTTCCCATTTTTAAAAGTTGCAATTTTCTAGCCTTGCTTTCTACAAATTGCTAAGCTAAATAACTAGTATATTTAGAATTCATAAATTTTGCTCAAAATCTAATTTTTTTTGTTTTTATTAATTTGTTCAAGTTCTTGAAGATAATATGATAGACTCAATTTTCATACCGTATTTCAATTTTACTTGGGCGGCTATGGAAATTTACAATAACAAGCTACCCACTACTTTTAATTACTAACACCAAAATCAATTGATGCTCACTTACTACAACTCTAAACTTTTTAAACCTTAACAGCATAGCAAAATGTCTAAAACCTGACCTCTTCTAGCCAATGTATTGCTATGCTAACCAACGAATAACATGTAACCAATACTAAAACTCCATCTTCAATCACAGGCTGATAACAACGCATCAAAACAGCAAGAAACAACAAAATTTGCATTATGACGAAATAGTCTAGGCCGAGTTTAAATGATTTCCTTTTTTTTGCATCACTCTTCAGCTACGCATTGCAGCAACACATTGTCAAGGCCTGCATTGAGAAATTGCCATATTTAAAAGAAATTGCTATTTATACATAGCTGTTCAAATTCCAACATGTGTAGTGTCTGTTCACAGTGAAACTTGTTTGAGCGTAAACTTTTTGCTATATGAGTTCGCAAATCAGAAACGTCAAACGAATATGCAATAAAATGCGGTACTTAGTTACCGAAGTTTGTTGTGTAAACTACTGCAGTTGGCGGCCCAACCGAATCAAATCGCAACCATTTTGGATCGCGACCCAGTTGAGAAGCATAATAATGGCGGTTAAACAATAATCAGTGAGTTTGGGCCTCTTTCAACCAAAATGGCGACAAAGATCGACTCGTAGGGTTCCGAAAATGAAGTTGATGTCCAAAAAAAAGGTCTTTACCTCTCAAGTAATCAGGGCTACGCCACAATCTGCTATTTGCTGTCACAAGATTCCATTACTAATTATTTATATACACAAAACACCACTACATATAAAAAATCAAAACATTGAAATAAGAAATAAATACTCGTCATAAACGAAAAGCTTTTGCGGTTCCCTTTAAAAGCCCTTAAAGCTTACGGAACACAACCACATGTTTTGCGTAACTTCTGTTGAAGAGCGCTGACTTTAGTAGCATGCTGTTAATTCCGGGTCATAAGAATACCATTTGTCGGATATACCAAACGCCTTTGAATTTAGACTCGTTTAGGAGTTGCCAAAATGCAATTGGTTTAGTGGGTTTCTTACACAAACAAAGGAAATTGCGGTGAAGTGATAATAAGTGGACATAACCATATAGCTATCTTGAGATTTGAACGCGCCACCACAGCTATCATATTTGACGGTTTAAGCCACTCAACCATGATTTAAAAATAAAACAGCAAAACGCTACTTAAACATAATAGAAAAACACAGACAATTTTATTGCATTTACAAAAGCCGATGTCAATATCAAGCCGGCTCTAATTCAAACAATTCTTTACCTTCTCACGACAAGCAGTTGCATTATTGAAGAAGAATAAAAAACCATTTGAAGCAGGAAAAGCTGATTGATGTTTACATTTCAAACTGATATTTTCATCTTTAGCGACATCCAAATTTCCAACAGATACATTTGACGGAGCTGAAGATTATCATGATTGAAAAACATTGTTATAAGCAAAGAAACCATTACAAATTTTCAATCGGCTAATAGAGTGTAAACACAAGGGGTACTCACACTTTTTGCTACGCTTAGCCTGTAAGTCATGGTCTCATCAATAGCAAAAATATTTTGAACCATACTTTCCGCGCTGGTACTGAAACATTAGTATTTAAACATGGCTTACGTTTCTTAAACAAGTGAAAACAATCGAAAATTAGTCAGTTTTTAAAGGAAAGGCAAGGCAGTAAAGTGGATGTAAAGCTGTGTGATTAAAAAGCTGAAGCCAAAAAAAAAAAAGGACATAACATACAGCACTTCGACGGAGTTGAACTTTTTTCGCTTACAATCAATTTAATTAGTACCAAAACATGAACTTATTGTTTTTTTGAGGGTTCAAAAATAAAAAGTAGTGCAGATTTCCAGGGAAAACGTAAGTTCAACAGTGGATTTACGATAAATTTGTGGTTATTGATATAATATCAAAAAATAGTGTGCAAAAAGTAATTGGCCTACTGAGTCAATATTTAGGGAAGTAAAGAGGTGATTTACTAATTCAAAACGTGAAAATGTGAATAATTATTCATCACAAGTGTAAATTAGTAAGCATTAACTTTATTGCATGGTAAGGATGCAACTTGAGGAAACATTTTTACTATTGCGATTCGACACACGTTTTAAATGGCGGTGCTGATGATGTTACAGATGACCGAAAATTAAGTAAAAACTGTATTGAGTGGCGCAGTGTAACAATTTAATCCAAAATAGTGCGTTTTGTTTAGCCTGGTAGCCTAGTCTATTTTAGCGTGCCACCCAATTCGTGAGATAAACTTTAATTTCAATAATTCTTTGTGGCAACAAATAGTGAAGATTCAGTAAAATGATATTCCAAGTTAGCTTAACAATTCACGAAATATCCCGCATTTCTAAATGTGCGGCTTTGGACAATGTTACCGGCACGACACAAGTCAACAACGGCTGAGGAAACGTGCCTTTGTCATCAGCGCAAAACACAGAAATCGCGCAATTTTTGAATATTTCATTAAAGTGGAAGCCAGATTATTATCAAGTTGATCCTTTTTTTTACTTAAGCTGACTCAAGCTGATTCATGTTGCAAGATATATATTTTAATGTTATACCGGGGATGCTAAAAAAGTAGTGACCTTTATATGCCATTTGCAGGTAACAAGAAAAGCTTTATGACGGCACAAATAGCAATGCTAGTTCAGTTTCGCCCCGAAATTTTGCTTAATATTGTTTCGAATAACTTGGCTAGGATGCAGCAGTCAGAAACAGTAATTGGAAAATGACTTTGCCTAATCAATGGCTAACTGCGCTGCCTTTCAATCACGTGTGACGAACTGTTTCTGCTTTCTCAAATAACCAGGACATTCTGAGATTACAGTTTGTCTCACTTGAGAGTTAGACATATCTGAATTAGGTCGAAAGTTCTGTCATTTTTCACCAGCTGCAATTGCGGTTGTCAGCAGCAATTCTCGAGGAGGTAGAAGGTGCGTAGGTGTAAATCGGGAAGGACACATGGACCATAACTTCCCATTAATTTTTTTGAATCTGATCAAGGAATAAATATATATTTAGCTGAAAATAAAAAAAACAGTCATCTTCTAATAGTTAATTTCAAAAAAATATTTACCTTCGTTTTGAAGTGAAGATAGAAAGATGGTCTCTTTAAAAACGTTGATCTCTAGTAAAATGTCATCCAACCAATTCATAATCCCTTCTCAAAAAATATTTGTATCTGGCTATGCTACTGGAAAGACATCAGCTTTCTGCCAGACAAAAATGTAAGTTTTTAGTTTTGTGCGTTATTTTAAGACCCAAAAAGCAAACTTGCCATATCGTTTGATAATAGCCACCACTACAATTATCAGTTATGTTTGCAGGCTGTGATATAACAACTGAAATGAAATAAAGGCATTAATCTCCTTTACAGCATTCAAGTATACCACCTAGCTACTGTACTATTTCTCCGCGCCAAGCGCAATTAATAACAAAAAAACATCAACAACATTCACATGTTTAGACCCAACTAAACTCATCTGTCCAGCGCTGAACAATGTCTGAATCTTTCCACTGAGCGGTAGATAACTTTTGGTTTTGTTTGAAATAAGTCTTGTTTTATTGGAATAGAACAAAATTCTATTGACACGACAACTAAACTCTCCAACTACAATGTATTCGGATGACCCAACAACAACTTTGAGTGCTCTACATGTGCATTGATACTGCAGTCGACAAAAAATGATATCGATACATTAATTTTAGCATTAATAGTGCTTTGCGCTAGATTGGACATTACTATGCATTTTCAAATCTGATATACCTTATACTGAGTCATGCCAAAAGCAAAAGCGAAAACGCTCTCAATAATGATGAGATTGATATTACTACCGCATATAGGGATTTACTAACTTCTTCGACTTCCTCTTTCTCGCTATTTTAAACTTAGTAACTCCACTCAACAAAGCCAATATCATATTTCATAAAGTTACACTTTCTGGTCTATTCAATCAGTTATTCGACGTTTGCACTCAACACTGCTTGAGAAGTTTAACCCCCAGATGTAGGAAAGGGACTATGCTGCAAATATAAAATCAGATCAGTGGGTTGAAAGCATGACTAAATCAAACAAAAACTTGTTGCCAAAAGTATGATTTTATTGCACTTAACGTTTAGTTAACTTTGAAATTTTTAGCAATAGTAGTAGGTGATCACTACTGTTAGCAATGTTGACTCGCCTTTAATCTTGATATTAATGGAAGATAGCTCTACCGGATTTGATACAGTTTTAGTAACAGAAAACGCAGCATCTCTGCCAAAAGGAAACATTAAAGTCAAAGAATTCACGATATAAGTTGATCTCTCACAAGAAAACGTTTTGGCGAACCAGAGAGAAGCCATTTCTAATGTCGTTTAGACATGATGCAAATATAGCATAAATAGAGTATTCTTTGAAGCTACATTTGCATCATTGCAAATCTAGTAATTATATTCTTTTTAAACAAAGGCAAGCAAGATGCAACCAGTAGACAATATTACCAATCAACAAAAATTTAGGTGTCAATTTCAATCCACTGAAATTTTTTGCAAAATTATTTTGGATCAAAACAGATTCAATGTGGATAATTTTAGTAGCGTTAAGAGATTCGAACTTGTTGCTGCAAAAATACGTTCATGAATACAATCAAAAATAATATTGAATGAAAATATTAGCCAAATAGGAAGGTAAAGCTAAAAAAACAAAAAAATTTGTCGTAGCCATAAAAGATTTCGAAAATTTGGCGCAAGGTGAGAGCATCTACAGAATTAATTTGCTTCTGACTGTCACACAAACATATAGCAGACCGAACAAGATACTGTAAAGTTATTCTGACCAACTAACATATTACACACAAAAAACTTAACTTCTAATTTTCAATAAGGTTACAAGAACCCAATCAACAGCTAATATTTGCATTCTTTTTTTTTTATGATATTCACGTCTGCTAGCAAGCGCTAAAATTAGCCACAATTGAAAATGAAATGCTTTATGCAATTGTAACCAAAATTTATCAAAATTTGTTCAAAAGCTTTAAAACCAAATTTGATTACGCAGCTTTTGTCAGACAAAGAAATAAAAACCAATTTTGGCTCTGATCGTTTTGTATATATTTGTAGTCGCATTAAATTGGTACCATTATTGACGCTAATGTTTTGTTGCTCCGAATGGCCAACTGTCAGAGCAATAATATAAAGGCAACATCAATTTGCGCTATTATGTGGGGTTAAGAAACAGCTATAAGCAGGCGCTTCATTTTAGGCCCAAACCCGAACTCAACCCGAAAATTTATTTGAAGCCGGAATTCGGCATAAAAATTATATTTACCGAATGAACTAAATCGGCGGGTAGACCCAAAAACCTATTAGATTGGTTAGACCAACTATGCAAATGCTTCGCGTTGGTCAGCAAAGTAGAACACACTTTCAAATGAGCTCTCTCCCTCTACGTAACAAACCGCGCTTGAAAGAGATGCGAATACAAATAGAGCTACGCGCTGAGTACGATTACGTCACAGTCTCTGTAAAAGAAATGGTTCGTGCAGTGGATTTGCGTAACGAAAGTGAAATTATGACACACATTTGGTAAAGCGTCATGATGAATTAGGATCAGAATTAGGCCTGACAATCAACTATGGGTCAAAACTCACCGAAAGAACAAAAAACAGAATATACTTTCTGATTGAATCAATACAAGCAGGAAACATGTGTCATCCCTTAGTACACAACCTTGGTAAAATTGACAATTACGGTGAAAGAAAGCTGCTACAGTTAATTATGTATGGCAAAAGGTGTTTAACTCTTTTTCTCCCGCGTGAAAAGCGAAAAAAAATGTCCGTAAGGTGGCAGCGCGAAAAACTGTCATAATCAATCATAATTAATCATAAAAAATCATAATTATGTACCTCAAGTTTGTTTGTAAATCATTACTCAGCTGTCTACTTCTCCATTAAGTGTGATATATCGTTGAAATCTACATTTCTTCAGGATTTCATATAGCAAAAAAAAATTTTTTTAATAAGCAAATTTTATGCAAATTAACCCCCCCAACTGGGGGGTAGTTGTCTTTAAAATTAAAGAAGTACCCTCACCTCAAAGCTCACTACAGATTTTATTTTCTACCAATTTTTTTAGAAATGGTCGCAACATGATGCTAAGGAAATAAGCTTTCAAGGTACATCATTCAAAACTTACCTAAAAGCTTAGGTTTTCTACAATTTGCAATTTTCTGAGGCACATGACCTTTTTTTTGACCGGTACCGACCGGTACCAAATTTTGGTAGTTAAATTCAGTACCTAAAATATGATCAGTTATTATCTGCTAGAGGTTAGCCTAAACCATGTAACATTATGTATTTTTGAACAGGGAATTTCTTCAAGATTCAGAAAATATCAAGTTTAAATAGAATTTGCTGTCACTGACAATGAAACAGCAGCTTGTTTACACCCTTCCCATTTGTTGAGAAACAAGGGGGATACAGCAAACTTTGAATTAGAGAAGCCAAATTTCTGCTAGCTTTTAAACTTGTATTTCACTTCTTGTCTCCTTGGAAATTTGATACAAAATGACGACTTTAGTGATGAAACATTTGCAATTTATGTTATCTTTTAATAGGGTGTAGTTTTACTAAAAATTATAATTTAGTGAAGGTAAGTCAAAAAATTTTTGGGGGTTTTGAGCTGACATGATGTACAGTACTCATTTTTGATCAGTAAATATCATATACCACTTCGTCTAAACTATTTAAAGTTATATATTGCTGGAAAGCAAATTTCCTAAGCTTTCAAATGAGATTAGTATTTAGCAACATATCATATTTTTTACAAACTAAATTCACTTTTATCTACTTAGCACTCAAATTTGTTTGGGGGGGTTTTGAGACCCCTAAAAAATTTGGAAATTCAAAAACGTAAAATTTATCATTATAGCTTGAATATGTGTCAAATGATGCCCCAAAACAGTAGTTTTCAGACTGTGTTAATGATGAAGGGTTTGGTTTTGTGGTAAAGATGTAATCTCAATTTGATTTTATCGTAGTTGGCACGTGCTGAGATTTTGGCCGATTTTGTCGTCTGCAACTGGGTTGTTGGTCATTTTAACCCTTTTTGGGTATAAAAATCCAAGAATTAGGGCACAAAGTTTACATCATCCGATGCGTGAGAAAATAAGCGTGATCTTTTGAAATTTTTATGAAAATCGGATGAAAAATAAAGTCACAGATCGATTTTTCAGTAAACTAATTTGTAACTCAATTTAACAAAATTTGAGGGAAACACTGAAAACACGAGATCATCAATCGATGATCGCGGGAGCGAAAGAGTTAATATCCCACAAGAATTATGTTTACCCCTAACCGTAGCCGCTAAAAGCACCTACGTCGGTGATAATTATCTAGGATATTGCCCCTGGAGCACGCAAATCATGATTAACCATTGCTCTCTTACCTTTGTTCAGACCTTTGTTTACTTTGAAAATGCGCCATAAGCTCAAAAAGATTGAGAAATACTGGTTGAGAGCCTCCAGATACCGTATAGGTCACACTTTTTACCCCAAAAATTTAGCAAAAATTTTAGGTGCGACCTATATACACCGGACATAAATACAAACACCAGTACTCTTGTCAAGGGATATCCATAGAACCGGTCCAAATCAAATCCGGCTCGCAAAAACTTGATACCGGTATTTGATTTATTTGTAAAAAAAACAAACTTCTAGTTAAACACCAATTTCAGTAAACAAAATATTTAGGTTTTAAAACATTCATCTCAATAAAAATAGCCCAAACTAAATTTGTCTCAATTGGGGGCATGAATGAAATAAAATTCCGTGATGCGGCATCCAATAGCGAAAAGGTTTTCAGATAGATTTCACATATCAATTTAAAATTTGCAATTCTTTTTTTTTGTTTCCGAGACTATTACTATCCATTATTTTTTGCAGTCTAATGGGCTTTTTTAAGGCTACCAGGTATTTCTCTATTGGGAGCAGCAAAATCTGCAGTATATAGTATATAAATATAAAACCACATACCCTGCATGACTTGAAAGCAGCGACAACAACATTCATTCAGTCTATTGCAAGTGATCAATCCTTAGCTGTGTTTAATAGCAAATTGAAAAGAGTCCGATTGTGTCTTGATGCCCATGGAACTCATATTCAGCATCTACAGTAATAATTGCAATGTAAATGTGATACACTGTTCCAAAATAAATGAAACAGTGCATATTGATGTTCCGAACACCCTCGGCAAAACTGAAACTGGTATCAAGATAAACATAGAAAATTTAAGGCCTTGCTTAATCACCTTAAATTTCCCACAGTATCTGACTGCATATGGCAGCATATAAAATATGAACAATACAAGGCCGTGCAATAGTTAAAATTAGGTCAAATGATGATTAGATCAATGCTTTTCAACCGTTCTGGCATCTAGGAACTCCATTCGACAAAAATTTAACAAAACAACCAAAACCAGAAAAGAAATCATATATTTTGCAAACCCATAAACTCAAGTTGCGCACATACGCTTGACTTCACGGTTTATGCAGTTAAACAAAAATTATTGCGTATATAATTCAATCAAAACTAAAGAAATCTCTGCGAAACCTTTATAGCTCACGGAACCCCGGTTGAAAAATTATGATTCAAATCAATGCTTCCTAACTTTTTTCGTGGCGACACAAATATTAAGCTCAAAATAATAGTGACATCTAGTCGTGGTCACTCGTAGTTAAGTAGGGCGTATTAAGTTGTCTTGAAAAAATTCAGGTCGAAATCAGACGGGGAGGCCTAACCATTTTTGAAAGTTGAAGTTTTCTAGCCAATGTTATCTTCAAATTGCTAAGCTTAATACCTACTAAATTTAGAATTTATAAATTTCGCTCAGCATTTAATTTGTCTGGTTTTATTAATTTGTTCAAGTTCTTGAACATGAAGCAATAGACTAAAATTTTGTACCCATTCATATCTCAATTCACTTGGGCGGCTATGGAAATTTATTATGACAAGCTACCAACAACTTTTACTTATTACCACTAAAATCAATTAATGGTCACCTACTACAACTCTAATCTTGCTAAATTTTAGTAGCGTGGCAAAATGTCTAAAACCTGACCTGTTCTAGCCAATGTAATGCCATGCTGACCAAGAACAACATGTCACCAGTACTATACTCACTTTAACTCAATCGTCAATCACAGGCTGATAACAAAGCATCAAAACGGTAAGAAACGACAAAACTTGGATTATGACGAAATAGTCTGGGCCGAGTTTAGACGTTTTCCTTTTTTTTGGATTGCATTTCGCTACGCATTGCAGCAACACGTTGTCAAGGCCTGCATTTAGAAATCGCCATGATTACAGGAAATTGCTATATGCACATCGCTGTTCAAAATCCAGCATGTATAGTATTGTATGTTCACAGTTACGCTTGTTCAAGTGTAAATATTTTGCTACATGAGTTCACTAATCAGAAACGTCAAACGAATATGTAATAAAATGCCGAAACTTAGCTACCAAAGTTTGTTGAGTAAACTACTGCAGTTGACGGCCCAATCTAATCAAATGGCAACCACTTTTGAATGACGACCCAGTTGAGAAACACTGACTTAGATAATGACGGTTCAACAAAAATAAGTTAGTTTGGGCCTTTTTTAACTAAATGTAGCGACGAAGATCTCAGGCGAAAAGTTAAGTAGCATACTGTTAATTTAGGGTGATAGGAATAGAATTTGTTGGCTATACCAAACGCGTATGAATTTAGACTCGTATCGCAGTCGCCAATATGCTATTGGTTTAGGGCAGAGATTTGCAACTGGGACGTCGGGACGCATTGGCGTGTTGCTTGAAAAAAGTAGGGTGTCGAAAGTTTACATCCTTGATGACTTTTTGTGTAATCAACCAGCGTTGAGAGCTTTTGTCTTCACCATTTACTTCACGACCACTATTTTTTGTAGCTTTTTATGTAGAGGGCTTTCTTGCCCCTAGTTTTGACAGGATGACTTTTAGAGCTATTTTTTGAGGTCAACTTATGAAGCGCGTCGTTTATTAAAATAGTGCGTCAGAAATTCAGATAAGTAGAGAGCCTCTGGTTTCGGAGTTGCCAATATGCTATTGGTTTATTGGGTTTCTTACACAAACGAAAGAAATCATGGTAAAGTGATAATAAGTGGACAATACAACATAGCTATTATGAGATTCGAACGCGCCACCACAGCTATCACATTTGACGGTTAAAGCCACTCAACCATGATGTAAATTAAAAATAGCAAAATGCTACTTGAACATAATAGAAAACCTCAGACATTTTTACTGCATTTACAAAAAGCCGATGCCAATAACAAGCCGGCTTTAATTCCAACATTTTTCTACCTTCAAATGATAAGCAGTTGCATTATTCAAGAAGAATAAAGAACCATTTGAAGCAGGAAAAGCTGATTGATGTTCACATTTCAAACCGATATTTTCATCTTCAGCGCCATCCAAATTTCCAACATATACATTTGAAAAAGAAACTTTACAAATTTCAATTGGCTAATGGAATGTAAACAGTGGGGTACTCAGATTTTTTGCAACACTTAGCCTGTAAGTTATGGTCGCATCAACGGCAAGAATGCTTTGAAGCATAATTTCCGCGCTGGCGCTGAACTCTTTTTCCTTCAAGCTACATATTAGTATTAAAAGATGGCTTAATTTTCGTAAACAAGCCAAAACAATCAAAAGTTAGTGCAGATTTTAAGGAAACGCAAGGTAGTAAAGTGAGTGTAAAGCTATGTGATTAGAAAGGTAATGCCAGGAAAAAAGGGACACAACATACAGCAGTTTGACGGAGCTGAACCTTTTTGCTTGCAATCACTGCATGTATTACCTAATCATTGACTTATTGTTTGAAGGTGAAAAATTAAAAAGTAGTGCAGATTTCCGAGGAAAACATGAGCAAGAAGAGTGGATGCGCCGTAAATTTGTGGTTATTAATTTAACATCAAAAAATAGAGTGCAAAAAGTAGTTGGCCTACTGAGTCAATAGTTAGGGAAATTAATAGGTGATTTATTGATTTAAGACGTAAAAATGTGAATAATTACTCATCACATGTGTAAATTAGTAAGCATTAAATTCATTGCGTGGTAAGGACGCAACTCGAAGAAACATTTTTACTTTTATAGTAATGCATGAGGCCAGCGATGCACTTAGCAAACTGCAGACAGTGACACTGTTTCGACCCTGCACTGAAGAGACCTGATAGGTCGAAACAGTGCCACTGTCTGCATTTTTACTTTGTTTGACGTACAATTTAAATGTGGTACTGATGATGTTACAAGTGACGCAACAGCTAATTAAAAATTAACGCAACAATATAGTGTACACAAAACTGTATTATGTGGTGCAGTGTAACAATAAAATCCAAAACAGTGCGTTTTGTTCAGCCACGTAGCCTAGTCTATTTTAGCGTGTCAACCAATTGTGAGGCAAACTTTATTTTTATAATCCATTATAGCAACAAATATTGAAGATTCAATAGAGTAATGATCTAAGTTAGGTTACTAATAATTCACGAAAAATCCCGCATTTCTAAACGTTCCACTTTGAACAATGTTACTGGCATGACACAAGTCAACTACGTGCTTTTTTCATAAACACAAAAATCGAGCAAGTTTTGAATATTTCACTGAGGTGGGAGCCAGATTATTATCAAGCTGATTCATTTCTTTGACTTATGTTGGAAGACAAATAACTTATTGTTGCACGGGGATGCTAGGAAAGTGGAAAGTTTTTACTGTGCCATTTCTCAAGTACTAAGTAAAGCGTTTGTGACGCCACAAATAGCAATGCTAGTTCAGTTTCGTTTCAAAATTCTGCTTAATATTGTTTCGAATAACTTCGCTAGAATCCAGTGACCAGAGACAATCGCTAGAAAATGGCTTTGTCTTAAACCACGGTTAACTGCTTTATCGTTCAATCATGTGCGGCTAACTGTTTCTGCATTCTCAAATAGCCTGGGCATCCTGAGATTACAATCTTCTCACTTGAGAGTTAGACATTCTGAATCAGGCCGAGAGTTATATCGTTTTTGGATTGCTTCAATTGCGGTTCTTAGCCGCAATTCTCGACCAAGTAGTGCGTCGGTATAAATGGGGTAGGTCATAAGAGCTACAGCCCTCCCCAAATTTTTTTGTATTTGATCAAGAAATGAATGCATATTTAGCTGAAAATATGTCACCTTTAAGCAGTTGATCTCAAAAAAATTTTTATCCTCGTTTTGGAGCGAAGACAGAAAAATGGTCTCTTTAAAAATGTTGATCTGAAAAAAATGTAATGCAAACAATGTATCCAAGCCAATTTGACGAGACCATCCCTGGGTGCGTTTCGTCCTCTTGGACTCCTCAGCAAGGCTTGTCCCGTCCCCCAAACCAAACCCTTCATTTGCAATAACATAAACTCGTTTTCTCCATATGCAATAGCAAACATGCGTCGGACAAGCGGCGCAAGCATGTTCATGACAGTTGGTGAACCTAATGGAAAACACTCGGGCTTTTGCTGCAAAATGAGGCTCCCGAGTGTTTTCCATTAGGTTCACCAACTGTCATGAACATGCTTGCGCCGCTTGTCCGACGCATGTTTGCTATTGCATATGGAGAAAACGAGTTTATGTTAATGCAAATGAAGGGTTTGGTTTGGGGGACGGGACAGGCCCTGCTGAAGAATCCAAGAGGACGAAACGCGTCCAGAGATGGTCTCGTCAAATTGGGTTGGGTACATTCTTTGCAATACACACTAAATTGTTTTCTATATAATGCTTTTAGTTTATGTCGGTGTAAACCTTTAAATCGTTTGATCATAGTCACTACCAAAATTTTCAGTTAGGTTTGCAGAATGTGACATAACATCTTAATTGAACTGAAGTCAATAAGCTCCTTTTAAAGCATTTAGGCATACAACCTAGCTACTGTACAAGATATCCAAGCCAAGCGCAATAGTTGTATACCTTGCACCTAATTGGCAAAGCAGCATACGGGCGTATCCAACTATGCACATGCAGAAGCACTGAGACTTCAACCGACGACGTATTGCGTTGCTTAACAGGGCGGGTTGACAAATTGGTTGATTTTGGCTGCATATCCACTGGGAGATCAGTTTACACACTGATCTGAAAAAGCATATTAAACGCTGCATATATAGCCTAGCCTAGCGCCTTCGCCTATAATTTTCAAATTCAAGCGCAATAATTAATAACAAAAAACAAACAACGAATTCATCTGATCAGATCTAACTTTACTCACCTGTCCAGCATCAGACAATACATGAATCTTCTCACTGAGTTGTAGCAAGACATTTTGTTTTGCCTAAATTAAGTCTTGTTTTATCAATAGAATAAAATTCCATTCCAATAGAAAGGGGGATATGTTGCCAAGAAAAATTAGATCAAAGGGTTGAAAGCGCTACTAAACTTTATAAAAATGTATTGGCAAGAATGGTTTTATTGTACTTAACATTTTGCTATCTTTGAAATCTTAAGAAAAAGTAATACGTGACCATTACTGTTTGCTATGTTAACTCACTTTTAATCCCGCTATAAATGGGAAGCAAGCTCTATCTGACTATTTCAAATTTTGATGACATAAAACAAAGTATCTCTATTAATAAGAAACATCAAAGTCAAAGAACTGATCTATAGCTTGATCTCTCGCAAGAAACGGTTTGACAAGCCAGAGAGGGAACCATTTTGAATGTTCTTTAGACGTGATGCAAATTTAGTAAAAATGGTACTCTTGTTAAAAAAAATGAAAACAAGATGCAATCAGTAATAAAATTACCAACCAACAAAAATTTAGTCGTCATCTTCAATCTATTGAAATTTCTTGCCAAAGCATTTTGGATCAAAACAGGTTTAGCGTGGATACTTCTAGTAGTGTTAGAGAAATCTAAACATCTTGCAGCAAAAAATATTATGATACAAACAATAAAATCAAATTGGAATAAAAATATTCACAATTAGGCAGGTGAAGCTAAACAAAATGACAAAAAGTTATTCATAACATAAAAGGTTTGAAAATTTGGCGAAAGCTAGGGGTACCTACTGCATAATTTGCTTCGGACCAATGCACAGCCGTATTACCAATTGAGCAAGATACTCTGAGATCACAGTGTACTATAAACAACTTACATACAAAATATTAGACATTTAACTTTTGAGTATCAAGGAGGTAACAAGATCTCCAACGCTTGCGAAAGTTTACGTTCTTATTATTTAAAAATGTATTTCTTATTCCGTGCATGTTTGTTAGCCAGAGCTAAAATTAGCTACAATTGAAATAAAAATGCTATATATAATTAAAACCAAAATTTATGGAAATTTTTTGAAAAAAATTTAAACCGAATTTCATGAAGGTGTTTTTATCGGACATTAAAATAAGAAATGACTTTGGCTTTGATTGTACTCTAGAAAATTGCAATCGTATTTGTTGGAACTATTATTTTCGCCAATTTTTTGTTATAAAAAACGGTTTACATTTTTAGGGCAATAAAACAAAGAAAACATCAAACTACACTAACTTGTGAGGTTAAACCAGAGCAGTAAGTAGGCATATTATTTTATGCCCGAACCCGAGCTAAACCTGAAAATACAAGCTCAAACCCGGTCCTAACTCGAAAATTTATTTGCATCCCTAACTAGACTTCAAAATTAAATTTACCAAACGAATTAAATCGGCAGGCATGCCTAAAATCTATTACACAGATCAACTCTGTAACTGCTCAGTGTTAGTATGCAAAGTACAACACACTTCCACGTGAGATCGCTTGCCCAACATCACTATACACACATGCCAGACGCGAGTGTAATCAGCGCGACACGCTTTTCACGCGTACATCAGAGCCTAAGTAAAAGTATTCGCGTAAAAAGTCTGTGTAAGGAAAGTGATTTTACATCGCACATGTGACCGAGTGTTATGGTGAATTAGGACCCGAGTCAGGCCCGACTTACAATTCTGGGTTAAAAATCACGGACAGAACAAGAAGAAATAGGACTGATGGTCTATTTGGATCAGTAGCATTAAACAAAAGTCACGTCATACAATAGAATATAACCTATGTTTCATGGACATTAGATCGAATCTCAGTGCAAGCACGGCTATAGTTGATAATGTAATGCAAAGGGTGTTTGATAGCCCACAAGAATCATGTTTACCTCTAAATGTATCCGAAAACAGTAGCTACGTTGGTGATAATTATTTAAACTTTCTCGCCTGGACCACGCGAATCATGATTAACAAATGTTCTCTTAAATGCCATGTTGTCTTAAATCTCTTAAAACTTTATGTAAAACACTGCAGTTGGCGACCCAACCAAATCAATTGGCAGGCACTTTTGGATCGCGACCAGTTGAGGAGCACTGACTTAGATAATGACGGTTTAACAAATGTCAGTTAGCCAGGGCCCCATTTAACTAAATATAGCAACAAAAATCTCAGGTGAATAGTTAAGTAGCTTCCTGGTAAATTCGAGTCATAGGAATACCATTTGTCGACTATACCAAACGCGTTTGAATTTAGACTCGTTTCACAGTTGCCAATATGCAATTGGTTTAGTGCATTTCTAGCCCAAACAAAGGAAATCGTGGTAAAGTGATAATACCGGAGCTGCTAGTTGCTAGGTAGCAATTTTCAAGACGATCTCCTATTAAGAAGGATCTGCCTCCAGCATCAAAGTAAAACTGAAAAATTTGCTCAAAAATGATCACCAGCATCATACGGTACCATACAGCAATCCATTACATCATGTCAACATCTGGTGATCATTTTTGAGCAAATTTTTTCATTTTAAAGTGATAATAGGTGGACATTACAATATAGCTGTCTTGAGATTTGAACGCGCTACCACAGCTATCATATTTGAAGGTTAAAGCCACTCAACCATGACGTAAATTAAAATAGCAAAATACTACTCAATTATAACAGAAAGTCACAGATAATTTTACTGCATTTACAAATAGCCGATGTCAATAACAAGCCGGCTCTAACTCAAACATTTTTTTACCTTCTCGCAATAAGCCGGTACATTATTCAAAAAGAATAAACAACCAGTTGAACCAGAAAAAGCTGATTAATGTTCACATTTCAAACTGATATTTTCATCTTTAGTGGCACCTAAATTTCCAACAAATACATTTGAAGGAGCTGAACATTATCGTGATTGAAAAACATTGTTATAAGCAAAAAAAATTTCGAAAATTTTCAATCGGCTAATGGAATGTAAACAAAGAGGGACTCTGAGAATTATTGCTTCGCTTAACTTGTAAGTTATGATTACATCAAAGGTAAGAATGCTTTAAAGCATACTTTCAGCACTGGTTCTGAACTCATTTTTCTTCAAGCTACATATTAGTATTTAAACATGGCTTACGTTTTGTAAACAAGCCAAAACAATCAAAAATTAGTGCAGATTTTAAGGAAACGCAAGGTAGTAAAGTGGGTGTAAAACTATGTGATTAGAAAGGTAATGCCAGGAAAAAAGGGACATACCAAATAGCAGTTTGACGGAGCTAAACTTTTTTTCACTTACAATTGATGTAATTAGTACCTAAACATGGACTTATTGTTTTACTGAGGGTGTAAAAATTAAAAAGTAGTGCAGATTTTCAGTGAAACTTAAGCTAAAAAAGTGGATGTACTGTAAATTTGTGGCTATTAATTTAATATCAAAGAATAAAGTGAAAAAGTAGTTGGCCTACTGAGTCAAAATTTAGGGAAATTAAGAGGTGATTTATTGATTCAAAACGTGAAAATGTAAATAATTCTTCATTACAAGTGTAAATTAGTAAGCATTATATTCATTGCAGGGTAAGAATGCGACTTGAGGAAACATTTTTACTAGTGCAATACGACACACAATTTAAATGGCGATATTGATAATCTCACAGATGACCAAAAATTAACGCAACAACATAGTGTGCACAAAACTGTATTATGTGACGCAAGGTCGCAATTTAATCTAAAATAGTGCGTTTTGTTCAGCCACGTAGCCTAGTCTATTTTAGCGTGCCACCCAATTGTGGGGTAAACTTAATTTTGATATTATATTATTGCAACAAATATCGAAGATTCAGTAAAATAATATTCTAAGTTAACTTAATAATAATTCACAAAAATCCCGCATTTCTAAATGTGTTACTTTGAACAATGTTACCGGCACGATACAAATCAACTACGACTCAGACAACGTGCCTTACTCTTATAAAACTTGCTTACGTTATGTGTTTTCACATTAAATTCAACACACCAAGCAAAAAATTTAGAAAAGAATCTAGGGCGTTAGTTAGTTAACTACGTTATGATTCAATCACGTGTGACAAACTGTTTCTGCATTTTCAAATAGCCTGGACATCCTGAGATTACAATCTGTCTAACTAAAAGTGAGACATTTCTGAATCAGGCCGAGAGTTATATCGTGTTCCACCTGCCTCAATTGCGGTTGCCAGCCGCAATCCTCGACCAGGTAGTTAAGTGCGCAGATGTAAATCGGAGAGACCACCGGGGCCATAGCCCTCCTCCTAAATTTTTTGAATCTGATCAAGGAAAAAATGCATATTTAGATGAAAATATAAACGGCCACCTTCAAATAGTTGATCTCAAAAAAATATTTACCTTTGTTTGGGGTGAAGATAGAAAGATGGTCTCTCAAAACGTTGATCTCCAAAAAAATGTCATCCAATCAATTCATACTCTCTTCTCAAAAAATATTTGCATCTGGCTATGCTACTGGAAAGACACCAGCTTTCTGCCACACAAAAATGGGAGTTTTAAGGTAAGTGCCTTACCTAAAGACCTAGAAAGCGAACTTGTCATATTGCTTGATATTTGTCACCACGAAAATTATCAGCTATGCTTGCAGGCTGTGATATAACACCTTAATTGAAGTTAAGTCAATAACCATTTAGGCATAACATCTAGCTACTGTACTGTTTCTCCACGTCAAGCGCAATAAATAACAATAAAAACACCAACAACATTCATATACTCAGATCTGACTAAACTAATTTGTCCAGCACTGGACAATGTCTGAATCTTTCCACTAAGTGGACGCAAGACGTTTACTTTTGTTTCAAATAAGACTTGTTTTATTGCAATAGAACAAAATTCCATATATACGACATCTAAACTCTCCAACTGCACTGTAGTCGCATGACCCAGCAACAACTTTGAGTGCTCCAAGTGAATTGATACTGCAGCCGACAAAAAGCATTAAATACCCAATTGATAAATTAATTTTAGCATTAATAGTGTTTTGCAATGCTCTGCACTAAATTTGACATTACTAGGCATTTTCAAATCTTTTTTTTATTTGCCATATTTATCCTCCATTCACAATAAAGCGATGTATCGCTATGCTTTCGGACGGTATGTCCGCACTCGCTTGGGAGTTGCCATTTCCGGGTCACCTGTCTTCCACATAAAGGTGGGGCGTCCCGTTAAGTGCCTTGCCCAACGACACAGCAAGCTAGCTTGCCGGCTTGTTCTCCACAACCTCCTATAAATGCCGAGCGCCAAGCAGGGAAGCTATAGATACCATTATTTAAAGTCTTTTGGTAAGACTCGACAAGGGGAATGAACCCCAGGTCGACCGACTGCGAAGCGGACGCTCTAACCACTACGCCATTGCGTCGGTTACGTTGTACACCTTATACTAATTCATGCTAAGAGCACAAGCAGTAGACGCTCTAATAATGATGAGATTGCTATTACTATTGCATATAGGGATTTACCAACATCTTCGACTTCCTTTCTTTGTATGTTAAACATAGTAACTCCACTCAACAAAGCCAATATCATATTTCAAAAAGTTATACTTTCTGGTCTATTCAATCAGTTATTCAACATTCGCCCTCTACACTGCTTGAGAAGCTTGACCTACAGATGTAGGAAGGAACTATGCTGCCAATAAAAATCAGATGAGTAGGTTGAAAGCGCGGCTAAATTTAACAAAAACTTATAGCAAAAATAATGGTTTTACTGCACTTAACGTTTTGTTAACTTCGAAATCCTTAGCAGCAGTAGTAAGTGATCAATACTATTTGAAATGTTGACTCACCTTTAATCTTGATATTAATGGAAGCCAGCTCTACTGGATTTAATACAGTTTCAATAACAGAAAACGTAGCATCTCTGATAAGAGGAAACATCAAAGTCAAAAAACTTATAATATAAGGTGATATCTTGCAAGAAACGTTTTGGCGAGCCAGAGAAGATTTGGTTTTGAAAATTTGGCGCAAGCTGGGCATGCATAAGTATCATGACGAATTAGCACCCGAGTAAAGTTCGAACAACAACTCTGGGTCAAAATTCAACGATAAAACAAGAAGAAACAACAACTTTTTATTTGAATCAATATAAGCAGGAGCCATAAGTCATCCTATAGCATACAATCTGAGTTGGGTTGACAACTAAGGTAAGAGGAAGCTGTCACAGTTGATTATGTAAAGCAAAGGGCGTTTGATAACCCACGAAAATTGTGTTTACCTCTAACCGTAGCCACAAAAAGCACCGGTTCTGCGACAATTCAATGTCGGAAATTCAAAAAGTCGGAAATTCAAAGTCAACAATTCAAAACAATTATACATAACGTGTATGTAACTATAACACTTCACCAAATTCTACTTTGAATTCGCGACTTTGAATAGTCGGGACACCGATAATTATATGGGACATTACCTCTGTACCACGTAAATTATCGTGAACCAGTGCTCTGTTAAGGCAACTGAAAACAAAAATGCATACCACTTCGTATATACTAAACCACTTACACAAGTGTACTATGTTAAGCCTGAGCAAGAAACTTAGCTTTGTTTGAACCAAGTCCTGCTTTATTTGAATAATAAAAAATGTAAAATTTCTGCGGAATTTAAACTCTCATCCTCCGTAGTGGTCGAATCATTAACAAATAACTTCAAGTGATCTACCACAATGCCAATTCTGTGTTATGATCTACCAATCACACAGTCAAGCTGCGAAACAACATGTAACTGGCTACAGAATCAGCAGCAAAAGTTGCGGAACTTCGAACAATAAGCGAGTTAATTCTTCAAAAAATTAAATTTTTTCAACTTTATCAAAATATCATCTCCGAAATTCGAATTAAGTAAGTGATTTGGATCAACATAACACGCCACCATCAAAAATATTTGTATTTTAATTTTCAATTAAAAAATTGTTTCACTGAGTGTATTGAGGTTTCATTCGGGCTTGATTGCCATTTCGCAAAATAAATTTGAAATTAATTGAGTCGGTGCTGTCATTTTTGTATATGGTTGTAACATTGCTTGTGTTCAATTCGATTTTACTTCACGTGCATGTTCTAGTGTAAGTGCAGTAAAAATAACGAATAGGGTGCAAGAACCCTCGGATCCAAAACAGAGTATCTTTAGCGAACCTGAGATAGGCCTACCTAATTTTCTAATAAAATTTGTGAAATGAAGCTTCAGAAAGATCAAAAAGCAAATATTTTATTTTATAGCTTTTATTGGAAAAAACTAACTCCTAGTACAACCCCTTTATCATGAATAAGATGAATCAATTGTTACTTTTGTCCATGTCTGCGCTTTCTCATTGCAAACGTCGCCGAATTGTATCAAGAGCGTTGAACACTTCTTTATTTTTTGATTGGGTAATAAGAATTGAATTAGCAGCGCTTTCTTTCTTGATGTCATTGCTTTCGATTAGCGACCGACATTTGCGAAGTACACGTGCGAGACGCGTTTCACAAATTTGCACACTGTAAAAAAATTTGCTGCAAGATCAAATAATTCTGCAATGCTGCAAAATCAAATTTGCAAACATAAATGATGCTCCCTGAAATTGATCAAAGAAGTCTTGCAGCATTTTTGACAGTGCATCATGTGCTCCCACTGCGCCTGCAATTGGCGTCTGTCATTCAAGAATGCCAAAACTTTTTGACGAAGACGATTTTTGTCGTTTGATTTTGCAACCAACAGTTTGGTTAATCAAATAAACAACTTTTATTTCTATGTAATTAAACGGATTATGTAATATGCAATTAAACGGATTATGCAATAAGCAATATTTTATTTCTATGCAATTAAACGGATTACGCAATATGCCGATATGCAATTAACCGGACTATTTTCTTAAAAAAAGATGGGCTATGGTTTGGGATTTACAATTCTTATGCAATAAAGCATATTATGCAATTATCCGATATGCAATTTACCGGGTCGGTAATTTGGTAAAATTCTGAATTTGCTCTGCTCAGTGGAAAACGTTTGATTTAAACAAACTTGTTTTCATGGATACAGTAATTAACTCACTCATGACATTTAAGCTTGTGCGTGATCAAATCAAAACTAAGCAATTATAACTTGAAAAACAATTGAAACTGCATGAATTTTAAATGCAATCAAATGCACGCAATACAATTCTGAATGCTTTTTCCATCGGCAGCGTAGTACAATAGCCTGAGAATCATGATTGCAGTTAAAAATCAAGATAGGGTTGAGCAATCTGTGACCTGCGACGTAAGTTTTTGTGGGCGTGGATGGCAAATTTTACCCATTACTTGTTGGATAAACCGATCTCTCCCAAAAAAATCCGCAAACGTAAAATTTGAAAAAGTTGGCAAAAAACTTGATATAAAGATATTCTCCTCAAAAAAAATGTCTTCGCCATCTTTTGGGACGAACTCTGCCAACAGCGACTGCTTAATTCTGTGTAGGCACTATATGGACCATAAAATCTAAATGACCAGCGAGATTTTAAAATTTAAAATTGGTCCGCTGGCAAAAAAGACTGCGCACTCCTGGTCTACGAGATTAACGCTTTTGGCGTGGCGATGGCCCAGCAGAATCGATTTTTGCTTTTAAGTTTTACGATTCGAATTCAGACGATGGTTTGCATGAACAGCCACGTTATGCATAAATGAATGACTGCCTCAAAGATCGTAAAAACACTTCGCAGTCTTCTAATCTCTTTACTGAACATTTGTTTGAAGAATTATAAATTTTTATCTCATGAAGTTATTGAAGCACCAACGGTTGCTCTAAAACAAGCCAAAATCTTTCAATACGCTATTGCTAATATCAACTCGTCGTATCAAAAACTGCTATTGCTACCTCACTAACTGAACTTTTTACCTGAACCCAGTGCCGAGACATACATGGCATTTTCAACTTCCAATTGCAAATCATCTAAAATATACATCCATGTACTATACATTGGCAGGCACCTGTTTTTTAGGGGGGACGGGGGACATATTCTATTCATTTTACTTGCATGGTTGTATTTGTAATTAATTTTGCCACAGCCAGTAACATGCATATGACACAAAGTTTGTCCAATGCAAAGTTTCTTGGCAATCTGGATCAATGTTTTCGATACATAGAAACCTTAATATTTCAACCTCACTCGGCACATCAATCAAGCGATTGCATTGGCGAGGGTGGCTTCACTGTCGACGTTAGCGCAGCTACTGGAGTAGGTCAAGAAACTGAACTTGCACCTTTGGTTAATAAAATATACTGCAGTTATATTTATTACCTTTAGTGTTTTCTTCATTAAATGGATGACAATGTCAAAACAAAGTTTAATTTTTCGGAAAAGATATAAATCATTAGCCATTGAAATCCTGCAGCTACATTGCTTGTTATGTAATCGTTATTTATTGCGCTAGACAATCAGGAGCATTATTGATTACTTGTGGCAAATCATAGCGAGGAACAAAATCACCACAAATTGCTATGTTTAAAAAACATATAAATCTGGCTAAAAGTTTTAGCTTATGTCGCGATACAACGAATGGTGATCGAAGAAAAAATGCTTAACAACGTAATTAGATCGTCGTCAGCACCGATAGAGCAAGGTGGAGGTATTTTTTGACTACACGTTTGTATAAGCCGCCACCAGGCAACCACTAAACAGACTCATCATCAATATCTGTTATAGTCTACCAAAAAAGGCGTTCCATAAAGAGCCTGAAAGACCGCACAGTTGTGGACAACACAGTCCATTGTTTGCTCCATTGCATCGCTCTAACGTGACGCTGAGATAACCAAGCATCATTGATTTATAGCAGAGCGATAACCTAAATCGATTCAGATTCGATTAAGCCTGACACAGGATTGCGTCAAATTTTTCGGTAAGTGGAGTTCCATTATCAAAGATACAAGAATACGGCACGAAGCGTTTTCTTACCCATGCTTCACCAGGTTTAAATTGTGAAGCTGCTTACCCAGCATGTCGTAAGAGGCGACTCTTGGGTACCCACCAATGGCAGTCCGCCTTGGTGGTGGGACTACGAGTCTGTAATTTGCTTTCATGAATGGTTCGAAATGGGCTGGCGCTTTGCCCCTAGCCTAATTCAGTTAGGTTGACGGCGTGAACCTGGATTTTCCTTCGTGCCGTACCTCCATCCCAAAAAAGAAGAGGGGTAATCCAACCAACCAAAGGCTTTCACTCGCCACTTTGTCCCGCCGGTGTGGCATCAAATCTGGGCAAGCGAGAGATAAGATGGATTCTTTGCATTTGAACGATAAAGTAGGACGCAGACATCCGTTTGCGATACTTAATGCATTGTTCATAATCCTATCAATCAGGCAAACGTGAGAGCTGCGACTCCAGACAGGTGCGAAACACTTGGTAATGTAAAGTGCTGGTGCCAGAATAGCCGTACGGATAGTAGTATCAATAGAACCCTAACATGTACCTGCCAATCACCAAATTTAAAAAACGTTAGATATTGGGCTTTTGCTTACAGCAGTGGTTCCCAACCGGTTTATCATTGCTTATCATTTTGCTTTTAGCGAATAAGAACATAGCTGCAACATGAAAAGCATGATGCAACCTGGCCCACAGACCTTATTTTACTTTGAAAATCGGCCATACGCTCAAAAAGACAAAGAAACACTGATTGAGAGCCTTTAGATAACTGCGATGCGTGAGTGACTTATCTGCAGTGTTTAGTTCAGATTGTACAATCTGCGGCTCTGAATGATAGCTCCTGGAGGCATGCACATTATTTCTTCTATTTAATTCGAAATTGATCTTGAAAAAAATTGCCACCAGCCAGATTATTGCTTATGTTTAGGTTTTGGACAGCCTCATTTCTTAGAACACAAAAGCAGAGCACAAACACTGGTGCGAAAGTAGCCGTTTGGTACAAAACTGACAGATCAGTGAACCAGAGCGAAAGCATTGCTATTAAGGACCAAACTTGGACCAAATCTGCTGCTCCACTTCATCAGTCGACATCAAACAAACTTACTAAACCCACGAAAACTAGGCGATCTCGCGAAGAACTAAACTCGCAAATACCGAGATCTACACCGTCAGTTGGCATCAAGTAAAAAACCGCGGGTCTTAAATGTTCACATTAGGGACTGCAATCGAGGATTTAAGGGCCAACACCTTCAGTCAACATTACTGTAGATACAAAACCCAAAATTACAAAGTGCTTACATCAGGAAACAAACTCGAAAATTCCCAGTTTCACGCTATCAGTCAACAATTGGCACAAAACACGCGAGCGTTCCCGGTGAAGACCAAACCTGTGAATCCATAGTTCGCATCATTACTCAAAATCAAGTACAGAACATGCATATCCTGAATGTCTTCCTTATGGAATAGACCTGTGAATTCCAAGCTTTGCATCACCACTCAACATCAAACACAGAATACATCAATCCCGAGCGCTTCCGTCACGGATTAAACTTGCCCGTTCAAAGTCCCAAAATATTTGCCAACATCAAAAACAAAGCATACCACTTCGCAATCACGGGTCCGCCGAATTGCTTCTCGACCATCTTCACGGGCATGGTCATCCATTATTTGCTTATTGCGATTCGCTGGGTGGACGGCTTCAACTCTAACCTGATTGAAGCACGGGTATGTCAACACCTTTATACAGACAACACAAAACCAAATTTGTACACAAACAAGTGCGTGCATTGCCTTCAGAAAGGTGACCTAGTCTTCACCTATACACGAAGAAAAAACCCTGAATTTAAACATCAATTTTAACATATGATAAATTTTGCTTTTAGAACATTGACATTAATAAGAATGGCCCTCACTTTTACACGTACTGAAAAATACTCAATTTGACTCACTGGCGGGCGTGAGTGAAATAAAATTCTATCATGCCGCCTCCAATAGCAAAAAGATTTTCTGATAAATTTCAAATTTTAGGATTTTTAATTTGAGAATCGCAATTCTTCTTTCTTGTTTCCGAAACTATTATTTTCCATTATCTTTTGCAATAAATAAAAGTCTAATGGGCTTTTTTTAGCCTACCCGATTTTTCTCTATGGAAAGCAGCAAAATCTGCAGTATATAGTATATAAAGCAACCTACACTGGATGATGAAAGCAACGATTCATTCAAAAAACAACATTCAGTTAGTCTATTTCAAGTGAGCAATCCTTGGCTGTGTTTAAAAACAAATTTAAAAGAGTCCGATTGTGTCTTCATGTCAATGGAACCCATATTCAGCATCTATAGTGATAATTGTAATGTAAATGTATTATACTATATCATAATTAATGAAAGTGTGCATGAAAGAGTTTTCGAACACCCTGTATAAAACCGAAACAAGTGTAAAGATAGACATAGGAAATTTAAAGATTTGCTTAATTATCTTAAATAGACCGCAGTAGCAGACGGCAAATGACAAGTATGCAAAATATGAGCTACGCAATGGCGTGCAATAGTTAAAACTAGGTAAAATAATGATTTAGATCAGAGCTTTTCAATCGTTTTGGCATCTAGGAACTCCATTCGACAAAAATAAAAAACGACTAAAACCAGAAAAGAAGTACATATATTTTGCTATTGCTTAACTTCAAGTTACGCACATACGCTTGGCTTCACGGTTTATGCTCATATATAAATATCAGTGCGTACACAATTTAATCAAAACTAGAGAAACCTCTGCAAAACCATTATGGCTCACGGAACCCCGGTTGAAAAATTTGAGTCGCTAGAAAAAATTTAGAAGCATTGATTTCGCTTCTTAACCTTTTTTTGTGGCGACACAAATATTAACCTCAAATTAATAGCGAATCTAACACTTTACAGTCACGTTGCGATTCATGTAACATCTAGTCGTGGTCACTCGTGGTTAGGTTAAACGGCTGAAGTTGTCTTAAAAGAATTCAGGTCAAAATCAAAAGACGCCTACCCATTTTTGAAAGTTGAAAATTTCTAACCTTGCTTTCTACAAATTGCTGTGCTTAATAATTTAGAATTCATAAATTTCGCTCAGCATATATTTTGTTTGTTTCCATTGATTTGTTCAAGTTCTTGAACGCGATACAATAGACTCTATTTTCTTACCTTCTTGCTCCTACCTCCTCCTCATTTCATACCTCAGTTGCACTTGGGTGGCTATGAAACTTTACTATGACAAGCTACCAACAACTTTTATTTATTAGCATTAAAATCAATTAATGCTCACTTACTACAACTCTAATCGTTTTAAATTTTAGTAGCGTAGCAAAATGTCTAAAACCCGACCTGTTCTACCCCTATGTAATGCCATGCTAAAGAAAAAATAACATGTAATCAGTACTAAACTCGCTTTAACTCAGTCTTCAATCACAGGCTGATAACAACGCATCAAAACAGCAAGAAACAACAAAACTTGCATTATGACGAAACAGTGCGAGCAGAGTTTTTAAATGATTTCCTTTTTTTGGATCGCTTTTCAGTTCGCATTGCAGCAACACGTTGTCAAGACCTTCATTGAGAAATCGCCATTATCATAAGTACTTCCTGTTTGTACATCGCTGTTCAAAATCCACCATGTGTGGTGTTCTATGCTCACAGTGACACTTGTTTAAGTGTAAACTTCTTGCTACATGAGTTCGCAAATCAGAAACGTCAAACGAATATGCAGCAGAATGCGGTATCTACCGTAGTTACTGAAGTTTTGTGTAAACTACTGTAGTCGGCGGCAGGGGCGGCTCGTAGCTAAAATTAATGAGGGGGCTGCTTCAGAAAATTACTCTATAGGCCTAATTTTTGTCACTATCAGATTTATACACACACACAGCTGGCCAGTTGTCCACCAAAAAGAAACCCTTATTACACCAGCACACAAGGGTCGGTACTGCATGAGCGGCAGCTCTTTTTACAGCTGCATTGCATTCTACTGCTAATTTGAAACACCATATCACAAGAGCTTTTAAGCAAAAAGACTTTCATATTTTTTCATAAACTTAGGATGGTTGTTGAGATTAACCTTTCGTATTATATAATCTAACTACAAGTATAAGAAAAATAAAGAAAAAAAAGATTAATTACTTATATCGAATGTCATCGATAAGATAGAGTGGGGACTGGGGGTGCTGCAGTTCCACAGTACCATACACGAGCCGCCCCTGGTCGGCGGCCCAACCAAATCAGATGACAGGCACTTTTAGACCGCGACCCAGTTGAGGAGCACTGACTTAGACAATGGCGGTTCAACAAAAATCACTGAATTTGGGCCCCTTTTAACTAAATGTAGGGATAAAAATCTCAGGTGAATAGTTAAGTAGCTTCCTGGTAAATTCGGATGATAGAAATACCATTTGTCGGCTATACCAAACGCGTTTGAATTTAGACTCGTTTCGGAGTTGGAAATATGCTATTGGTCGAGTGCATTTCCAACACAAACGAAGGAAATCGTGGTAAAGTGATAATAGGTGGACATAACAACATTGCTGTATCAAATTTGAACGCGCTATCACAGCTATTATATTTCACGGTTTAAGTCACTCAACCATGATGTAAACTAAGACAACAAAATGCCTATCGAACATCATAGAAAACTACCAATAATTTTACTGCATTTACAAATAGCCGATGCCAATAACAAACCGGCTCTAACTCAAACATTTTTCGGTCCTTACCTATTATCGGGAGGACCTTTTGTTTGTGGGTTCGAATATCAGCTGGCCAGGGCTTTAAAAGAAAGGCAGTGTACACTGGAGGGGCAAGCCCGTTATGTAAATGTACGGGGCAGTGTACACTGGAAGGGAGTGTACAGGGTGGGGGATAGAGACTTGGGGGTGCAAAAGTCCTCCCGATAATACGTAAGTAACCATTTTTCTGTGTTGACACGATAAGCAGTTACATTATTGAAGAAGAATAAAAAAACATTTGAAACAAGAAAACCTGATTGATGTTCACATTTCAAACTGATATTTTCATCTTCAGTGACATCCAAATTTCCAACAGATATATTTGAAGGAGCTGAAGATTATCACGATTGAAAAGTCATTGCTATAAGCAAAGAAATCATTACAAATTTTCAATCGGCTAATGGAGTGTAAACAGAGGGGTACTCAGACTTTTTGCTTTGCTTAACCTCTAAGTTATGGTCACATCAATGGCAAGAATATTTGGAAGCATGCTTTCCGCTCTGGTGCTGAACTTATTTTTGTTCAAGCTACCTATTAGTATTTAAACATGGCTTACGTTTCGTTGACAAGTCAAAACAATCGAAAATTAATAAAGTTTTTTTAGGAAACGCAAGGTAGTAAAGTGGGTGTAAAGCTATGTGATTGGAAAGCTTATGACAGTAAAAGAGGAACATAACGTTCAACAGTTCGACAGAGTTGAAGTTCTTTTACTTGCAATCAATGTCATTAGTACCTATGCACGGGCTTATTGTTTTTTTGAGGGTGTAAAAATTAAAATGTATTGCACATTTCCAAGGAAAACTTAAGTTAGAAAACTGAATGTAGGCCTACTGTAAATTATGGTTATTAATTAAATATAAAAAAACTAGAGTGCAAAAAGTAGTTGGTTTACCGAGTCAATATTTAGGTAAGTTAAGAGGTAATTTATTGATTCAAAACGTGAAAATGTGAACAATTATTTATCACAAGTGTAAATTAGTAATCATTAACTTCATTGCATGGTAAAGATGCAAATAGAGGAAACATTTTTAGTGGTGCAATTCGACGAACTATTTAAAAAGTGATATTTATGGTGTTACAGATGATCGAAAATTAAAGTGAAATCTGTGGTGAGTAGCGCAGTGTAACAAGTTAATCCGAAATAGTGCGTTTTCTTCACCCACGTAGCCTAGTCTATTTTAGCGTGCCACCCAATTGTGGGGTAAACTTTAATTTGATAATCTATTATAGCAACAAATATTGAAGATTCAGTAAAGTAATATTCTAAGTCAGCTTAGTATAATTCACGAAATATCCCGCATTTCTAAACGTGCCTGTTTGAACAATGTTACCGGCATAGCACAAGTCAACTACGACTCAGATCACGTGACTTCCTCATAAACACAAAAATCGCGCAACATCTGTATATTTTACCAGAGAGCCAGATTATTATGAAGTTGATTCACTTTTTTTACTTTATGTAGAAAGTTAGATATTGTTTTATCGGGGATGCTAGGAAAGTGGTAAGCTTTGTACTGTGCCATTTCTCAATCACCAAAGAAAGCGTTTGTGACGCCACAAATAGCAATGCTAGTTCAATATTGTTTCAAAATTCTGCTTAATATTGTTTGGAATATCTTCAGCTGGAATCCAGAAACTAAAGACAATTACTTGAATATAACTTTGCTTAAACCATGGTTCTCACTGCGCTGCGGTAGCGTCACTTGACCGACAAAAATGAATTATCCAAAAACACGACTTGACCGACACAACAGCAAACATAGGTATGGAGTTACGATAATACTGTAGTCATATTAAATAAGTTTGCTATAAGTTATTGATTGTTAGGAAGTTCAAAAAGAACTGGTACAGAAACAGATCATTGTGTTTATTTTATGATTTGCTACGACTTATGACAGCTGACAGTGACAGATGAATATTTTTCAGTGGGCGGGAAGCTGACAGCTGTTGTCGGAGAACTGACTGCTTTGGAAAATTTTTTTTGTTGTCGGTCAACAGCCGGTTTGAGGGAATTTTGTCGGTCAAGTGACGTCGACCCACTGCGCTATCGTTCAATCATGTGTGACGAACTGTTTCTGCATTTTCAAATAGCCTGGGCATCTTGAAATTACAATCTGTTTCACTTGAGAGTTGTACCTATCTGAATCAGGACTAGAGTTGTATTGTTTTTAACCAGTTCCAATTGCGGTAGTCGGCCGCAATTCTCGACGAGGCAGTCAGGTGCGTTGGTGCAAATGGGAAGGTCACAGGGGCCATAGACCTCTCTCAAATTTTTTGAATCTGATCAAGGAATAAATGCATATTTAGCAGAAAATATTTACCTTCGTTTTGAAGTGAAGATTGAAAAATGGCCTCTTTGAAAACGTTGATCTTCGAAAAATTTCATCCAACCAATTCATACCCCTTCTCAAAAATTATTTGAATCTGGCTATGCTACTGGAAAGACTTCGGCTTTCAGCCACACAAAAATGTAAATTTAAGGTAAAATACCTCACCCAAAGACTCAGAGAGTGAACTTGCCATATACGAGTAGTTTGATCATAATCACCACTAAGTTTATCTGTTGTCCTGTTTGCAGGCTGTGACATAACACCTGTGATACAACAGGCTGTGATATAACACCAAAAATGAAATAAAGGCAGTAAGCTCCTTTACAGCTTTTAAACCTACCACCTACCTACTGTACTATTTCTCCTCGCCAAGCGCGATAAATCACAATAAAAACACCAACACATTCATATGTTTAGATGTACTTTAAGTCATTTGTCCAGCGCTGAACAATGTCTAAATCTTTCCACTGAGCAATTGCAAGACATTTAGTTTTGTTTGTAATAAGTCTTGTTTTATTGGAATAGAACAAAATTCTATTGCCACGACAACTAAACTCTCCAACTACAATGTATTTGAATGACCCCAAAACAACTTTGAGTGCTCTACATGTGCATCGATACTGCAGCCGACAAAAAATATTAAAAAGCTAATCGATACATTAATTTCAGCATTAATAATGTGTTGCGGTGATGTTCTGCGCTAGATTTGACATTACTCGGCATTTTCAAATCTGATATACCTCGTACCTTATACTGATCATACTAAAAGCAAAAGCGAAAAACGCTTCAATAATAATATTGACATAACTACGGCACAGGGGTTTACTAACTTCTTCGACTTCCTCTTTCTCGCTATTTTAAACATAGCAACTCCACTCAACCAAGTCAATATCATATTTCAAAAAAATGTTTATTCAATCAGTTATACGACGTTTGCCCTTTAAACTGCTTGAGAAGCTTAACCCCCAGATGAAGGAAAGGGACTATGCTGCAAATAAAAAATCAGATCAGTGGGTTGAAAGCATGACTAAATCAAACAAAAACTTGTTGCCAAAAGTATGATTTTATTGCACTTAACGTTTAGTTAACTTTGAAATTTTGAGCAAAAATAGTAACTGATCACTACTGTTAGCACTTTTGACTTACCTTTAATCTTGACATTAGTGGAAACTAGCTAAACTGGATTTGATACAGTTTCAATAACAGAAAACGCAGCATCTCTGCCAAAAAAGAAACATTAAAGTCAAAGATCTCACGATGTAAGTTCATCTCTCAAAAAAAACGTTATTGTCGATCCAGAGAGAAGACATTTTTAACGTCGTTTAGACATGATGCAAATGTAGCATAAATAGAGTATTCTTGGAAGCTACATTTGCATTATTGCAAATCTAGTAATTATATTCTTTTTAAACAAAGGCAAGCAAGATGCAACCAGTAGACAATATTACCATCAACAAAAATTTAGTTGTCAATTTCAATCCACTGAAATTTTTTGCAAAATTATTTTGGATCAAAACAGGATCAGTATGGATAATTTTAGTAGTGTTTAAAAGATCCAAACGTGTTGCTGCAAAAATACGTTCAAGAATACAATAAAATCAAAATTGAATGAAAATATTAGCCAAATAGGAAGGTAAAGCTAAAAAAACAAAAAAATTTGTCGTAGCATGAAAGATTTCGAAAATTTGGCGCAAGCTAAGAGCATCTACAGAATTAATTTGCTTCTGACCATCACACAAACATATAGCAGACCGAACAAGATACTGTAAAGTTATTCTAACCAACTAACATATAACACAACAAAAACTTAACTTCTGATTTTCAATAAGGTTACAAAAACTTAAGCAAAAGCTAATATTTGCATTCTTTTTTCTTTTTAAAAATATATTTTTATGACATGCACGTCTGCTAGCTAGCGCTAAAATTGGCTACAATTGAAAAAAAAATGCTTCATACAATTGTAACCAAAATGCATTAAAATTTGTTCAAAAGCTTTAAAACCAAATTTGATTACGCAGTTTTTATCAGACAAAGAAATAAAAACCAATTTTGGCTCTGATCGTTTTATATATAGTTGTAGTCGCATTAACTTGGTACCATTATTGACGCTGATATTTCGTTGCTCAAAATGGCCAACTGTCAGAGCAATAATATAAAGGCAACATCAATCTGCACTAATTTGTGGGGTTAAGAAACAGCTATAAGCAGGCGCTTCATTTTAGGCCCAAACCCAAACTGAATCCAAAAATACAAACTGAACCCGAAAATTTATTTGAAGCCCCAATTAGGCATGAAAATTGTTATTTACCGAATGAACTAAATCGGCGCGTAGACCCAAATATCTATTGGACTGGTTAGATCAACTATGTAAATGCTTTATGTTGGTCTGTAAAGTAGAGCACACTTTCACATGAGCTCTCTCCCTCTACGTAACAAACCACGCTTGAAAGAGATGCGAATACAATTTGAGCGGCGCGCTGAGTACAATTAGGTCACAGTCTCGGTAAAAGAAATGGTTCGTGCAGTGGATTTGCGTAACGAAAGTGAAATTATGACGCACATGTGATAAAGCGTCATGATGAATTAGGATCAGAATCAGGCCTGACAATCAACTATGGGTCAAAACTCACTGAAAGAACAAGAAACAGGATTTACTTTCTATTTGAATCAATACAAGCAGGAAACATGTGTCACCCCATAGTAACAACCTTGGTTAAATAGCAAATTACGGTGAAAAAAAGCTGCTACACTTGATTATGCATTGCAAAGGGTGTTTGATATCCCACAAGAATTATGTTTACCATTAACCGTAGCCGTTAAAAGCACCTACGTCGGTGATAATTATCTAGGATATTGCCCCTGGAGCACGCAAATCATAATTAACCAGTGCTCTCTTAAATGCAATTCAAAACAAAAATGTATAAAACTTCATATATATTAAGCCACTTATTCATGCTAAGCCTTAGCAAGATATTTAGTTTTGTGTGAGCCAAGTCTTGGTTTATTAGAATAATATAAAGCTTCCTCTCTACAAAATCTAAACTCTGACACTGCGCAGTAGTCGAATGATTTACAAACAACTTCAAGTGATTTACGGCACCACCAATTTTCTGTTATCATTTACCAATGACACAATCACACTTCAAGGCAACATGCTACTGGCAGCGGAATCAGCAGCAAAGGTTGTGGAACTTGGAAAAATAAACGGGCTAAGTCTACAAAAAATTAAATTTTGCTACTTCATCAGGATTTCACCTTCAAAATTTGGATGAAGTGAGTGATTTGGATCAACATAACACGCCAACATCAAAAATAATTGTAATTTATTTTTGAATCGAGAACTGTTTGAGTATGTTTTAGGGTTTCACTAGGGCTTTATCGCTATTCAGCAACATAAAATTAAAATCAATTAAGTTTGTGCTGTCGTTTTTGTATGTTATTTTAACATCGCTTGGTTTCAACTCGATTTCAATTCATGTGCATGTTCTAAAGTATGTACCATAAAAATAAACACTAGAGTGCAAAAACCCTCATATCCAACCCAGAGCATTTTCAGCGAAACTGATATATCTAAATTTCTAATAAAATTTAAGAAAAATTGAAAAGTATTTTTGCATTTATCATCAGTATAGACCTTATGCCAAAAAGTAACTCAAAGTATAACAGCTTTACTTTGAAAAAAAGAATTAATCAATTATTACTTTTTAACTTTTTCTTGACGCATGCAAAAAGGTGCTATTCTGCAAAGATCATAATATAAATCTTGCCTCTACGACAAGCGGCTAGCAAATTATAAACTCTCGAGTCAGTATTATCAAGCGGCAACAGATTTTAGGAGTTGCCACAGATTTTACCAGTGGAACCGCCACCAAATCAACTTTTTTGATAGTTTCAAAGTATTTGATAAAGTTTAAAAATGCCGGTAAATTTTTTTAGCCATACAAGAGGCCAGCGATGCACTTTGAGCAAACTACTAAACAACTATTTTGATTCCATTAAACTTAAACGGAAACAATTGCTAGCATAATTTTTTATTTTGAAAACTTTTGCAAAGATACTTTGAATGTTGTGCTTTGACAAAATGTTTTGGTATGCACTCGCAAGAAAAAGACTGAAACTCATCCTTCAAAGACCAAAAAACAGCAAAAAAACAAAGACTTAAAATTATACTCGCAAAACGAAAACCATTTAGCTGCGTCCAGATTATGTTTACGTCTTTTCAATAGACTGAGATGCAGCTTGGATTAAACGAGAAAATAGCTTGTGCAAAGAAGTTGAGAAAAAAAGCAGATTAATTAAGCCTAATGTCAGTAATCTATCTAAACAAAAAGGTAGAAAATTCCCATACCGGCAACTAGTTTTACTGTCATCACGCAAAAAGCCAAGAATTTAAAAAACACCAAAATCACAAAAACTATTAAAACAAACCTGCTTGATTTACTTACTTGCGGTTGTCAATGCCGCAAAGATGCAAAACATCACAACGAAATCTTAAATTTTGAAAAGCACTACTAAATTGTCTAGAAAATAACATGACACCTTAATTTACTGCAGCACTGCTAAAAACAAAGCTACCTTTACAGCAATGTAATAATTTGTTGTGACGTAATAAAACCTAACAACTACATTTCAGATTTCATTACACAACTTTGACGTTTGTTTCAATTACGTGGTGCTACTGATTTTGTGAGTTTATTTACTACTGATAAAGAAACGCAATGAAATCATTGTTCCTGCCATTAACAGGTTAAAGTTACAGCTGAAAATAATATAATATTTCCCTTGTTGAACAATAATAAATATCAAAAAATTAGATTATCTTAAACACTTGATTTTATTAGTTACTGGAGTTCAACGTCACGTCTGTACTGTTACGTCTATGATTTTTTGCAGTTTTGACTAAAAAGCGCAGTCAAAAGTTGCCTCTACTTATTTGGGCAAAAAATCAGCTAATCAATCTACAAAATATCAACTCCTATATGTTCATTCTAGAAAAATTCTAAATAATCTTGAGATGTAGGACGGTTATAGGGTTGAATGCTTTTCCTCTTTCTTTCTCTGTTTACACAGCAGAGTTCCTATAAGATATCAATAAATCTCTGTTTTCCACAGTTTAAAAAAACGACCTAGCTCTCCTTAAAGTTTCAAAAAAAAATTGGCACACAACCAAATTGGGTTCTACGGTTTAAGAATGAGAACAGATGCTTTCAAAATCTTATCTACTAATTTAGTTGAAATGTCTTATCTTTAATTTATTCTCACTTTTATATTTCTCGCTATCCTTTCTTAAAAAATAACCTGCAGCTAAATATCAATGTTCAAACATATTTTAGCGAACAATTACTAGGTACTCAGAAGTAACAGTTGAAACATCAAATTAAAAAGTACTTAAGCTGTTGATACATCAGCAGTGGCTGACCTTCTCCAAGTGTTTTAATACTTAAATCTAAATTGTGCGCTGCAAAATATTGTGTCCAGACGAAGTCGCAATGCAAAATTGACATGAAAAAGCAAGCGCTATTAAGTTACAAAATATACTAAAAACGTTTCTTTCAATACCTCTTGAAACTGGGCCTGAAAACTCTCCTTGTCTTCCTCATTAACAAACCATCAAAACTTACTGGCTATAGAAGCAATTTGAACTGCACCTACAAACGTAATAAGGTTCAATCAGATAAAAACGAAAAGTTATATTTCATTCCCTAAAACAGACCACTTGATTTTTAAGACTTTCTTACAGTACATTTCTGAATGAACCCAGTAAAAACGTATTTTTTTCACTGTTATCGGCTTGAAATCTTTGCGCTCCAAATTATATTTTTTGATATCACGCAAAGTCAGTACAACTACACATGCAATTAAGATTGCCAGTTTTCTGAATGGATCTAAAAACTAGAGAAACCTTGAATAACGCTTTGGTACTGGTTTGATTCAACAAAAAAATTTTTTATCGTTTTATTTCCAGTTCAGGCTCAATGCTTTATAAAAAAAAATATAGTTCAGGTTTTGTTTGGGTTTAGAAACAAATAAACAGTAATTCCGGTTTTCGGTTCGGGTTCAATTTCTACGTCCTGTTGCAAACACACAATTACAAAAAGTTTTTCAACTCATCGACCTCATGTGAAACCGAGAATATGGAAAACTTTGAAATAACCTTTCTGGTTGCGGCAGCAAACAACATACATCGAACTAGAAATGTAAGCTAAGCAAACGAAGATTCAGCTCTGCCAACGACAGCCAATATGAAGTTTCAGCCAAAAGTATTTAATTTATTTTGTTTCTTGCATCCTTGCAGAATCAAATATCCTTTCCATGCTCCTTTGTAAAAGCACCACTCAAACTAAAAATGTCAATCTTTAATTCAGAACCTCTCTAAAAAAGGTTTTGAACAAAACTAAATGTTCTTCTAAAATAGTTTTACCAGAGACTAACTCTCTTCCTGCTGTTGACTACTCGCAAATATGAATGAGTTGATAATGCGAATTTAGCAGCAAACTGGAAAAAAGATTGCACCCCGATTTCCATTACGACTTTCATTTGAGAACCATTGCTGATACGGTGAAACTGCAAACTGCAAATTTGACACTCGATTGCGCCATGCTACCGACGGATAAAATGTGCGACTCAAGCATCAAGCAATTCATCAAATTAAACACATCAAAACATAATTTGAAGCCTAAAATCAAAATCATTTTTTAAATAAGTAAAAGCAAATCCAACAATGCAAAATATGTTTAATGCAAGTAAACGAACATAAACCCATATTTAGTTGCAATTGATAGGTTAAAATAATAGCAACCCGACAAACAAGAACATGTAGTCATGTCTTTGATCAGCATTTGTTCAAAAATATTACTTAATTATAATTTCAAATAATTTTTGAAGTGCACAACTCACGATGGCTTTTTTGAGGTCATCGCACAAATTAAATGCTTTTAAAAGGTTAGCCAACACTAAACTTGAGCAGAAAACATTATACTATTCAATTTTTTGCCAGAAATTAAAAAAACACTTGTTCGCCGACAAACTTTTGGAAAAAGAAAAGTAGAAAAACCGTTGAAAAAAAGAAAAATGATTAGCTGCGTGGCTGGGCAGTAATCACTCGCACTTTAGCAAAGACTTCCTATTGATGAAATCAACTATTAGAATTAACGACTATCGTAAAGAACTAAGAATCAAACCCACAGTCAGAAAACTTGACGACGATGAATAGAAATTTTTTCAATTTAAATACAATGAAAACAGTATGACGACAGTTGTCAATTAAAGCATCGCTTAATCACCATAAATATCCCACAGTATCTGACGGCAAATGGCAAGCATAAAAAATGAGCACGGCTATAGTTAAAACTAGATCAAATGACGATTTAAATCAGTACTTTTCAACCGTTTTGGCATCTAGGAACTCCATTCGACAAAAATTAAAAACACGACTAAAGCCAAAAAGAAAAACATATATTTTGCTATCACATAAATTCAAGTTGTGCACATATGCTGGGCTTCACGGTTTATGCTCATATATGAATATTATTGCATACATACTTGTAATTTAATCAAAACTAGGAAAACCTCTGCAAAACCTTTAAAGCCCATGGAATCCCGGTTGAAAAATTTGTGATGCCAGAAAAAAGATTGGAAGCATTAATTTATGTTTCTTAACCTTTATTTTTTTAACGACACAAATATTACACTTAAATTGATAGCGAACTTTACTACAGTATTTACAATCACTTTGCGATACATGTGACATTTATTCGTCGTTACTCGTGATTAGATTAAACGGCTTTAAGTTGTCTTGATAAAATTAGGTCGAAACCAGAAAAGGAGGCCTACCCATTTTTGAAAGTTGTGATTTTCTGGCCAATGCTTTCTAGGAATTGCTGTGCTTAATAACAACTTCATGCTGTCCTAATGCTAATTTAGAATTCATAAATTTTGCTCAGCATCTACAGGGTGAGTCACGGGAAACGGATGTTTTTAGAAAGCCCCTTGCTCTTCTAGAGTATGTGGTTAGGGAGTGAGGAAGGTAGTCTTTAAACCTGCTTGAGATGCCGTTTAGTTTGTTGTTATTTGTTTATCTTTTATGTTAATTTTTGTATTTGTTAGTCATTAATTTTGAATTGCTTTCTTTTATAATTTTAAATTGATTTTAAATTGCTTTTCCTCATGCTACCGTGGAGTCTTGAACACCATGTGTTTGCTTGTGACACCTACGTGAAAAATGGTGAATCAGTGACTGAAATCCAACGTCTCCTCAAGCGAAGATTCAACATCGGTCGTCACGGTAATGTACCAAGCCGCAATTCCATTCTTAGGTGGGTTAATGCACCAAGAACGACTGGTTCATTATTGAAAACCAAACCACCCTCCCCTGCCAGAACCGCCAGAACACCAAGAAATGTGGACCGAGTGAGAGCAGCAATCATCCGAAGTCCCAGGCGCTCTGCTAGGCGACACTCTGCAGAACTGGTAATAAGTCAAAGCGCTGTGCAGCGAATCTTACACAAAGACCTAGCCTTTCAACCATACAAAATTATAACTGTCCAACAATTGAATCCGCGGGATTACCAACAACGTTTGTCGTTTTGACAAACAATGCTCGACATGTTTGAAGAAAATGAGGATTTGGCCCTAATAATGAGCGATGAAGTCCATTTTCATCTAAATGGTACAGTTAACAAGCAAAACTTTCGATACTGGGCTTCAGAAAATCCTCATGAATTACATCAGCGACCACTATACAGCCCAAAAGTGACTGTTTGGTGTGGTTTGGGAAAGTGCGGGATATTTGGTCCATTCTTTTTCGATGAAGGAGAAGAGACAGCAACGGTTACTTCAGACCGCTATATTCGAATGTTTGAAAACTGTTTCCTACCTGAGCTTCGCAGACGAGGAATCAATAGGGCATCAATATGGTTTCAACAAGATGGGGCCACTGCTCATACAGCGAGAATGTCCATGACTGCTGTTCGAGCTGCATTCCCTAATCATGTCATTTCACGCTTTGGAGATCTCCCGTGGCCTTCGCGCTGACCCGATCTTTCCATGTGCGATTTTTATCTGTGGGGATTTTTGAAATCACGCGTTTATGCTCAGAAACCCCGAACACTTGAAGAATTGAAGACTGCAATACGTAAAAATATCCGAGAAATAGGTGAAGAAACTTTAGTGAAAATGGAAGATAACTTTAGAAAGCGACTTCAAATTTGTGCTCGTGAAAATGGCCATCATTTGTCAGACATAATTTTTCACTCCTAAATATTCCATAATGGCATAGTTTAGCGAATGTTTTTATGTGCTGGTACATTGTAAATATTTGTTAAAATATTCGCAGAGTTTTGCCTTCGTTAAAAACATCCGTTTCCCGTGACTCACCCTGTAATTTGTTTGTTTTTATTGATTTGTTCACGTTCTTGAACATGATACAATAGACTCAATTTTCATATCCACTCGTATCTCTATTGCACTTGGGCGGTTATGGAAATTTACTGTTACAAGCTACCAACAACTTATAATTATTAACACTAAAATCAATTAATGCTCACTTACTACAACTGTAATCTGTTTAACGTTAGTAGCACAGCAAAGTGTCTGAAACCTGACCTGTTCTAGCCAATGTAGTGCCATGCTAACCAACAAATAACATATACAGTAGCCGCCGCTTATTATGACCACGGATAATATGATCAGCCGCTTATTATGACCAATTTGGTACGGTCCGGAATTTCTCCATTAAAACTCTCCGTTTAATATGACCAAATTTCGGATAATATGACCAACATTTTCTCCATCTCTCTTATTACAGTGCAGTATTTTTTCCGCCATGCTCTTGGAACTTCGCCTTTTCAACATAGTGTTACATACTGTACTTAGTTTTACCATCACTTGCACTGTAACAGTACTGGACTTTGTTTTACTGCCAACGTCACACTGTTACTTCGATTAAATGATGAATTTGACAGTATTTGAACTTCTTGTGGTTTACGGCGTCGATTCAGGAGCTGTTATGGAGGCTTCGGCTTTTATGACAACTGGAATATTATGACCAAAATGGTCTGGTCCCAAGGTGGTCGTATTAAGCGGCGTCTACTGTAATCAGTACTAAACTCGCTTTAACTCAATTTTCGATCACAGACCGATAACAACGCATCAAAACAGCAAGAAACAACAAAGCTTGCATTATGACGAAATAATCTGAGCCAAGTTCCTTTTTTTTCGGAACGCTCTTCAGCTACGCATTGCAGTAACACGTTGTCAAGGCTTGTATTTAGAATTCGCCATAATTTTGAACAATTGGCTATTTCTATTTTGCTGTCAAAATCCAACATGTCTGGTTGGAATAAAGTTCACAGAGAACAACATGACGTCCACAGAGACATTTGTCTAAGTGTAAACTTCTTGCTACTTGAGTTCGCTAATCAGAAACGTATAGAACAGAACGCGGAAACCTAGTTACCGAAGTTTGTGTAGTAACTACTGCAGTAGGCGGTCCAGCCAAATCAAATGGCAACCATTTTTGGATCGTGACTCTGTTGAGAAGCACAGACTTAGATAATAACAGTTCAACAAAAATCACTTACTTTATGCCCCTTTTAACTAAATATAGCGACGAAGATTTCATGTAAACAGTGAAGTAGCATACCGTTGTGTAGTGGTATTGTTACGGGCTTCAAAGCGAAAGATCTAAGGTTCAAAGCTCTATGGAAACATCTTTAAGGGCCTTGCCCGAAAACACAACAAGCAAGCTTGCCGGCTTGTTCTCCACACTATTCCTATTGTGCTGAGCGCCAAGCAGGGGAGCTGTGAATATCATTTTTTAAAGTCTATTGGTATTATTTGACTTGGGAAATGAACCCCAGGTCTAATGACTGCAAAACGAACGCTCTAACCACTATCTCATCGCGCCGGTAGTGCAACAAGTTAATCCAAAATAATGCGTTCTGTTTAGCCACATAGCCGAGTCTAGTTTAGCGTGCAACCTAATTGTCAGATAAACTATAATTTAGATATACCATTATAGCAACAAATGTTGAAAATTCAATGATACAATATTCTAAGTTAGCTTAATAATAATTCACAAAAAATCCCGCAATTCTAAACTTTGAACAATGTGCCAATCGTAGGGTATTGCCAGATTTTCTTCAAGTTTCCAGACCAAATGGTACTTTATAACTAGCCCAAAATAGCCCAACGCTTGCCTGTTGAAAAATAGCAGAAAATTTGCAAAGTCTGTCCGTACAAAAAAGTTGGGAGAACAGTCCAGGCCCGGCATCAGCACAGTGTGTGGTTTCCCAGCGATGGCCTTGGCCAAGTCAGCTTTGTGCTTCTGCAGAATTTCCAAAGAAAACAGGCCAACGCTGTTGCCGTGCCCCGTGCCCGTTTTGGTAATATTTCCTTCAGCTGGACGATGATCTCCGAAAAAAAAAAAGAAAAAGTCATCACTTACCAGTCGGTGTCAAATCAACTGGGTGTTTGAAAAACAATGCGTTTTATTGCCAGTTGAGCTTATTTTCGAGCTGTTTTTCTTACGAAAATACGCCAGCGACGGTAACAACCTCCATATCACACACCGTTATCTCATACTTTTCCACTTGTAGTCATTCCAAAAACTTGACCAAAATGGCGGAACGAAATCGCAAACAAGAGCCCAAAATTTGTAACCCACGACTGCTAAATTTTTCCCGCAACGCCTAATAAAAGCTAGCCCAATTCACAGGGAAAACCACGGAACTGGCAACACTGCAATCGTGCCACTTTGAACAATGTTACCAGCACGACACAAGCCAACTACGACTCAGGCAACGTGCCTTTTTCATAAACACAAAATTCGCGCAACTTTTGAATATTTCACTAAAGTGAGAGCCAGATTATTATCAAGCTGACTTATGTTTTTGACTTGTGTCAAAAGATAAATGACTTATTTTTATACCGGTGGTGCTAAGAAAGTGGTAAGCTTTATGCTGTGCCATTATCGAGCACCAAACAAAGAGTTTGTGACTCCACAAATATCAATGCTGGTTGAGTTTTGTTTGAAAATTCTGCTTCTATTCCTTTAGACTTGGCTAGAATCCAGTAAACAAGACAATCACTGAAAAATGACTTGGCCTAAACTATGTTTAACTGCGTTGTTGTTCAATCATGTGTGACTAACCGTTTTTGCATTCTCAAGTTGTCTGGGCATCCTAAAATTACAATCTTCTCAGTTGAGAGTTATCTGAATCAGGTCCAGAGTTATATCGTTTTCCGTCAGCTGCAGTTGCGGTTGTCAGCCGCAATCCTCGACGAGGTACTGCGTAGGTGTAAATGTGGGAAGCCGCAGGGCCATAGCCTTCCCACTAAATTTTTTTAATCTGCTCAAATAATAAACAACTATTCAGCTGAAAATAAAAAAATCATTCACCCTCAAATAGTTATCTCAAAAAAATCTTTACCTTCGGTTTGGAGTGAGGGAAGAAAAATGGTTTCTTTAAAAACGTTGATCTCTAAAAAAATGTCATCCAACCAATTCATACTCCCTTCTCAGAAAAATTTGCTTCGGGCTATGCTACAGGAAAGCACCAGCTTTCTGCCACACAAAAATGTACACCCTTGTGCAAATTAATTGCATCAAACCCGCTTTTACGCCAAAAACTGCATTTTTTGGCATAGACTTGTCTTTTATTAAATGATAAGGATTGTTTGTGACGACATAATCATAATTCAGTGTTAGCAATTGATTTTGTTTTTTTCACCCATTACTTTGAAGGTGATGCAATATTTCATTAACTTGATCCTAAATTAATTGGCAAATAAACAAATGGATTAACTACTGTAATTTGGTTGGACTGAAGCTGTTTTGCCATTTTATTCTGCTATATATTGTCCCATAAGTTACAGAAAAGTCATAATGGATACTACTCCACGTAAGCGAACAAAAATACTGACCCTGCACGAGCATACGGCGAAAAACCAACGTAAAATAGCCAGCATCGTGGGTGTAAACCAGTCCACAGTTTCACGAATATTAAAGCAAGCCCGAACCATTGGCACATTGTCACCCAAGAGGAAGGAAAAGTGTGGTAGGAAGAGAAAGACTTCAACAAGAGACAATATCAGGATATTGCGATAGAGTAAAAAGGATCCAAGAAGGACGAGTGATATGCTGAGGAAGGATTTATTGTCATCTGGAGTGAATGTTAGTTCAAGTACGGTACGTCGTCGACTGATTGAATGTGGGCGAATGGCAAGAAGACCAGTAAAAAGACAACTTTTACTAACATGAAAAAGGAAAGGCTTGACTGGGCAAAAAAATACCGAAACTGGATTGCAACCGATTGGAGAAAAGTGCTTTTTAGCGATGAAAGCCATTTTCTGGTTCAAGGCAAGCGCAATCAGCATGTTCGTCGGTCGATTGGAGAGCACATCCGTGAATGCCACATGAATCGGTTTGTGAAACATCCTCCCAAAAAGATCTTTTGGGGTAGTTTCATTTGCTATGGAGTTGGATCATTGCTGCCCATTGAGGGAATGATGAATGCAGAGAAGTACATAAAAGTTGTGGAAAAAAACGTGGCCGCTAATCTTGCAAATGCTTTTCCGGATGGATCTGGGGTGTATCAACAGGACTCGGCGCCATGTCATAAGGCAAAAAAAGTGATGGGTTACATGAAGAAAATGAAAATTACTGTGTTGGATTGGCCAGGAAACTCCCCAGATCTCAATCCAATTGAGAATTTGTGGTCGATAATTAAACTTCGACTTCGCAGTGAAGACTGTACAACCAAAACCAGGCTTATAGAGGCAATAATCCGGATATGATATCGGGACCCAGAAATCAAGGAAAAATGTCAAACGTTGGTCGATTTTATGCCAAACAGAGTACAACAAGTCCTAAAGAACAATGGTGGTCATATCATGTATTAAAATTGATGTATTGTGTAAAAACCTGTTGATGTGAATAAAATTTTCAATTTTACTTTGTTTTGTTGTTTGATGCAATTAATTTGCACAAGGGTGTAAGTCTTACGTTTGGTGTCTTACCTAAAGACCTAGAAAGCGAACTTGCCATATCGTTTGATCGCAGTCACCACTAAAACTATCAGTTATTATGTTTGCAGGCTGTGATATAACATTTTAATTGAAATAATGGCATTAAGCTCCTTTTCAGCATTGAGGCATGATATCTAGCTACTGTACTGTTTCTCCACGCCAAGCGCAATTAATAACAACAAAAACACCAACAGCATTCATATGTTTAGATCTAACTGAACTCATCTGTCTAGCACTGGACAATATCTGAATTTTTCCACTGAGCGGTAGCAAGGCATTAGGTTTTATATGAAACAAGTTTTGTTTTATTGAAATAGAATAAAATTTCATTGTACTACAGATAAACTCTACAACTGCATTGTAGTCGTATGATCCAGCAACAACTTTGAGCGGTCTACATGTGCATTGATACCGCAGGCGACAAAAATATTAAATAGCCCATCGATGCATCAATAATGTGTTGCGATGATGTTCTGCGCTAGATTTGACATTACTCGGCATTTTCAATCTTGTTATACCTTATACTGAGTCAAGCTGAGAGCACCAACGATAAACACTCTAATAATAATGAGATTGATATTACTATTGCATAAAAAGATTTACTACCTTCTTCGACTTCCTATTTTTCGCTATTTCAAACTTAGTAACTCCACTCAACAAAGTCAATATCACATTTCAAAAAGTTATACTTTCTGGTCTATTTGATCAGCTATTTGTCGTTTGTCCTCTACACTGCTTGAGAAGCTTGACGCCCTGATGTAGGAAGAGGGATATGCTGCCAATAAAAATCAGATCAGTGGGTTGAAAGCGCGAATAAAAGTAACAAAAACTTATGGCTAATAGTGTGGTTCTATTGCACTTAACGTTTGGTCAACTTTGAAATTCTAAGCAAAAAATTACTTGATTACTACTGTTAGCTATGTTTACTCTCCTTTAATCTTCATATTTATAGAAGCTTACAATATAAATTGATTACAAAAAATGTTTTGGCTAGCCAGAGAGCAGCCATTTTTAATATTGTGTAGACATGATGCAAATGTAGCATAAATATTCTTTTTAAAAGAAATAAAAGCAATATGCAACCAGTAATAAATATTACCATCCAACAAAAATTTAGTTGTCAGCTTCAATCAATTGAAATTTCTTGTTAAATTATGTTGAATCAAAATAGGATCAGGGTAGATAACTTTGGTAGTGTTTGAAAGATCCAAATACCTGATGCAAAAATATTTAATTAAACACAACAAAACAAAATTGGAATGACAATTTTAGCACAATGGGAAGGTGAAGCTAAAAAAATTAACAAAACATTTTTCATAGCATGAAAGGTTTTGGAAATTGATTCCAAGCTGCGAGTACCTACTGAACTAAAGCAATTCTGACCGTCAAACAAACATACAGCAGACCAAGCAACATACTGCGAGGTTACTCCAAACAGCTAATCTACAAAACACTAAAATCTTAACTTTTGAGTTTCAATGAGGCTACAAAAACCCCAACAACAGCTAAAACTTACATTCTTGTTGTTTTTTAAAAAATAAATTTCTTAACACATGCACGCCTACTAGTTAGCGCTAAACTTGGCTAAACTTGAAGAAAAAATGCTTTATACAGTTAAAACAGAAATCTATTAAAATTTTTTCCAAAATATTTAAGGGAATTTCAATAAAGCTGCTTTTATAAAATAAAAAGCAATTTTGGCTCTGATCGCTTTTTAGTTTGTTGTAGTCGCATTTGTTGGTAACATAATTTACGCTGATATTTTGTTGTTCAGAATGGCCAACGCTTTCAGAGCAATAACATAAAGGCAACATCAATCTACACTAATTTATGGAGTTAAAACAAAGCTATAAGCAGGCTCTTTATTGTAGGCCCAAACCCGAACTGAACTCCAAAATGCAAGTCCGAACCCGGCCCTAACCCAAAAATTTATTTGAACTCCGAATTAAAAAACAAAATTAAATTTACCAAAGGAATTAAATTGGTGGGTAGGCACAAAAATCTATTAGACTGGTTTGATCAACAATGCAAATGCATAGTGTTAGTCTGCAAAGTACATAACACTTCCACGCGAATTCTCTCTCACTACGTAACAAAGCACGCTCGAAAGAAATGCGAGTACAATTAGGGCAGGGCGTTGAGTACGATTATGTCACAGTCTCTGTAAAAGATATCATTTGTGTATGGGTTTTGCGTAAAGAAAGTGAAATTATGACGTACATGTGGTAAAGTGTCATGTCGATTGTTTGGGTCATAACTTTCGGTCAAATTTCACCAATAGAGCACGAAGGAACAGAATTTACTTTCTATTTGAATCAATAGAAGCAGAAAACATATGTCATCCTATAGTATACAACCTGGGTTAGGTTGACAATTACGGTGAAAGAAAACTGCTGCAGTAGATTATGTAATGCAAAGGGCGTTTAATAACCTACAAGAATTGTGTTCATCTCTAACCGTAGCCACTAGAAGCATCTATGTCGGTGATAATTATCTGAGATATTACCCCTAGACTAGTGATGGCAAGACTTTTTTGACGGCGTGCCAAAAGAACTAAAACTGTGCATTTATTTCTATTCGCGTGTCACTTGCCCGGTAGTGGGACATCAATTGCCATCAGTTGATATGGCGGTCCTGCGCGGCCGCGCACGCGCGCAGCTTTAAGGGAACATTGGCTGTAATGACAGGCTAAATTAATGAGACTAACAATGCTTTGCAAAATTTTCCCTGCGTGTCAGTGAGAATGTTTTCGCGTGTCACTAGTGACACGCGTGTCATAGTTTTGCCATCACTGCCCTAGACCATGCAAATCATCGTTAATCAGTGCTTTCTTAAATGCAGCTCAAAACAAAAATGTATACGACCCAATATATACTAAGCCACTTACACAAGTGTACAATGCTGAAACTTGAAACTTAGCTTTGTTTGAACCAAGTCCTGGTTTATTAGAGTAATATAAAACTTCTTTTCTACAAAATCTAAACTCTCACCCACCACAGTAGTCGGATCATTTACAAACAACTTCAAGTAATTTACGACACCTGTGATTCTGTATTATGATTCACCGATGACACAATCGAACTGCAAAGCAACATGTAACTGGCTACAGAATCAGCGGCAAAACTTGCGGAGTTTGGATTTATTAACGAAATATTTCTGCAAAAAATTAAATTTTTCAACTTCATCAAAATTTCATCTCCGAAATTCGGATTAAGCGAGTGATTTGGATCAACATAACACACTACCATCAAAAATATTGGCAGTTTAATTTTTGATTGAAGAATTGTTTGAGTGTGTTTTATGATTTGGCTTCGGTTTTATCGCTATTCAGCAAATCAATATCAAAATTAATTGAGTTTGTTTGGTCCTTTTTGTATATTGTTCTAGCATTGCTAGTGTCCAATTCGATTTTACTTCATGTGCATGTTTTAATGTATGTGCCACAAAAACAAAAAATAGGGTTAAAAAACCTTCCGATTCAACACAGAACATTTTTAGCGAACCTGAGATAGGTCTACCTACTGTGATTTTGAACAAAATTTGCGTAACGATGCTTCAGAAAGATCAAAACGCAAGTATTTCGGCTTTTGTAATCGGAATAGCTTTTATTTGAAAAAGTAACTTCTAGTATAACAGCTTTACAATGACAAAAAAATGAATCCATTGTTTTTTTTGGTTAAATGCACTAATTTCTTCTCAACACATGCAAAAAGATGATATTGTGCAAGTTCAAGATATAAACTTTGCCTCTACGACAAGCGGCTAACCAGTTATAGAGTCTCAAGGCGATATTAGGGAAAAAATTTAAGAGTTTGCCACAGATTTTACCAGTGGCAACGGTACAAAATCAACGTGTTTGTTGGTCATAAATATAACTAAAACCTATGTATAACAAAAACATATGTATAAATATATCTAAAACGTATGTATGAGCAGATTTTCATGTGCTCCCACTGCAAGCAGCGGAAAATACATGACAAATCGGAATACGTTTCCTTTGGGCTACTTTGCTTAACCCTAATCAGCTCAACGTTGGTCTGCAGCGAACCAACAAATTTTCAGTCGTTAAATATCACACGATATTCTTTTCAAAATAATTTGAAATTTCCTGACTTTTCCTACTTTTTGTTATACTTTAATATGAACCCAAAATCATTATTTTACCCTCAACACATTTTGAATAAGAAAGCATTTTTTGTCATATACTCATAAATTTTTGCCAAGAAACAGCAATGACGCAAGTTAATCCGATTACATGTGACGCCGCGTTGTTTGTTTTACTGCCAGTTCTCTATTTAGAAGGTGTGCGTCTCTTCTTTACGTAGTGGCGAGACCAAAATCAGATCGTAGTAAGTAAACGAACCTTAATTACTAACTTCTTAATTCTTTCTTTGTGTTCACTAATGTATGCAAACAAAATAATTTTTACATCAAACACAATGATTTGTGCAAATTAAGTCTTCCAACAACGGTTTCTTTCTTTTTATAGATTTTTTCAGAACTTCTATTTTTTTAGTAAAGTTTTCTTAATGAAGCTAGTTCAGTCACATTGATTGCAGAATCAAAATTTTTCAATAAAAAGAAGCAAAATTTGGGATATAAACTAGTAATTTTATAAACTTGTGAACCACAGGTTCCCTACTACTAACTAATGAGATAAAGCAGACAAAAACGATCTGGCCTAAAAAAAGGGCTACACCAGATATTGAAGTAACTGAAAGATTGTTTATGGTAACTCTTGACTGAAGAAAAAGCAATAAAACACCATTTAATTGACTTATTATCAATAATTTTCAACTGGAAGAAGCTGTTACAGGTTGTGTGTGGGCGAACACCTGCTGTAGAGATTTTTGGTTTTTCAAGAAAAACAAGTTATTTGTTCGGGTAATCCATAGCAAATTTTTACCGATTCAAATAGTAACTAAACAAATATGTATTTGGCCGCAGCTCGACATTGGTGCATGGTACAACATAAAAAGTGTTTACATCTGGAGGGAAAATAGCCGGTCAGATATTATGACTTCGAGGTGGTTTTTGCTCAATAAAAAGTTGATCTGCAAAAAATATTTTGGCCTCCAGCGCCCTTAACGCCACTGTTGATGGTTCTCTAAAGCATTGGTCTTGGATTCCTTATCCCTTTGAGGACCTTTGGTACACATATGTACCATGATTGTTGATTGTTATATCATTATGACGTGATAACCAATTATCTGAAATTCATTATATCTTCGTTGTTACCAAACAATTGCGGCATTGTTTCAAATTATATGAATTAAATTCTTGTGGTCCTTAAAGGGTTATACTACAATGACCGCTCTCGGTGACCTGGTTCTCGCTTCATTGCAAATTAACGTAGACAAGAAATATTAATCACCAATACGCTAAAATAAATTCAAGAGATTTTCTGCAAAAAATTTTTTAATATGCGTTAATATTTGTTAGTCAATAAAATTAGTTATGTATCGACCACACTATACAACCGAGGAAGTTTTAGAAGAATTAACTGCAGAATTTGACTCTCACGATGGAGTAGAGCCTGGAGTAGAAGTTCAATTTTTTGGGGAAGATAATATTTTGGAATCAAGTTCATCAGAAAGTGAGAGCGATCAAGAGCTTGATCTGCATGAACAACCGCAGCTTTCTCGAAGGAGGAATTTTGCCACAAAATCGCAACGGTTGGTTTGTTGTTTAACTTCAGCGCTAAACTCCAAAAATTATGAAAATATACCACCAGTCAAAACAACAACACAGTACACAAGCTTTTTAGAAAAACCATCATCGAGTGCAACAACTATTTCCTGGATCAATACTAAAAGAGTTGCTGTTGGTAGACAACCCAGAGCATCAGTTATACTGGGAAATCCAGGACCAACTAGCGAAGCTTCATCAGCAATGGATTGCGTACAATCGTGGAAACTCTTTTTTCTCAAAGCATGATAGATTGTGTTGTACAATGTACAAATAAACGAATTGAAATGGCACGCCGAGCATTTCAAAAGGTATCAGCTTCTCTTTTGTTGTTCACAAGAGATACTGACGACATCGAAATTTGTGCATTTATAGGATTGATGTACATACGTGGCTTCGCTGGCATGAACAACCATGATGTTGCTCGTTTGTATGATCCGATCATGGGACCTCCACCTTTTGGAGCTACAATGAGTAAAAACAGGCTTCAGTTTTTGTACACCTGCATATCATTTGATGATTTCAATACAAGAGAAGAGCGGTGGAAACATGATCGTTTCGCAGCTATGAGAGAATTGTTTGAATGCTTCAATAAAAATTGTTCAACTAAGGTCGTTCCTGAAGAGTATCTGTGCATTGACGAAACCTTGTATCCCACAAGAAATAAAATTAGTTTCAAACAGTATAATCCGAGTAAGCCTGCAAAATATGGTTTACTTTTCAAGTCTATAAATGCAGTCACTTATGCTTACACGCATCACATAATTCCATATTGAGGAAAACCTAACGAAGAAGCAACTGCATATTACGTCAAAGGAGTGGAAGAGACAGTAAAGTATCTTGCTCAAAGCTTTCAAAACTACGTTGATTTGCAAGGGCGCAATATTTCCTTTGACCGCTTGTACACTAGTGTATCTCTGGCACAATGGCTTCTTTCTCAAAACACAACATGTGTGGGTACTCTTCAATCAAACAGAAGAGGTATACCTAATGAAATCAAAAACGTTGCAGAAAGAGAGCGGTTTTCTTATCAATGCTTTTGGGAGTCATCGGAAAATAAGCTTGTGCTACATTCTTATGTGGTTTCTACAAAGAGCTCTGGCAAGCGCAACGTTTTGCTGCTCTCCACAGTACAACCTATCCTTGGAGTAACCAAAGATGATGGTAAAAAGAAACCCGCTATATATAAACTATATGATTTTACGAAAGGCGGAACGGATGTCATGGACCACCGAATCGGTGCCTATACTTGCAAAGCCAAGTCAAACCGTTGGACTTTGACAGAATTTTCTTATATATTGGATGTGTGCCGCATCATTGCCAGCACTGTTCTTGCTTTCAACAAAAAGATGGACCCATGCAAGCAAGATTCTTATGATTTTGGTATGAACTTGGTTTTTTTATTGATTCGTCCGCAAATCCAATGACGACCTTTGGCTGGCCTTCAAGTAAACGTAAAAAAGAAAATGTCCTTGCTTCTCGGGGAAGAAGTCGAAGCAAATCGATATCAACAAACCATGGCTTCTGAAACAGAAAGATCTATAGAAGAACTGCACCCAAAAAAATGTGCTAAATTATCAAGAAGCAAGCAATGTGTGAACCAAATTGCTAAGCCGGGAAATTGTAAAAAAGTGCAAGATATGTCCAAAAGTAAAAACCAATGTCAAATCTGTTTACTAGCTACGTGTTCAGATCATACTGTTCAGATGTGTTTGCAATGTTATAAGTCATCACAGCTAAGAAATTTACCACAGTAATTTTATTTTTCATTTCGCTGTTCACTCTACTGTTGTTTACTATATGAAATTTATTGGCTACGCTTTTACTAATCAATTTTTATTGTAGTAACTCATCAGCAAGCACCAGATGATGGCTAATTGCAGTAAATATTATAGATGGCAAAAGAAGTCGGGAATCGTAGGAAAATCGACTTTGAAAGTCTTTTTTAATTTTACTTTTTTAATTTTAATTTTAGTCTTTTTTAATTTTTTTAATTTTGCTTTTTTAATTTTACTCTGACTCCCAACACGTAAAGATTTCGACTCTGACTCCACAAAGTCAAACATTAAATATAAGCCTTTTTATCAATTGACTATTAAATCATTGAAAATAGCTTTCATCACCTGGGTGGTTGTCTGTTTCTACTAAAAATACAAAAATCTTTTTATGTTTTAGTGTTACTTATTTTTGCTTTGCTGCCTGTTAAAATAGTAATCTTTACAAGTGCAAATTTCCAGCTAACAAAAAAGAAAAAATTTGAGTACATCAACCAGCCTCAAATTCAAACCTGTAGGTTCATCTAGTAAAAAGTGTTGTTTGATAAAATTAATTGCTTGCAAACATTTTGTGCTAATGAACGTGCAAATTTGAAGTTGTATTGAATTGAAAAATAACTGCGTCAAGAAAAATACATAATTGCATTCGCGCTTAAATTTGTTTGTGATATTTCAGCAAGATTTGTTGCGGAAAATTCTTCAGTGACTAACTTTGCCTCTGGAATCTTGATATATTGAATACATGCAAAGTGCCAATTTTTTCGTATGATTCAGCTACTCCACCGCGTATACATATCTAACAATCCAACACGGCGTACGCTGTTGCGGATCTCGTTGCAGTTTTTTTTGGTCAGGATAGGCCACACAGCCGGATATAATTTGCTTACCCCGAAGTTAGAGAAACCTGCTAACCAGGAAAATGGACACTAAGTCTTTTATAAGCCCAACTCGAGTATCGTATTGAGAGCCAGAAAACTCTCAGTTACCCAAGCAACACCCTAACCAACTGAGCTGGAACTACAGATACGCTGCGGCCCTAAAACAGAACTGGGAGGAAGTGTTAAATTTTTGCACACAATTGCTTGATTTTATCACATTTACATCACATTCATCGTGAAAGCGCAGTTTACACGCTTATTTTTCTCGGATGGGGATGCGGTAAAATGTAGATCTCTAAACTTAGATTGCGGGTGCGATTCTCTCAGCCCTGAAAAATTCCCTATAATATCTAGTTATGAGCTAAGGATTCATCTTTATTCTCATTCAGACTCTCTTAAAAAGAACTGTCCTTTTTTCGGTAAACATGATCGTTTGTAGCTCTAGATTTTACAGATTGCTTTAAATGCAAAAAAATTGATTAAAACTCATGAGATAAACGAACCATACAATGCACTTTATTTTGATAAATTTCATGTCACTTAACTGAGAGAAGATGCCACTCTTTTTAATATATTATTGAAAAGCAATTTATCATCAGCAAAAATTGTTGAAATTTTGTTAATAAGCAAATAAAATATAACCGTCAATTTTTATAACTTAAAGGCTATATCTTGATTCTGGATAAACCACTTTGTGCAGGGATCATCGTTATTTCCTTGTGGCTGGGAAGTCTAGTTTCTTTCTAAACTCGGTAAAATCGAAGGCAGTGCTGCCAGAGCTTTGACACTGCAGCAATGTTTTCTGCATAAATTGTTTTTTGATTGAGGCTCAGTTGTCGTAATGAGCTTGAATGAAGCTATTTCTTACATACTTTGGTGAAGTGCAAACGAATCCAACAGTGCCGGCGCCAAGAAGGGCTGCGAAAATGGGCAATGCCACTGCTTTTGTGACTTTGCTTCACCAATTTTGTGATGATTGTGCTGCAATTCATTAGAATTAAAGCAGATTTACAGTTGCACTACGAAAGACGAGTAGTTCACTTGAGTGAATTAATATGACTAAAAAGTGCATAGGTTATATGCACCAGGAAATAAATATAATCACTTCGGCAAGAGCAAAGCATATTCTTACTTATAAATAATTATTTTAATCAATAAAATTGCAATATTTTTTTCAGGGGCTGCAGCTCTTGCTGTAACCTCATCCACAAAAATTTTTTCAGGCAAAGTTTTCTCAAAAATGTCTCTAGACATACATTGGATTTATATGAATTTTTTGCCCCTGCAAACAAATGTTTTCGAATCTCCTCTCTGAAACATTTTTCTGGCTGCGGCTCTAGAATGACGAAGTCGCTATATTATTTTTAATGAAAGTTTTACTTTAGGTTACGTTAGATGTCTGTTTTTGTTTTGCTTTCGTAAGCTGGCACTGTCCATTGCAATGATACCATATATCATGGCATTAACCCTAGGATGCACACCCAGGGTTAATTTGACCCTGCTCATCACTTTTTTAAAAATATTTTTTCACATGAATAAATTCACTGCCCTGGGTTCCCTGACATCTTCAATCAACTCTTTTCACAGGTATTCTAAATGTGCTTGTTCCATGATCGTGCTTGAGATTTGAGAGATAGGGTGTTTTTCGCCACTACCCCAAGAATGCAGGACCAGGGTCAAATTGACCCTAGTGCATTTCATGTGATAAAAGAGCTTAGCTGAGCATTTGGAAAGAGAATCTCCGTCTCCAGCATGATTGTTTGCGGCCCATTGTTTTGTGAGACAATAGTGGTTGTCTGTGTGGTAATAATTGAGCTACCTCAACGATGTAACATTCAAGATTGTATTCTAAACAGGACGTTTAGAAGGTGGTAGAAGCAGGATGTGGCAGAAACAGAATTTTCCAATAAGGTTACATCTTCTAAACTGTGTTTTGCGTGAGCTGTGTCGCTGAAAGTTAGAGAGGTTTATAGATATTACTAGGCAAACTGAAGGAGCCAGAAATAGGTGTAATTCACAAGTTCATTTTTGTAAGTTTAGGTAGCCTGCACTGACTGGCCATTGGCTAAAGCCTACTTCCAGTTCAAAGGTGTAGAAAGTATAAACGGCAGTTTTGTTCAGATCGTAAGTAGTGTTATTGCAAATAAAATGGCTGAATCTAGCAACTATGCAACAATCTCACTCGATGAGGCAGTTGTGCTTGCACAAGCTGAAGATGGTATTCTGGAAACCGATTCGGAATCAGAAATTTCAGAAGATGATGATGACCCTAGCTATGTAAATCATGATTCAGACTGGGTGAGTAACTTGGCAGTAGTAAATTTTATACCCATTTTCCTTGATCTATTCAATAAGATTTGTTTGCTTTCGTAGGAATCAAGATCGAAATCCGAAGATGAATCTTCAGAAGAGTCAGAAATCGATGCTCCAGCTGCATTTCAGTCGGAAAGAATGGGGAAAACAGGAACTTATTGCAGTGAAAATCCCCCATCACGGTCACAAACAAGATCTTTCAATCTTTTGAGACAACGGCCTGGTCCTGTAAGAGGTTCCAGAATTGCAACACCACGAGATGCTTTTGAATTTTTGATAACACGTGACATCATTGATGAAGTAATCCAATGCACTAATTTAGAAGATCGTCGAGTAGCTGCAGCAAGAGGAAAAGAGTGGAAAAAAATTGACTATGAGGAATTTGTGGCCTTTATTGGACTGACTCTGCTGGCAGGCGTAGAAAAAAATTGGGATGTTGCCGTGAGAGAACTCTTTTCAGATCCACTTCAAAACCCTATGTATAGAGCCACGATGGCGGTTCGAAGATACGAAGATATTCGGAGGCTGCTTCGATTTGATGATAAACGGACCAGGGCTGAAAGGTTAAAAACTGATCACATGGCTGCATTTAGGCACATATGGGAGTTGTTCTTGAGCAATTGTAGAACAACATTTATCCCTAGTGAATGTGTGACAATTGATGAACAACTTATACCATTTAGAGGGAGGTGCAAGTTCAAACAATACATGCCGAGCAAGCCCGCAAAATATGGAATAAAGATATTTTGGTTGTGTGATTCGTTCATGCCGTTCGCAATTGATGGCATTATCTACTTGGGTAAACAACCAGGAGAAGCAATTCAGAAAAATTTGGGAGAAAACATTGTCCTTCGGCTCAGCTCCGGAATAAAAACAATCAGGTAATCATAAGCTTGCAACTGTAAACTAGCAATGTATCTTTCACTTGCAGCAGTGTTTATAATTTTTACCATTATTTTGTTCTTGTACTTAGTTTGTATTTTCGATATTTTTGTAGGTCGCAATATTACCATGGACAACTTTTTCACAACCGTACCTTTGGCTGAAAAACTTCTGAAGGAAAACCTAACTATCGTGGGAACTCTACGTAAATGCAAACGAGACATACCAGCTATCATGAAGCCATCCAAGTCAAGAGAAGTGCATAGCTCAGAGTTCGGATTCAACAACAACTTGACCATGGTAAGCTACTGCCCCAAAAAGGCAAAAGCGGTTATCCTCCTCAGTTCAATGCACAGGGACAAATCTGTGGATGGCGGTGAAAAGAAAAACCACAAATCATTCTTTATTACAACCAGACTAAAGGAGGCGTGGATACTGTAGATCAGATGGTAAGAAATTAATCTTGCAAAAGGATGACACGGAGGTGGCCAACAGTTCTCTGGCATAACATGCTGGACATCGCCGCCCTGAATGCTTTAACGATATTCAAAGCACTGCAACCTAATTACATGTCGGGCGTGACCCATGTGAGGAGACTGTTCATCAAAGATCTCACGAAACAACTTGTGATGCCGTTCATGATAAGGCGCCAAGCTACACCATCGCTCCAGAAACCAATCAAAGAGGCAATGAAGAGGTGTGGCTTGACCTTCAACTATTCAAACCCGGTGCAACAGCAGCAAGCCCCTGCTTCTAAGCGTAAAAGATGCCACAATTGCCTTTACTCAAAAGATCGAAAAGTACGATGCTACTGCTCACAATGTCATGAGACTGTCTGCACGGAGCACAGCACCACTCTGGTGACTTGCATAAAATGCAAAGCAGAATGAGAAAAGTAGTGCACTGCTACACCTTTGTGTTTGTGTTACCTCGTTCACTACCATGTTGTCATTTCATGTTGTTATTGTTCAATAAACCAACTAAAATCGGTTCTGTGATCTTTTATTGTGTTATTTACGTCATATTATAGAACATTGTTGCTAACTTCCAGCAAAAATGCATTAGGGTCAATTTGACCCTGGTCGTGAAAAGTAAGAAACCGAAAAGGTCGTGCATCTTAGGGTTAAGCTTTGTCGAAAATCAGATTAGTTACAAACTCGGGCTTCCGGTAATCAGAAAACATTTATAGACCGTAGGCTACGACACAACCATAACGTCCCATGATAAGAAAGATTCATTATCCTAAACTTTTTTTACTCATTTTTTATTCTTGAACGCGCTGTCAAACAATCAAGCAATATAAGCAGGACACTGCATTGGTTTATGATTTGCAAAAAATGCCTATTATTCTTTTAAATCTATCAAAGATAGAACTATAAAATTTATTATAGATAAACTGTTTGATTCAGAGTATTGGTTATAGCTCAGGTTGATTTGGATACATTCTGTTTACAAAGCTAATGCATCATAGAATAGCTGCTTTGTAGAAGTTATACAGTACACACACATAAAGAAAAGAGTTTTTCTGCAAACATTAAAAAATTATTCGTGCAATATCAGTAAGCAATTCGCAAACAAACCATTTTCTGCAAAGAATTTTTAGCCAAAGCATATTTTAAAATACGTTGGTAATAAAAACATAATAATGTCCGAAACATGTGCATACGTGATGTAGTAGCTTAGCATTTATACAAATAATTGAAAATTAATTATCAGTAAACAAATTTTGCTCTGATGCAAGCGTTTTGCAATTTTCGGGTAAAACAAGTTATAAATTATAAAAACAGTATTTTTTGTGAAATGCAGAGCATCCAAATTTTGTTAGACTGTGCAGCTGCAATAAATCAACATTGAACGTTTACTGTTTGCCAAAGTCCTTACGTTACAGTTTGCGTCATGGTTTCAGCAGTTGCCACGTGACCTAATATCCGATAATTGCGGATTAGCGACGCAAGAGAAATAGGAAACATAAAATTTCGTATACCTTCACAAAAAATTTAATTTTTCAAGTTTAATGAAATTTGTATTGCGCAGCAAAGAAGTGTTACAGGTTAAGATATAAATTTAAAATACAGTGGTGAAAAAAATTTTGTGAAATTTTTAGTGGTATTCGAGATATAAGCGTTCAAAGTTTGTTGTACTGCTGCAGACCAACGTTGGGTAGACTAACCGAAAAAATACCTTGAGCTTTTCAGGGTTAACACTACGATTACTGCCGTGTCGAAATCGACACGAAAAAATAATTGCCGCTTCGCTTCTCTGAACTGCGAGTTCGTACATATCTACTTTTCTCTGACTTTTCCTAGAATTTGCCCTAGTTCTCCATATTAAAAGAATTTAGTTTACATTCATCAGACAATACGACTTTTCGCGGCTTGAAAATTAGAACCCCTTCAATTACGGACGGGTCGATTTCGACACTAACGGCTTTTGTTAAAAAATTACTTCTGTCTGGCTGCTTTTGTAGTTTTTATTGTTGACCAAATGAAGACACAGATGTGATTCAACACAAAATAGATTTATCCGGCATTTCATTTTACGTTCACAATTTAGAAAGCTAACTGAAGGACTTTGTAAGCGTTTTCTGTCTGGCCTTGGTATTCATTTGCGTCTGAGGCGTGGAATGTTTTGTGCTAGGTTTTGGAGTCCCGCTCCTGACCAGCTTTTCTGGTATGTGATTTCCACTGTTTCGGAGGGCAGATCTCTAACTGAAGGACGTACCGTTTTGCAAGCAAGCGTGCATAGTAAACAAAGGCAATATTAGCAGAATTTTCTGGTTAGGCTGAAGTTTTGAAATCAGTTCTTCTAATTTATTTGTTTCTTATGTATCTATTTTATTATTTCAGGTCATTTGCAAGTTGAGTTTCATGATTTTGTAATACACTATTGTTCAAAATAAGCAAAATGACGCAACGAGCGATAACTGCAAATGAACTAGCTGATGTAATTACCACCTGGGATACCGATGACGAATGCTCTGATGAAGAGGGATATGAAGATGCTAGCGGCGGAGGAGAAAGCCCAAATGCGCATGTGAATGACAGCGACGAGTGCCCTGATAACTGTAAAGATGAGTCTGATGAAGATGACAATGTTATGTCACAACAAAGCCAACCTTCATCCACATCTGTTTTTGGAAGGGATAGAACGGAATGGACCTGTACTCCATCAACTAACACTGGACGTACCGGGGCACATAATGTTTTCAAGGCAGCTACCCTAGAGCAACTCCTAAAGGCGTGTCAACTCCATATGACGCCTGGAAGCATTTCATCGATGAATCTCTCCTGAGAATGATTGCAAAGTTCACAACTGAAGAAGCAGCACGTAGGGGTGACAATGAGTTTGTCCTAGATTTGCATCATCTTGAGACTTTTATTGGACTACAATATGCTCGTGGACTTTACGGGAAAGGTCATCCCGCCTGTTTTCTTTGGAGTAGGAAGTATGGCATGCCTGTTTTCTCTGAAGCAATGAGCCGTGACTCATTTATAAAAATACTGAAATACTTGAGGTTTGACGACAAACCTAACAGGATACGACGAGGTCCTGGGGCCGACAAGTTCGCACCTATTCGAGAAGCCTTTGAAAAATTTTCCTCATTATGCAGGAGTAAGTTCGTATATGACTATTCACTGACTATTGACGAGCAGCTAATGCCCTGTAAGTCACGCTGTTCGTTTGTAACGTATATGCCAAACAAACCAGATAAGTATGGAATAAAATTCTGGGTTTTGGTTGATGTAAAAAGCAAATATGTTTCGAACATTTTTCCATATCTTGGTGCCCAGGAGAAAGAGCAGCGTGGTTATACACCTCTGGCAGAGTCGGTTGTGATGAGGTTGACAGAAGGTGTCCGGGGAAAAGGGTACAATATCACATTCGACAACTTTTTTACATCTTTGCCACTTGCTCTAAAATTGCAGAAAGAAAAAATCTCAATTGTTGGAACTATTAGAAAAAATCGTCGCGAAATCGCCAAGAAAATGACTGATGCCGTCAAAGGAAACTTGCATTGCAGCCAGTTTTATTGGCACAAAAATAATGATATGCTGTTTGTGAAATACCAGGCCAAAGCCAAGAAAACTGTTTGCCTGCTTTCTTCCATGCATCATTCACCTGACATAGATCAGAGTAGTGTGAAGCAAAAACCACAAGTGATATTGCTTTACAACAAGAACAAAGTCGGAGTGGATTGCTTTGATCAGATGGCCCGCCTATATTCAACTAGATCTGCTTCTCGAAGATGGCCACTGACAGTGTGGGGAAACATTCTGGACATCGCTGCCATAAATGCTAGAGTTATTATTATGAAATCAACAGAAACGCAGATAAGCCGTCGAAACTTTATGCTCAAGCTCATCGAAGAACTGACTGCAAAGTAAACAACAATGCAAAGCAGGGAGTCTTCTGATAGGCCAATATGTTCCGTAAATTCAACCAGAAAGCGAAGAAGATGCAGTGCATATGGTTGCGAGAATGCAACAGTATCATTGTGCATGCTTTGTGATGAGCCAACATGTGGAAAATGTTCGCAAGATGGCTCCCGAATCATATATGTAAAATGCAACAAGTGTATGCAATCTCTTGCTTGAGCATTAACAAACACGTCTTTGCAAGCACATTTTCAAATAAACCTCACTTTCAAATAAGTGTTTGTTACTTTTTGATAACTTCGTAAGGGTTAGGTTGTAAAAAAATGTGAAGAATTGTGCCACGAAGTAACACGTGTCGAAATCGACTCGGCCGTAAAGGGAGAGGTAGAAAAATGTCGGTAAGCCTAGTGTTAATAATAATTCACAAAAAATCCCGCATTTCTAAACTTTGAACAATGTGCTAATCGTGCAGTATTGCCGGATTTTCTTCAAGTTTCGAGCCCAAATGGTACCTTATAACTAGCCCAAAATAGCCCAATGCTTGCCCTGTTGAAAAATAGCCAAAAATTTGCAAAGTTTGTCCGTACAGGGAAGATGGGAGAACAGTCCAGGCCCGGCATCAGCACAGTGTGTGGATTCCCAACGATGGCCTTAGCCAAGTCAGCATTGTACTTTTGCAGAATTTCCAAAGAAAACAGGCCAACGCTGTTGCCTTGCCCGTGCCCGTTTTGGTAATATTTCTTTCGGCTAGACGATGATCTCCGAAAAAAAAAAGAAAAAGTCATCACTTACCAGTCGGTGTCAAATCAACCAAATCAAATGGGTGTTTGAAAAACAATGCGTTTTATTGCCAGTTGAGCTTATTTTCGAGCTGTTTTTCTTACGAAAATACGCCAGCGACGGTAACAACCTCCATATCACACACCATTATCTCATACTTTTCCACTTGTAGTCATTGCAAAAACTTGACCAAAATAGCGGAACGGGATGGCAAACAAAAGCCCAATAACCGCAATCCGCGATTGCTAAATTTTTCCCGCAACGCCTAATCAAAACTAGCCCAATTCCGTGGGAAAACCGCGGAACTGGCAACACTGCAATCGTGCCACTTTGAACAATGTTACAAAAGAAAAAAAGACACAAGCCAACTACGACTCAGGCAACGTGCCTTTCTCATAAACACACAAATCGCGCAAGTTTCACTAAAATGGGAACCAGATTATTATCAAGTTGACTTATGTTTTTGACTTGTGTTAAAAGATAAATGACTTATTTTTATACTGGTGGTGCTAAGAAAATGGTAAGCTTTATACTGTGCCATTATCGAGCACCAAACAAAGAGTTTGTGACTCCACAAATATCAATGCTAGTTGAGTTTCGTTTGAAAATTCTGCTTTTATTCCTTTTAATGTGGCTAGAATCCAGTAAACAAGACAATCACTGAAAAATGACTTTGCCTAAACCATGTTTAACTGCGTTATTGTTCAATCATGTTTGACTAACTGTTTTTGCATTCTCAAGTAGTCTGCGCATTCTAAAATTACAATCTTCTCACTTGAGAGTTAACTGAATCAGGCTCAGACATGTTTGAATCAGGTCCAGAGTTATATCGTTTTCCGTCAGCTGCAATTGCGGTTGTCATCCGCAATCCTCGACGAGGTACTGCGTAGGTGTAAATGTGGGAAGCCACGGGAGCCATAGCCTCCCACCAAATTTTTTTAATCTGCTCAAAAAATAAATGAATATTTAGCTGAATATAAAAAAACATTCACCCTCAAATAGTTATCTCAATTAAATCTTTAGCTTCGTTTTGGAGTGAAGATAGAAAAGTGGTTTCTTTAAAGACGTTGATCTCTAAAAAATGTCATCCAACCAATTCATACTCTCTTCTCAAAAAAATTTGCTTCAAGCTATGCTACTGGAAAGGCACCAGCTTTCTGCCACACAAAAATGTAAGTCTTACGTTTGGTGTCTTACCTAAAGACCCAGAAAGCGAACTTGCCATATCGTTTGATCGCAGTCACCACTAAAACTATCAGTTATTATGTTTACAGGCTGTGATATAACATTTTAATTGAAATAATGGCATTAAGCTCCTTTGCAGCATTGAGGCATGATATCTAGCTACTGTACTGTTTCTCCACGCCAAGCGCAATTAATAACAACAAAAACACCAACAGCATTCATATGTTTAGATCTAACTGAACTCATCTGTCTAGCACTGGACAATATCTGAATTTTTCCACTGAGCGGTAGCAAGACATTAACTTTTATGTGTAACAAGTTTTGTTTTATTGGAATAAAATAAAATTCCATTGTACTACAGATAAACTCTACAACTGCATTGTAGACGGATGATCCAGCAACAACTTTGAGCGGTCTACATGTGCATTGATACCGCAGGCGACAAAAATATTAAATAGCCCATTGATACATTAATTTCAACATCAATACTGTGTTGCGATGATGTTCTGCGCTAGATTTGACATTACTCGGCATTTTCAATCCTGTTATACCTTATACTGAGTCAAGCTGAGAGCACAAGCGATAAACACTCTAATAATGATGAGATTGATATTACTACTGCATAAAGGGGTTTACTAACTTCTTCGACTTCCTATTTTTCGCTATTCTAAACATAGTAACTCAGCTCAACAAAGTCAACATCATATTACAAAAAGTTATACTTTCTGGTCTATTTGATCAGCTATTTGTCGTTGGTCCTCTACACTGCTTGAAAAGCTTGATTCCCTGATGTAGGAAGAGGGATATGCTGCCAATAAATATCAGATCAGTGGGTTGAAAGCGCGAATAAAAGTAACAAAAACTTATGGCTAATAGTGTGGTTCTATTGCACTTAACGTTTGGTTAACTTTGAAATTCTAAGCAAAAAATTACTTGATTACTACTGTTAGCTATGTTTACTCTCCTTTAATCTTCATATTTATAGAAGCTTACAATATAAATTGATTACAAAAAATGTTTTGGCTAGCCAGAGAGCAGCCATTTTTAATATTGTGTAAACATGATGTAAATGTAGCATAAATATTCTTTTTAAAAGAAAAAAAAAGCAATATGCAACCAGTAATAAATATTACCAACCAACAAAAATTTAGTTGTCAGCTTCAATCCATTGAAATTTCTTGTTAAATTATGCTGAATCAAAATAGGATCAGGGTAAATAACTTTGGCAGTGTTTGAAAGATCCAAATACCTACTGCAAAAATATTTAATTAAACACAACAAAACAAAATTGGAATGACAATTTTAGCAGAATAGGAAGGGTGATGCTAAAAACTTAACAAAAAATTTTTCATGGCATGAAATGTTTTGAAAATTGATCCCAAGCTGCGAGTACCTACTGAACTAAAGTAATTCTGACCGTCAAACAAACATACAGCAGACCAAGCAACATACTGCGAGGTTACTCCATACAGCTAACCTACAAAACACTAAAATCTTAACTTTTGAGTTTCAATGAGGCTACAAAAACCCCAATAACAGCTAAAACTTACAATCTTGTTCTTTTTTGAAAATAAATTTTCTCATACATGCACGCCTGCTAGTTAGCGCTAAACTTGGCTAAACTTGAAGAAAAAATGCTTTATACAGTTGAAACAGAAATCTATTAAAATTTTTTCAAAAATATTTAAGGGAATTTCAATAAAGCTGCTTTTATAAAATAAAAAGCAATTTTGGTTCTGATCGCTTTTTAGTTTGTTGTAGTCGCATTTGTTGGTAACATAATTTACGCTGATATTTTGTTGTTCAGAATGGCCAACGCTTTCAGAGCAATAACATAAAGGCAACATCAATCTACACTAATTTGTGGAGTTAAAACAAAGCTATAAGCAGGCTCATTATTGCAGGCCCAAACCAGAAATGAACTCGAAAATGCAAGTCCGAACCCCGCTCTAACCCAAATCAATTAAATTAGTGGGTAGGCACAAAAATCTATTAGACTGGTTTGATCAACAATGTAAATGCATAGTGTTAGTCTGCAAAGTACATAACACTTCCACGCGAGTTCTCTCTCACTACGTAACAAAGCACGCTCGAAAGAAATGGGAGTACAATTAGGGTAGGGCGTTGAGTACGACTATGTCACAAGACTCTGTAAAAGAAATCATTCCTGTATGGGGTTTGCGTAAAGAAAGTGAAAATATGACGTACATGTGGTAAAGTTTCATGTCGATTGTTTGGGTCATAACTTTCGGTCAAACTTTACCGATAGAGCACGAAGGAACAGAATTTACTTTCTATTTGAATCAATAGAACCAGGAAACATATGTCATCCTATAGTATACAACCTGGGTTAGGTTGACCATTACGGTAAAAGAAAACTGCTGCAGTTGATTATGTAATTCAAAAGGGCGTTTAATAACCTACAAGAATTGTGTTCATCTCTAACCGTAGCCATTAAAAGCATCAATGTCGGTGATAATTATCTGAGATATTACCCCTAGACCATGCAAATCATCGTTAACCAGTACTTTCTTAAATGCAGCTCAAAACAAAAATGTATACGACCTCATATATACTAAGCCACTTGTACAAGTGTACAATGCTGAACCTTGAGACTTAGCTTTGTTTGAACCAAGTCCTGGTTTATTAGAGTAATATAAAACTTCTTTTCTACAAAATCTAAACTCTCACCCACCACAGTAGTCGGATCATTTACAAACAACTTCAAAAGATCTACAAAAACTCCGCTTCTGTATTATGATTCACCGATGACACAATCGAACTGCAAAGCAACATGTAACTGGCTACAGAATCAGCAGCAAAAGTTGCGGAGTTTGGATTTATTAACGAAATATTTCTGCAAAAAATTAAATTTTTCAACTTCATCAAAATTTCATCTCCGAAATTCGGATTAAGCGAGTGATTTGGATCAACATAACACACTACCATCAAAAATATTGGCAGTTTAATTTTTGATTGAAGAATTGTTTGAGTGTGTTTTATGATTTGACTTCGGTTTTATCGCTATTCAGCAACTCAATATCAAAATTAATTGAGTTTGTTTGGTCCTTTTTGTATATTGTTCTAGCATTGCTAGTGTCCAATTCGATTTTACTTCATGTGCATGTTTTAATGTACTGTATGTGCCACAAAAATAGGGTTAAAATCCTTACGATTCAACACAGAACATCCTTAGCGAACCTGAGATAGGTCTACCTACTGTGATTTTGAACAAAATTTGCGTAACGATGCTTCAGAAAGATCAAAACGCAAGTATTTCGGCTTTTGTAATCGGAATAGCTTTTATTTAAAAATGTAACTTCTAGTATAACAGCTTTACAATGACAAAAAAAAATGAATCCATTGTTTTTTTTGGTTAAATGCACTAATTTCTTCTCAACACATGCAAAAAGATGATATTCTGCAAGTTCAAGATATAAACTTTGCCTCTACGACAAGCGGCTAACCAGTTGTAGAGTCTCGAGCCGATATTAGGGAACAGATTTAAAAAATTGCCACAGATTTTACCAGTGGCATCGATACAAACTCAACGTGTTTGGTGGTCATAAATATAACTAAAACCTATGTATAACAAAAACATATGTATAAATATATCTAAAACGTATGTATGAGCAGATTTTCATGTGCTCCCACTGCAAGCAGCGGAAAACACATGAAAAATCAAAATATGTTTCCTTTGGGCTATATTGTTTAAGTAACACAAATAGAAAATGCTTTTTAAGATTGCAAACACTCATATTTACAGTCTTCTACAACGAGATATCGTGAAATGAAAGCCATGATTGCTGATCTCGATTCTTGCTGATGGAGGTGCTCTGAAGAGCTCTTATAGATCAAATCAGGTCTGTTGGCATCTATTAATCATACGTTTTTTGGTAGTTTCAGTTTATTTAATAAGATTTACAACTACACTTTTTAAAGTCATACAAGAGGCCAGGGATGCACTTTAAGCAAATTAGTAAACAACTATTTTGAATCCATCAAACTTAAACAGAAACAATTACTGTAGTTTAATATTTTGTTTTGAAACTTTTTCCAAGAATAGTTTGCATGATGCGCTTTGACAAAACATATTGGTAGCACTTCTAAAAAAAAGTAAAAACAGGTTTATAAAAGACCAAAGAACAGCAAAAAGACCAAGACCTAAAATTATACTCGCAAAACAAAAACCTTTTAGCTGCATCCAGACTGTATTTATGTCTTTTCAACAGACTGAGTTACAGCTTGGATTGAACGGAAAATTAGCTTTGCAAAAAAAGTTGAGAAAAACGCAGATCAATTAAGCCAAATACCTGTAATTTATCTAAACATAAAGGTGGTAAATTCCGATACAAGCAACGACTTTTACCTTTATCACGCAAAATGCCAAGATTTTCAAACAAACTTAAGATTAAAAATAACTACTCAAACAAACTTGCTTGATTTACTTACTTGCAGTTGTCAATGTTACATACAAAGATGCAGAGCATCATATCAAAATCATGAATTTTTTAAATCACTACTAAATTGCCAAAAAGTCAACTACTTCGCTAATGACACCACAATCAACTGCAACACTGCTAAAAACTAAGCTACAATTACAGCAATGCAATAATTTGTCTTGACATTATATAACCCAACAACTACATTTCAGATTTTATAACACAATTTTGACGTTTGTTTCGTTTATGTGGTGCTACTGATTGAGAAACGTCAAAAAATTATTGGTCCTACAATTGACAGGTTTAGTTACAGCTGAAAATAATAGCTAATAAATTACAAGAAATCAAACTATCTTAAACACTTTATTTTAGTAGTTACTAGAGTTTACCATCACGCCTGCACTGAAATGTATATGATTTTTGTGCAGTTTTGACTAAAAAACGCAGTCTAAAGTTGCCTCTAATTATTTGGACAAAATATCAACCAAATAATTAACAAAATATCAAATCCTATATGTTCATTTTAGAAAATTTCTAAATAATCTTGAGATATAGGGTTGAATGCTTTTCTTCTTTCTCTGTTTACACAGCACAGTTCCTACAAGACGCCGATAAATTTGTTTCCCTCAGTTTAAAAGAACGACTTGATGATCTTTAAAGTTTCAACGAAAAACAAAATTGGCACACAATAAAACTGGGTTTTATGTTTTAAGACTGGGAATAAAGATTTTCAAAATCTTATCTTCAAATTTAGTTTGGATGTCTTGACTTTATTTGACTCTCACTTTTGTATTTCTTGCTATATTTTCTTAAAAAATAACTTGCAGCAAAGTACCAATGCTCAGACATGATTTACCAAACAATTTATTCAACTAGTATTGTTAAACATTTTTATATTGTAGCAAAATCGTCTACAGTTTTATAAAACCAAAACATCCATGTTTAAGTCAGGATTTAACCAGCATGAAAGTTTAAACATTTCTATGACTTGAAAATAGCAACCGTTGCCATTTAAAGTAAATTCCGTATTAACTCTAAAAGTTCTTTAAAATCTTGAACAGTTTCAATTGAGATAGGCAAGCTTGAAACTACTGTACGCAGTCAATATCAAACCGGAAATGCACAATTACTGTATTAATAAACACTCGAAAATTGTAAAATCAAAACTCATTATAACAATCAAATTATTATTTGCTATTGCAATTTGAAGGGCCCTTTTTGTCGCTCATAAATCTTGATAGTTACGAAGAAATCAGACGGAAATTCTATACCAAGATCAGACGGTGAGACACTGAACTTGCTATCAAGAAGCTCGAAATTCAATGCCAACATGAATTCTGCTTTTGTATGAAACAAACATTTTACTGCAAATATTGCAAGGTATATCAGCCGTGTTCGTAGTAAAACCAACACACTGTTGCAGTCAGGGCAAACCAACTTTCATGCAAGTCTAAACATAACTTGTAGAAAAGTCTTCATTTGACACCGAATTAAAGATATCAATACAGATAACCTAACAGTTGCCATAAACATAAAACAATTTAATAAAACAGGTATTTTTTGTTTATAATACTTAATTAAAAATATTTCACTTGTAATACAGTTTGGTGATTACACTATACAGATAAATAGAGTAAGATTGCAGGCAGAATCAAGAGGAATGTAGGTAATTAAATTATTAAACTGATACCTTCAGAGATGAGTAAATGTTTAAAAAATATGATTTTATACAGCAAAATAACTTTTTCTAAAAGCAGAGAAAAATTGTTTTCAAAACCTTATCTTTCATTAATTATTTTATTAAAAAGAATCTCATTTATAATTTAATGTGAGCTGCAGTTTTAGGAATACAAAGCAGTTTTAAGAATACAAAACAGCTTGCTTGTGGAAATGTTGCTTACAATAACGTTTTTAGCCCTATGATTACAGCCAAAACATCCTTCTCAAACTACAAAACCTCAATTATCTTGATTAATACCCAAAAATTTAGCAAAACGAAATTCATCAAAAATAACCTTACTTCATAATTTCAATTGATATGACCATTTTTCGATAAAATGCATTCAAACATAACAAAAGTAATTACTAATATGCGCAAGAAAACCATTAATGAAAAATTTGTTGTGATCAACATAGAACAATTAGTAACCATAATATTTTGTTATTGACATTATGAAGTCGGTAACTAATATAGATATACATATAAATATAACGTGATATTACAAAACCAATGGTTTAAATTCATTTCAATTTGTTCATCTTTAAAGTGTTGTTTATATTCCAGCGATACTCATCAAGAGCATAAAAAGTTATTATAACAGAATTGAGCATAAAATGAAATGAAACAAAAAGTATTATATCATCTAATTTTTTAAGGTGTAAACAAAACTATTTTTTTGCCAGTGGTAACAAAGAACCAGGAAAACTGCATGGAACAATTACCATCAATCTTGCTGCAAAGCTGGCAACTAGCGTACCGGTTTATAAACACTAGTCATAAAATCAAGCTCAGAGTAAAAGTAATGAATGTACAACATTCTAGACTAGATATTAACGACAATAAAACTGATTAATTTTTCATGAAATTACATTAAAGCAATACAAGATCAATGGTTAGTTTAAATATTTTGCTTATGATTTCCATAGTACAGTATTTAGATAACATTTAGCGGATTTACACGCCACCAGCACGATTTTAATTAACAATTCAAAACAGAGAAACTGTTATTATTTTCAAGGTTACAAATATTTCCAGTATTTAGCTACCTTTATAAAGTTCAACGGATTATTAATCGAACGTTTGATCTGTCGCTCAGAGTAAAATCGTCATAGTAACTGTTGAGGCCATTTGGAGACAAACAATTTCAAAAACCCATAAATCGATTACTGAAAAAATGGTTTGCTTTGTTTTTTTAAACAAAAAAACAACACTATCCGTGCTTGAAGATTAGATATATAGCGGGCTACATATTCTTGTAAACGGTAAAAGTGATGCAGCCTATCATATCCAAACAATAAAGCTTTTGTAAAACACTGTACAAAATTGTAGCGACTATATGAAACACAGTATTACTTTACAATATTGTAGGTTGCTGTGGCACCAACAGTGGCTACGTGTTCAAACCATTCTGATTGCACTTTTTTGTTTCTGATTGAGTAAACTTAGTTTTGTATTGCACTCTTTACATTGCACCTATTACTTGTCGCTAAAAAGAATAGCAAATACATTTTAAAAAACATTTGGCTATGATGCGACAAGAGATCTACGGGCAGACGCTATAACCATTAGACTGCAATATCGGTTAGGAAATAGCTGGAATAATAAAATAGGTTCAACTGATCCACACATGGATATGAGGTATATGCTAGTAGTATACTTTGTTAAATAAGCCCATATTCCACACTCTATCACTTATGGAGTCAATATAAATCATTAAATACTGTATTTAGTGTTAGCTCTCATATTTATTAATCACGACAAGAAGTTCTTTTCTACATAATTTTATAACTGAAGTTAGTAACTAATCGCCAACACACGACATTAACTTTCCTTAAAATAACTAAAACATGAATACCGATTGTTTTACATCATCAATGCGTCACAGCAGATTACCAAAGTCGTATTAAGCTGTTTCTTAATTCAAATTTTTTACTCCTTTATAAACAATGTTTTCTTATTTACATCAATCTTTCAGCTAAAAGTAAATTTTAGTTTTGACTAATCACTCTATGGCCAAGTTGAGTTCCATGCAACTAACAAACTTTACAAACAATAAGTGCAAAACTTCTAAAACATGCAATAGCGTTTAATAAATATGAAAGATCAGTCATAGATACTTCAATACTTATTATTGCGTAAATTGTCCTCTAATTTGAGTTGTCATCTTTCTCACAATCCAATAACTAAACAAGTAGCCCAGTTTTACTACAAATTTTAAGTTTCAAACTTCAAAAGTGTTCAACTGCTTGCTAGAAGTCTTCAATACCGCAAATTTTCCCAACAACACGCTGTGTTTGACTTTATGCTTAAACAAAAAATATATAAAATTTTTACCTAAAATTTCAAAAAAACCTATGAAATTGGTTTCAATAATAAAGTTTTGCACAGTTTATTTACCTCAAAACTATTTCTTCATCTTATTAATCACAGCATATGTATCGTCCATTTCAATGTCAGATTGCTGGACAGAAGAACGGTTGCCTAAAAAATAATTTATTATTAACCATCGATATCATAATTTTATTTTGCTGTTCATTTAATGATGGATCATTAAAGTTTCTACAACATGATCATTTCAACTATAAACCCTTTGTTCGTGGCTATCATTACGATGTTATTATCAAGAAATATAATCAAAACTACAATTCTTACTTTTTTTATAAAGCTAAATCTGTGGTTGAATTTCGATTACTTTTGATTTATTGCTGTGTTTTTTCTTTCCTCTGTTTTGGGATGGCGGCAGCCATTAAGCTAGAGGAAAAGCGGCAGCCCATTTTGAGCCAGTCGCGATTGCAAATTACTGACTATTAGCCCAACCACCAACAAGGTGGACTGCCATTGTCGCCTTTTACAACATACTGGGTGAGCATCTTTACTATTCAAACCCTGTAAAGCACTGGTATTTTACTTTATTCGTCAATTTATACGCAACATTAATTTTTGTTTAGCCAAATGCTCTGTTTAGAAAAATCGTGCAACTAATTACTTTACAAATATTTTACGTTAGAGATTACATTCCAACCAAACTAATTACCAGCTTTTTTTTTCTTCTTTTTTGTTCTATCCACCGCATCATATACCATATCACTTTCTATGACGTCAGTCGTAGGACTGGCCTGGTATACAACCGGTTTGTCTAAAAATAATCCAATCATTTAAAAATCTATTATCATTTTTGTAAGTTTTAGTGAGTTCCTTTAAGTTCTACTTATTAACTACTTAGAAGAGCCAAAATTGTATAGTTTGACTGCTCGGTGACTTAGCAATAATTTAGTCATTTAACTGCTACAAATAGGAAGTTGAAATCCAAAAATAGAATCGATGCTGTTGTTAATACCATATGCTTCCGTGAACTTGTTGATGAAAAATGCAATTCTCACAGAAAAAAGTCGTTTCAACTGGTTCTACTAAATATTGAAATCAAAAACGTGTTCTTTTGTTCGTACATACCAGTTGTTTTCTTTTTCTTTTTTTTCTTTGTCTTATTCACCACGCCATACGAAACTTCACTTTCTATGTTGACATTTTGCATATTTGTAGCAGGAGAAGCTGGTTTAGCTGTGAATAGTTCACAGACTTATAGTGCTCAACATCATTAATAAAAATTGATCGCTATTTGCCAATGTAAAAACCAAACGTTTGAAATTTATTATAATAACCAATACTATCAGTTAAAATCATCTTTGAAACGATAAATTTCAATATGCATAGAGTAACAAAGCAAATTTCTGTTCCTCATTGGTGTTTTAATTTTTGATGGATCCAACACGCCATATGTATCATTAACTTTCACATCGTGGAATGCTGTTAAGATAGAGTCTGCCGACTAGACTGAACAATTATTAAAGTTGCGAAAACATCGCACTAGACCTCAGAATGCTATGTTGAAATTATTATGATATGTGAAGGAACGTAACAAGAATAAGCAATAAAAATGTAATGTAAAAAAGCTGACAAATAAAAAGAAACTGAAAATCACACAAAAGCTTATTTTATCAAAATAATACCAGAACGTTTTTGTTTTGTTTTCTTTTTTGTTCTATTCACCACACCATACGCTGCATCAATTTGTAGGTTATCCGTTGCCGTGTTGCTGTCAGGAATACCCAGTTTGTCTAAACATACAGTATAAAATAGAATGTGGACGAAAGCAAACTTTGTACATACTCCTTGTTCTTGGCTAAACGTTGCTAATAATACGTCAATTTTCTGCTACTAGTTAACTGTCTATATATTGCATTTACATTAGCAAACAAGCCTTTCCAAATTTATTTTTTGATAAATATTGCAGACAGTGTAAAAGATTTTGAATTTTGAATTACATAAGCTAAAGGGTAGAAAACCATAGGACTAAGCAAATTTACAAGAAGACTTAAGTGTACTTACTCGGAGTTTTAGGTTTTGATTTTTTCTTGTTCTTCTCTACGATGCCATAAGTGACATCTATTTGAGGTTGCGCGTCTAAACATCAAAGCAAGCAATGTACATATAAGCATTTTGAAAAAATCTAAATAATACCCTCTTCACTAATAGTTAATGGTGATGATGATTTTATTGAATGACGTCGTACAGCGGTAATTGCTCTTAACTTCGAAAAGACAGATTTGGGTCCGAATATTTGCAGCAGATGCTAAAACTTTTATTTTGATTGAAGGTTGTATAGCCGTGTCGACTTTTTAAGTAACACATAAAAACTTCAAAATAACACTTTTAGTCGACTTAAATATTTAATATCAATTGCAAGGTTTTGTGAGCGAATGCTCACTTGATTAGGCAAGCAAATCAAAAACAATAATTTTGCCGAAAGAAATAAGCGTGCGCACACAAAAACTTACAATCAATATTGAATACATAAGTCAACTACGAGGGTCATCTTTGAGTTTTCATCTTTCATTTCAATCTTGCAATTTTATAAAATGCTAAAAGTTTATATTTCTAAATATGGTGATGCCTCAACAGCATTCCCAGCTACCTTCAGTCCATACCAGCATCTCACATGCCAGCCATTCACAGGTCTCTCACAAAAAATTAAATCTACACTAGCATATTGTTGGCTAGTCCATCCATGTTGTCTTAGAAATGACTAGCCTACAAAATGATGTTGTAGATTTGAGTTTGTGTGGATCTGTGGATGGCTGGCATGTGAGATGCTGGTGTGGATTGAGAATAGTTGGAAATGCTGGTGAGGCATCACCGTATTTAGAAATTTTAATTTGATGTTACATGATTTGAACTTGTACTTGGTCAATTTGTTTACATTTTGATTTTAAGATTATGTTTGCGACCTAACATTTGCCGGCAAGAAATTGCGCAAATTTGCACCCGTATTATCAAGTAATTTCCATTGCTTTTTTACTGGCATCTTGAATATTCTACGATGAGTAAATCTGACTAAAAATTTGTTATTATAAAGAGAAATGGATAGATTGTGATGATGTGTGTTCACGTTGATTTATTTAGCAAATCACTTGATAGCTGTTGAAACCAGTGAAAACTATGTGGAACGGTTTGTTGTTGTAGTTAGTAATGACGGTGAGATCAAGTTTGTTTGTAAATCTATTTCTTGGTATTTTCAACAAAATGTAATGTTTGATTTTGCTATCCGATTGACAAGGTATCACAAAAGTTTACCGTCATACAGATTGTTTGAGCGATATACTATGACGCCTCAACTCGGAAATACTGTTATTGAAACTTATGAAACCAGAATTCTGCTGCGCGACAGTTTGAAGTTCGAAAATGTATAAAAGCTTCATTGGTATTTGTCAATAAGAGCAATAGTAACCTTTACTGCAGCGTTGCACCAGCGTTGCACAAATGGTTTTAAGAACTATTTTAGAACATTTATCTTGAATTCAATATTTTTCACAAGAACTGCCTGTATTTGTTAAGAATGATGACGAAAACCTTACTTTAACTTATACAACAAACAATCATCGAGGTTTTGAGTGATCACAAAGTAGCCCCATAGTGTACCAGGCAGTCGGTCATCCACGCTTGGAGTTGCGATTGACGGAAGCTATAGTTTGAACTTAAAGCGTAAGCGTGAAAGCCAACGATTAGTCTGCTTGGTGATTCATTGCAACGCTGATAGTTTACACTGCAGCATATCAAGTCGTCTTATTGGTTACAATCACATTACCTTTGCTGCTTTATTAATAAAAATTTTTACTCTGTTGTTTGTTGGGTACACCCGTGCAGGCCGTTAGTTTACGAAAAACGTAAAACCATTAGATTGAAAAGATATACATCGTAAAAGTTTGAACAAAATATTTACCAGACTAATTAAATTTTTTACCTGAGTCAGGTGCTGAAGCAAAAATGACATTTTCAACTTCCATCTTCTGGTCATCTAAAATATTACTATGAGCATCATAAAACAAAAACGCGACCGCACTTGGCCCTTCAAGCAATCGGTTTTTTTAAGTAGAGGTGGTTGCCTTAACAAAGTTTGCGCATTGTTTGTGTGTATCAAAACATTAAACATGCACATTTAATTACAGCAATCTAACTTTTATTGCCTTTATCTTTTCCTTAATAAAAAATATTCAATATGAAATCTGGAGATAATGAAGCAGTGGTTCTCAAACTCTGGTACGCGTACCATTAGTGGTAGGCCAGCTCATATCAGATAATACGGGTCACATGCTAAATTTACTGTCAAATGAATTCACATCGTCTTTTGTTGAAACTACCGCTTAAACTAAACATTTATTGTTTTGAACTACGATAAATTAAGAATAATAGTTGCGACGCCAACACAATACAAGGCCTTTACAAGTAGGCGGAAGTGGCCAGCCAAAAAATTTTGTTGATGCCTAAAACAATTTTCACGCAAAGTTGTTGGGCGTATGGCTGTAGAAATATGATAAAAAGGGACTTTTGTAACCCCATTTCTTTTCATTGACCTTTTGATGGTACGCAGTGACAATAAAAAACTTTCGCCACACTCCTTCGCTAGAAGCCAATTGATTTCTCTCAAAGTAATTGCAACTAAAGGAACAAATTAAAAGGGACAACTCCAGGAGACCCTGCTGGATAAAATGCACTTGCACAAAGAAATCCCTGAGAAACCAACGAACCTCCAGAAAAAAACAAAAAACATGTACAACCTCAAAATGCCGGAACAGAACAATGGATTCTTGCAACACTTGCCAGAGCACGGTTTGTGGTAAATGAGCCATAAAATTTGCCCAGACCGTGTTGATTGAATGCTCATGACATGTTGCTTACTTTTGTAAACTGTTACGATTATGATTTTGTAAACAACAGCCTGTTGATCTATTTTTTCCTTTCAAACGCTGCGAGTATCCAAAGTTTGTGGTTTATGTTTGGCAAATTGCGTTTTTAACTTTGCTTTGTTCTTGCTAATAATGTGTTACACGATGTTTGATTATTTTTAAGGTGCAACAAATGATATTTCGACTTTAAGAATGTTTACTTGATCAAATAAATCACCAAAATAAACTTATTTACATAATGCGTCAATTGACGCACTTGGTCGTTCTAGGTAGTTTGAAAGCGCGGTCCTTCTAGCGTTAATAATCGTTATTGCGTAAATTGTCTTCTAATTTGAGTTGTCATCTTTCTCGCAAGCCAATAACTAAACATCCAGCCAAATTTTCTACAAATTTTAAATTTCAAACTTCAAAGTTATGTAAATGCTTGCTAGAATTCTTCAATATTGCACATTTAACAAACAACAAGCTGTGTTTGACTTTATGCTTAAACAAAGAATATATAAAATTTTTACTAAAATTTCAAAAAAATTATAGTATTAGTTTCAATAATACAGTTTGAATAATTAAATTATCTCAAAACTATTTCTTCATCTTATTGATCACAGCATATGTATCGTCAACCTGAATGTTGTCAGATTGCGAGGAGGAAAAACGGTTGCCTAAAAAATGAACTATCAGCACTCATCAATATCATACTTTTATTATGCTATTCATTTAATGGTGGATCATTAAAGGTTTTACCACATGATCATTACAATAATAAATCCTAGGATGATGGCTATCATTACGATGTTATTATCAGGAAACATAATCAACATTACAATTTTACTTGTTTACTAAAGCTAAATTTTTGGTTGAATTTTAATTAATTTAAATTTTTTGTTGTGGTTTTTCCTCCTCTTCCTTGGGACGGAGGCACGGCATGAAACGGTTTTCCATTAATGTCGCAAATCTAATTAAATTAGGCTAGGGGAAAAGCGGCAGCTCATTTTGAACCGGTAGCAAATGCAAGTTAATGACTGGTCGCCCCACCATCAACAAGGTGGACTGCCATTGTCACCTCTTACGACATGATGGGTGAGCAGGTTTACTATTCTAACCCTGTAAAGCACTGGTATTTCACTCTATTTGTCATTTCATATGCAACATTATTTTTGTTTTGCCAAATACTCTGTTTGGTAAAACCGTACAACTAATTGATTTACAAATACTTTACATATGCATTACAATCTTACCACACCGATTACCTGCTTTTTTCTGTTTTGTTCTATCCACCGCTCCATATGCCATATCACTTTCTATAATGTCAGTCGTAGGGTTGGCCTGGCATACAACCGGTTTGTCTAAACAAACTTCAATCATTTAAAAATCTATTATCATTTTTATAAGTTTCAGTGAGTACCTCAGATTTTGACTGTTTGGTGATTTAGCAATAATTCAATCATTTAATCGCTACAAATAGAAAGTTTAAAACTAATAAATAGACAGATGCTATTGTTAATAGCATATGCTTCCGTCAGCTTGTTGATAAAAAATGCAATTCTGGCAGAAAATAATCATTTATCTAGTTCTACAAGATAATGAAATCAAAAACACGTCCTTTTGTTCATACCAGTTGTCTTCTTGTTCTGTTTTTTCTTTGTCTTATCCACCACGCCATTCGAAGCTTCATTTTCTATGTTGACAATTTGCATACTGGTAGCAGGATAAGTTGGTTTAGCTGTAAATAGTTCACTTACTTATAATGCTCAACATCATTAATAAAAATTGATTGCTATTTGCCAATGTAAAAACCAAAACTTTGAAATTTATTATAATAACTAATACCAGCATTTAACAAAAATCTTTGAAACGATAAATTTCAATATGTATGGAGCAACAAAAAAGCAAATTTCTGTTCCTCATTAGTGGTTGTATTTATTGTTTTTGTTTTGTTTGATCCACTACGCCATATGTACAGGGTGACCCTGAAAATACGGGCCCCAGCTTTCGATAGTCCTCATTGTATAATTTTCTGCAAGAATTGAACGAAACTTTGCTAATGATTAATTTATTGTTTTTAAAACATCATATCAAAATATGAGAGTCTTTGTAAGTTTCTTTTTTTTCTACACCATGTGTTCCACATGACCTCTATTTAGCTCTGTGCATTTTTTGAGGCGCAGCTCAAAGTTGTTCGTAACATTTTTACCAACTGACGAGGAATAGCTCTGATCTCTCCCCTGATGGCTTTCTTGAGTTCGGTGATAGCCCTCTTTATTCTGTATGGCTAAGCCTTTGATTTCTGTACAAGCACTGCTTTGCGAGTCTTACGAGATATGCTGACACATTGACTTCGCTTGCGCACAGGGCGTTTCGAACTCTACAAAACTGACTTCACCACTCTCTCAATCAACTCAGCTGTACGTTTCCTGGGGCGTCCTCAATGGTTTAAACGGTTGTCACTAACTGCATTGAGGTTCACCACTGTTCTACTGTACTCGAAGCGGCCCACTCATTTCTAATTCCTGCTCTTGGACGCTGGTTTTTCACATTGGAACTGATGCACAAATATGTCTTGCACTTTCTTTAAACAAGCCTTGTCTTATCCCTTTTAATACTGTTGGGTTGCTTTGATGGCAAGACACCAGCTTTAGAAGCTTTAGAATACTTAATCAGCCTTTTTCATTCAAATCCAATTGGGATTGGACAATTCAGTGTTTGGAGGTTTGGTGGTGCTGATTTTATCATATATTCACCCGCCAGACTTTGTTACGCTTGGCTGAACACACGTGCTCGCAGAGTTTAGAATCACATTGCTTGATCTCTCTGTCAGTTTTGAAAAACTTTTGCGATTGTTTGGGGCTTATATGCCAAGAAATTCTGTTTGAGTCAGGCTAGTTCCTTTCTGTTCATAGTGAAAGTTAGTAAGCAAGAAAGGTTGGAAGGCGTTCTAATGCTGCAAAAGCACAAGCAAATTTGGGAGATCACTTCCCAATGAAAAAAAGCAAAGACGGCGCTGTGTACAATGTGGATTAAGAAAGAAGGAGAGAAGAACCAGAATACTGTGCCAAAAGTGCAACGTGCCTTCGCGCATGGGACTCTTTTTCCCCACATCCCATTTAACCGTGTGAAACTAAAGATCTAAAGATTTAAACTAATCTTTAAAAATAAATGTTCTTTCTGCAAAACTAGTGTGTTGAAATTAGTCTTTCATTTTATACAGTTGATACTGATGGGAGAAATTGACCCCACCATTAAATACTGTAGGGATAAAATTGTTCCACTTTCGGTATGCAAAAATTTAAAAGAATCAACAGAAACAAGAAGTTGCACCTTTTTTTTGTTAATTTAAAAGAGAACATGAAGCTGGAAAAGATGTTTTAAATAGGTTTTTTTAACTTTGTATTAGAAAGGTTGTAGTAATGTTTGATGCAGTATACTCTTTAGCGGAGCTCTCACTGACAGCTAGTTGTGTTCACGGACGTTGTTCCTGACATGTTCTGTAAAATAAGGGCGATTGGTGAATGGATAAAAGAGATATCAAAATAGTACTCGCGGCGCCAGGTTTTTGTGGCTCACCCTGTATTAACTTTTACATCTTGGAAAGCTGGTAAGGTAGAGCCAGCCGACTAGACTGAACAATTATTAAGTTGCGAAAACATCACACTAGACCTCAGAATGCTATGTTGAAATTATTGTGATATAAAAATTATAAGAATAAGCAACACAAATGTGATGTAAATAAAGTTCACAAATAATAAAAAGAAATGAAAAGAACATATAGTTTATTTTGATCAAAATAATACCAGAACGTTTTTGTTTTGTTTTCTTTTTTGTTCTATTCACCACACCATACGCTGCATCAATTTGTAAGTTATCCGTTGCCGTGTTGCCGTCAGAAAGAATCAGTTTATCTAAACATGCAGTCTAAAATAGAATGTAAATGAAAGCAAACTTTGTACATACTCCTTGTCCTTGGCTAAACGTTGCTAATGATCCGTCAATTTTCTGCTACCAATTAACTGTCTTCATGTTTTCTGACATGCAAGCCTTTTTCCAAATCCATTTTCACATGAATATTGTTGACAGTGCGAGAGATTTTGAAATTTGTATTACATAAGCCGAAGCGTAGAGAACCACAGAACCAAGCAAATTTAAAAAAGACCGAAGTGTACTTACCCGGAGTTTTAGGGTTTACTTTTTTCTTCTTCTTGTCAACGACGCCATAAGTGACATCTATTTGAGATTGCGCGTCTAAACATTAAAGCAAGCAATGCACATTTAATTATTTTGAACGAAAATCTAAATAGTACCCTTTTCACTAATAGTTGATGGTGATGATTTTATTGAATGACGTCGTGTAATGGTATTTACTCCTAACTTCGAAAAGCCGAGTTTGGGTCACGAATAACAATTTGCAGCAGATGCAAGAACTTTCACTTTGATTCAAGAAATGACACTTGTAGTCGACTTAATTATTCAATACTGTATCAATCGTATGATTTTGTCAGCGAATGCTCACTTGATCAGGCACACAAATGAAAAACATTAACTTTGCCGAAAGAAGTGAGCGTGCGCTCTTGAAAGTGAACATAAGTCAACTACGAGTGTCGTCTTTGAGTTTTCATCTTTTATTTTTGCTATGCAATTTATTGAATACTAAAAGTTCAAATTTCTAAATTTGACGCAGCATTCCCAACTACCCTCAGGTCCCCCACAAAAAATTAAATCTACTTTAGCATATTGTAGGCTAGTCCATCTACAGCGTCATAGAAACTGACAACCCTACAAGATGCTAGTGGAGATTTGATTTTGTGTGGGAGACCTGTGGATGGCTGACATGTGAACTGCTGGTGTAAATTGAGGGTGATTGGGAATACTGGTGAGGCATCACCATGTTTAGAAAATTTAATTTAATGTTACATTATTTGAATTTGTACTTCATCAACTTGTTTACAACATTTTGATTTTGAGATTATCACTGCAACCTAACATTCGCCCGGAATAGAATTGCGCAAATTCGCACTCGAAATATCATAGTAATTTCCATTGCTGTTTTACTGGCATCTTCTAGAATCTAGAACATCTTAAATATTCTACGCTGAGTTAATTTTATTGAAAATCTGTAATCATAAAGTGAGAAATGGACAGGTTGTGATGATGTGTATCCGAGTTGATTTATTTGGGGAATCAACTACTTGTTGAAAGCAGTGAAATCTATGTGGAACGGCTAGTTATTGTAGTTAGTAATGGCGGTGAGGTCAGGTTTGCTTGTAAATATTTTTCTCTATGTATTGAACAAAAGCGGTGTTTGATTGCTATCCAATTGGCGGGGTATCAGAAAGGTTTACAATCAGACAGATTGTTTAAGCAATACATCATAATATTACTGCGTTATTAATAAAATTTCTTACCATGTTGTTTGTTGGGTACAACCGTGAAGGGCGTTAGTTTACGAAAATCATTGTAATTAGAAGATAGAAAATGCAACATTTTGAACAAAATATTTACCAGACTAATTAAATTTTTGTACCTGAGTCAGGTGCTGAAGCATAAATGGCATTTTCAACTTCCAGCTTCCGATCATCTAAAATATTACTCTGAGCATCATAAAATAAAAACGCGACCGCACTTGGCACTTCAAGCAAGCGGTCACATAAGCGGTGGTCGTTGCCATAACAAGGTTTGCGCAACTGTTTGTGTTTATCAAAAATTAAACATGTACTTTTAATTAAAGCAATCTAACTTCTAGTGGCTTTATCTCTTCCATAATAAAAGAATTACATTGTGAACCCAGGAGATATTAAAGCAGTGGTTCTCAAACTGGGATACGGGTACCACTAGTGCCACGCCAGCTCTATTCAGATGATACAAGTCACATGCCAAATTTACTGTCAAATAAATTTATGTGGTTTTTTGCTGAAACTTGTGCGTAAGCTAAACATTTGCTGTTTTGAACTAAACTAAAAATAATAAGAGCTACGCCAACACGCAAGATAAACTTTTTCAAATAGTTGGATATGGCGACCCTAAAAGCTTTTTCTAATTTTCACAATCATTATGAAATAATTTTCAAACCCAAATGCTTAAAAAATTTTCACAATCATTAAAAACACGTATTCCTGAGCGTTTCCAAATACTGTATTTAACAATGTTTCAATGTAAAGTTGTTGGGCGTATGGCTGTCGAAATACGACAAATAAGAGACGGTTTTAACCCCATTTCGTTTGATTGGCCTTTTGGTGGTGCGCGGTGACAAAACTTTCGCAACACACATTTGCTCGAAAACCGATTAATAACTTCAAAAGTGATGGTAAACTTATAGTTTGCACTAGTTATCGAAAACTTGTAAAAAGGAGAGAGTGCACAAAAGCAAAGTAAGATAATTTTTGTTCGGTGTCAAGACTAAAATGAGGTGCATGACACACTCCCTACCTAAATAGGTCAGTGACTAGAAGGCATAAAATAATTTACAAATCTTTATTTTAGACGGATGACTTGTTAAAACACAAGTGGCACGGTCTCAAACAGTTACTGAACGATGTAATCAATTGTCACGCGTCTTGTGTATTCTCTGCTGTATGATCTTTGTCTTTAACCCTCAGCTTACCGAAAAAAATGCTTGCATCTTTTACCGCTGGGGTCCATTGGACCCCAATTACGTAATCTTTGAAAAGTCACTAGATTACTTACAAATTTATTTTTCCCTAGTTCAAATGCCTTAAAATACACCAATCTGTGTTTTCCAATTGTTGGTTGCTGTAATTGCTACGATTTCAATGAACGAAAATCAACTCAACACGAAACGTAGGCCTAAAGAACACGGCAATAATTCACTTCAGTTCATTTTACTGCTTACAGTTGAAAGCAATGCCTGCAAACAATGTTGGAATGCTCTCCACAGACATTCTTCTGACATTTACAGCAGATAGTTTTGGTTTTTCGGTCTTTACATCTGTCACACATCCAGCATCTTCCTTTTTTAGGTGGCAGAGCACTAGCATCTCCACTCTCTGGCGGTACATGTCGTTTTCTGCTACTTTGTTGGGGATTGTTTGCAGAACTTGTTCCAGTGTGAATTTCTGATACCAGCTCGGCTAACTCCGAAGAAAGCTGTAGTAAAAAAGCCCTTCTTTGTTTTACTGTGACTCGACTGTTCTTGCCGTTCAGTTCCTGCCACACAATGAAAGCATTGAGAGCTGATACGTCAACCATGTTGTAAAAAAGTGTTAGAGGCCACCGTCTACTCATTCTCTTGGTGCTGTATGTTTTCACCATCTTGTCAACAATGTCGACTCCGCTTTTAGTTTCGTTGTAACACAAAATAACATCCGGCTTCTTTTTTTCTGAATTTTCATCAACATCGGGTTGATTGTGCATGGTGGAAAGCATATTCACAACAGCATTCTTTTTCGGACAATACGAAGCAATCATCGCATTTTTTTGAAATCCAAATAGTGTGCTCATTACCTCTCTTCCTCTTGTTTTTGTAAACTCTGGTGACAGTTCTGGCTTATTTTTTCTCATTGTGCCAACAAGCGTTAGTTTTTTGCTCAGAAGCTGTCTTGCGAGTGAGAGACTAGTAAAAAAGTTATCACACGTAATATTTCGACCAGTCTTTTCAATTTCTTTTACCATATCTAGAACAACTCTAGTTCCCTGGTTGACTTCTCTTCCAATTCTTTCGTCTTTTCCCGTGTAAACTTGCATCTTCCAGGTATAATATGATGCAGCATCACATATTGTCCAGATCTTCATCCCGTACTTGCCCGGCTTTGATGGAATGTATTGTCTAAAAGGACAACGTCCTCTAAAAGGTACCAGTTGCTCATCAACAGTCATACAAGTTCCAGGGGTGTAAGAATCCTGCAAGTAAGACACCCACGATTCAAATACCTCTCTTATGGGCTGGAGCTTGTCCAAAGACCTGTGTGCTCTACGCCTCTGCGCATTGTCAAAGCGCAAGACTTGAAGTATTGTTAGATACCGATTTCGGCTCATGATCTGGTTGAAAATAGGTCTACCATGATCTTTATTCCACAGTTGCAGAATGCTTTCATTTTTGGACTTGTAAACGCCGATGAGGATCATGATTCCAATAAATTTTTTGAACTCTGTATCTTCTATTTCTTTCCATCTGTCTTCATATACCAACTGTCCTTCTTGATTTGTCCACTTTCGAATCGTATCCAGCAAATTTTGCCGTAGATATAACATAAAAGAATCGATCACAGAAGAGCAACATGATCTAGCATATCTAGTAGGTCCTGGTCTCGTTGTAACGATGTTGTGATTGGCAGTTCTTCCTGCAGGGGAGGTGGGAGGATGAACATTCCAATTTTCCAGTTTGTTTTTGGAAAGCAAGTTGGTTGGGGTTGATATTGTTGGTGTCACCTGGGCAACGCCCGCACCAACATCATCTACAGATAACTCTGAATCCGACATAGAAGCGTCACTAACATGATCTATCTCTCCTTCATCGTCGGATGACTCGTAGTCACTTACGTCCATGTCATTATCTTCTTCCAGCAGCTCAAGGATCTCTTCATTAGACAAAGTTTGATTAGCCATTTTGTTTACCTCAAAGATTAATTTTACTCTTGAAATCTAAGCACGTCTACAGACAAAAAGACCAATATCATTGCGGTTGAATCACCACCCCAACTAAACTATATTTGATAGAATGTGGTCTCTTGTTTTTGATCACAGTGATCTATAGGTGGCCTATACTATAGCAGGATTTACATCCAGTAGAAGACAGTTGAGTAAACAATAGCCTAGACTGTCAGTTGCTTCCTTTTTCTTTTTCTCTATGTTGATTATTATTTTTCATTGCTTTTTGCAAGAATCTTGAATGCTTTTGGTTTCAAGTCTACAGCTGGCGTAAACTGTGTTGCAGTTGTTGACTTTCTGCAATCAAAAATTCCTATGCCTACAAGCTTATGCTCAAAAGTGTGACTTGTATCTTGGCCCTATACCTCAATTCTAGCAAAACTTAGCTCTTGACAAAACAATAGCAAGTTCAACATGTGGTCAAACTGTGCGCAGCATCTTTCAAACACTACTACATGGCATAGAAACCACTACCTCAAAAGCTAAGATAATTACCTCCAAGTACAAATTGTCTAAAATGGTATGAAGACGTTAACCAGGTCTGACAAACAAATTTGTTCAGTTGCAACCTTTGACTGATAATCTAGTTACAACCTTTGTTTACTTTATGATGTCACGCAGTTCAAGAAGAATCCCCTGTGTGATGTCACATTACTACTGCAAGTAAAAAATAACTGTGTGCATTGAGTTTCAATCAAAATCAGATTGGGGTCCAATAGACCCCAGTGGTAAAAGGTGCTGCTTTTTTTCTGAGAGCATCTTAGGGTCGAGCTAGGGCAATGGGCTTATACTATCATAAACACCTCATATATACACTAAAAGTCAAGGAGTACCATACCCGGCCGATAGCAGATGTAGAAGATCCATCAAATTAAAAATGGTTTTGGGGTCCATTGGACCCCATGGCAATCCAAGGGTTAACCGCGTAAGTAACTTTACATAATTCGACAACCCAAAGCATTACTTGAGCTCGGTAGTTTTAGATGCTGGAGCTGCAGTTTTGCTATGAGTTATTTTCATAATTTCTGTTTTGCATATATTATTCGTTATTTTTGCTTATTAGAGAATTAAAGCGAATAAAAGCCTTACTTTTGGTTGCAGCAATGCTATTCTTATTGATTGCTGAACTAAAGAATTTTTTACGTTGACCAAACAAAGTTGTTATCTTATCTAAAGATCCGGAATCCACAAAAGTTTTTAACTACTGCCTTTGAATGTCTAAAGTGTTTATTGCTGCTGTTGCAGTTAACTTTAAAGAAAAGAAAAAGCTAAACAAACCTGTTTTACATATCAACTTCTTAACTCGCGGAACATAATTGTTCGTAGCTAAAGCAGCGAGTTGCGATGAAGCCAAGACGGTCCTTAACGGGCTTAACTATAAGAAAAAAAGTATGGTTTTCGCCCGACATTTATTGATGAACAGAACACAACGTTCTATCAAAAACATTGCAGAATACGCTCACTTTTTTTGAAAGTTAGCTAGAAATAGTGGTTTTGTTCAAGGCACACAGAGCAGTACAAAGACCGAGCTTACATGAGACACCTTTATCAACGGGCATTTTTCTTCCAGCATCATTTACTTGAAGGCGATGACATATACAGATTTCCAAATTACAATTAAGCATGTCAGAACACTTAATCGGGTGTAGCACCATACGGTATTCTACTCCCCTCTTAGCACTTACTTGATGTACTCCGTTTCTTCTCGCCTGCCCTGGCTGGCCATACAGCAGGAAAGGACCGCGTATGCCAATGTTATTTTGGCAGTGATGCATTTGATACAGGTGGAAGAAATTATGCCAAACCAACGGCAAACGCGGTCAGAAAGAGAAAACTAGATCACTTTTAAAAAGTACGTCATAGCAAATTGCGAAAAATTGTTGCCGCCTCAGGGTCTTCTTCACAATCGCCTGACAAGCAAAAAACCTTTGTCTAATTGTCTCAGGTCAAGTACAAAGTTTACAGCGCGGTGATCGGTTATAAGAGTAAACCGATGATTGTAAAGAGAGAGGTTCCATTTTCTTACGGCGTTCATTGTTGCCGCAGCTTCTTTGAAATCCTATGCTTTTGATGGCGATTGGTTTGACATTTGATCTTTGTGTGACCTTACTTCTCCTGATTAAACTAATTTGAAACAAATTTTACCTATTGCACGATTCTCATTTCAATTTTTGTGAAAAAAGTGTCCACCTTACATATCTAATTTTATGATATGGACACTCCTGGATACACATGCTGATATCTCACTTGGAGTTACATGTAAACAACTTTTTACAATACCTATATCAAAGACTAGGGTATGATATATCTACAGCAAATCTACCAAGCAAGCTTTTTTTTGAATCAACGCATTCAAAATTGGAACGCGTTGATGTATGCCATAATTAATATGGCACGACTAAAACAACAATGACCCATGTTGAAACACCCAAAATGTCTTTATTTCTATGTAGTTTCAAAAAAATCTGTGACCAAAAATTTTTCGCATTTCACTCTAATCTTTTATTTTAACTTGTTATTAATTAAAGCGTTCAATTGCTTTCTTGATGCTAAATTTATTGGGGATTTATATTACATAAAGTTCCGTGCTATAAGTCTTTCTCTGCATGACATGTACAATTGGTCAAACATTTTAAAATTTATGCTCTGATATTTGAAAATATTTGATGAAGTAGACCTATATTATGAAAAGCCAAAACTTTTTTTTCGCTTGCTTTTATTTAACCCTTTGCCTTCCGACATCTTTACAAAAGGATGTAAGACCAAACTGCCGACATCCTTAGGAAAGGATCGACAACATTCCCCTCTCGTTTCGTGACATTTACTGGTTCATTAATTTTCTTAGCGATGCTTATATGAGGTGTTTATTGAAAATTGGTATTTGGCATCTTTTTGAGATGATATCTGTTTAGTTACCGTTATTATCATCACTAAGGTTGAGATGATATCTGTTTAGTTACCGTTATTATCAAAATCATCACTAAGGTTGTTCAGTAGGAATGTTGTGACCCAGCTGCTACAAAAGTATGGTACTTTGACCTCATTGAGGCCAGGAAAACAAAGTACAGGTCAAATAGATAGACTTAGTGCAGTGACATTCAGCGAAAGACACTACATCAGTTTTCTGCCACTAGATGCTAAAGGGCATAAAAAGCAAAGACATTGTCATGTTTGCTGGAATACCACCACTCGTCCACAAAAAAAGCGTAAAGTAACAACTTGGTGTCCTGGATGTAATATAGCACTATGCATTGACAATTGCTATAAACAATATCATACTCTTCAAAAATTTTAAAAGAAGTAAGTAAAAACATTTCTTTTTCTTTTGTTGATTTCTCTTTTATTACTTGCAAATAACAATGTTTACTGTGGAGGGGTGTGCTCTACTACATTGGCCTTATCGTAGGCGAGCCCCCAAAACCCCCGACATTTACATCGCATAAAATAAGGCAAATATTATTAGTTATTGTGTTTGAAATAGTGGTCCACCACAATGCTCATCATACAAATACTGTCATTATATTTCCAAGAAATTATTTTTGTTTGGTAGCAACAAAATTGAAAATTAAATTACTGAGTATGAGCTGTACCGTAACTACTCAGCCCAGCTGATAGCGTCATACCTTCCACTAAATCCCCCCCTCTCTCTCCTCCTTCGCAGAGAGGGGGATGAGAAGTTGCCATTTAAAGAAGTCAACTGCTACGGTACGACAATGAACATTTGAATGTAAAGATTATATGTATCAACGAGTTTACAAAGTTATTAACTAATTGGGTTAAAAAAGTGCATGTATATTTTTTTTTGTACCTGGCAGGACTATAAAAGAATTACCAGTGCGGAAGTGAAAGGGTTAAATAGTTTATGTGGGGCTAGCTTTTACAGTATTTAAATAGCATTAAACAAAAACTGAGACTCGCTTTTTTCGGCTTTTTTGTGATGTAAAAAATATTGAATAGAACGGAAACGTTTTTTATCCTGCTTTTTTTATTTAAATGACATTGAATAAAAGCTAAAACTTCCTTTTACCGATAAGTTTGCTTCAACGACGTTCACAACAACATCGATAATACCAACATTTTTTAGTGTTGTTATGCTTATAATGCAATAATGTAGGCTGCAAACTTGATGATTTTTAGAGGCATTTTTATGGTTTGTTTTTAAAAACAAATTTTTCTTGTTTTTCCCAATCAAATTGTCAGGCGAAAGGATCTAAAAATATGGATATGTTGGGGGATAGTTTGAGCTTTCTTTTTTTCCTTGTTGCATTTTTGGAGGCCTAGTCAGCAAAAATACAAAAGTTACAAGTGGTTCCCAGACTGCAAAAAGATCAAAAACCTCTGACCTAGATGCTAGCGTGGTGTGATGGATCATCCGTTTTTGCTTATTGACAACGAAGCAAAAAGATTTGGTAAATGTTTGAAGATCTATCAAAGCTTGCGTTCGCATTAAGCAAACGAGCTCCCATTACATAATGATATTGAAAACAAGTTATTTGGTCAACTATCGGTACAGAAGCGCTCCCATTATAAAAGTTGATCTTAAAAAACTGTAGGCAAGTGGAAAAGAGACTTAAGGACCGCAGCCAGCAGTCAAACTCAATAAATATGCGTAAAATCAAGTGAAAAATTGCTCACCAAACTGCTAATACGGCCCAAATTGCTTTTTCTTATATCAAAGCATTTTGCCAAAGGCATTTAGTCGGTCAAAATTTAATCAATGTTCTTAAATTTCAAAATACTGACCGACTTGTAAAATTTTGAATGTTAGTCATACCTGAAATATTTTTTTTCCTTTTTATCAACCGCATGGTAATCAGAAGAGCTAACAAAATAACAACAATACACGATCCAACTATCGCAATGATAGTTCCAGCTGAACCCGGATCATCAATGATAGGCGATTTTGGTGTAGGTAATCGTTCATCAACATAAATTTGAAACGATATATTTGTTTCACCAAATCCATTTGAGTAAAGAATCAGTTCATAGGACCCATTTAAATTGCTGTTGACCTGGTAAAAGAAATTGATATACAGTCAAACCTCGGTTTTCGAACGTCTCCCAGTTCGAACAATTCGGTTTTCGAGCTTAAAATTCGAGATGAAAATCACTCGGTCCTCAAACAAAATTTCGGTTCTCAAACAATTCAAGAGGAAGATTTACCTGAACCAAAGAGACAGAGAATAGAGAAAACATCCTTAGAGTTATCAGAAGCTTTTATAGATAGCGTTTCCCATCCAAAAAATAGCTCATCTTATTCTTCCCATCACTTTGCATCAAAACAGGTGTACATATGTGCAATACAGTACTGTATTAAAATTTGCATTGAAATTACTTGTTATATTTTTCGTTTTATTTATACTTTTGTATTTTATTTACTCTTTGAAAAAATGGTTTTATACTATAATGTACAGGGTATAGTGTCACCAGTTAAATAAGCTATTCTTTTGGTGTATAGAACAAATTAATCTCTTTCTCACTATTTGTAATAGGAAAGTATGATTCGGCTTTCGAACAAGTCGGTTTTCGAACAGCCTTCCAGAACGAATTGTGTTCGAAAAACGAGGTTTGACTGTATATTTTTATAGAAAGGTGTCTTCAGCATTAAAAAGTTGTCGGTATTACATACGAGTATCAACTAGACTGCATAATCTTAAAAGTTACGACTATAGTACATTAGTGGGAAATTTGTGGCTGCACGAAGATATCTGTCATATTTTTAACACTAGAATTACCAAGGTGTCCTATAGGACACCGAGTCTTCCTTTATTTGCAATTCTCGCTTTGGATTAAGAGCTTTTATTCTAAAATTCCTTGACTTTTAACGAAATTTACTTTACGTAATGTTTATAAGTTGCACGAATTCTCAGAATATTTGTTTAAGGTATTGTTGCGTTTTTTCAATTTTTTACCCTAGAATTTTCACGGTGTCCTATAGCAGGGGTCGGCAACCTTTTGAATGCAGTGTGCCATTTTAAGAATAATATCAAGATGTAAGCAACTTCGCGTGCCAAACATTTTTATGTGTTTGGTTTGCTCACTCATCTACCTGATTTGTATAGTAAACAGATAAGAGACATATTTACATAATTAATTTTATTGGATAAGGTCAAATACAGTCAAAAGAGTCGCTTTTTTTTCCTTGCTCGGCTCAGTAATATTGGGACTAAATTTGAATACTTTCAGTTGAACACATAAAGTTTGATCTTTCGTATGTCTGATGCGATGGGCACTGACAATAAACTTCATGTGTGAAGATATTTCTTCACACAAATAAGTGGATTCAAATGCAGACAGCAAAGCTATTGTCATCTTCTTTAGACCGCAAAATTTCTCCGGGAAAGATTCCCAACTCGTTAAAATGTTTTTTGCTCGTTTTAAATCGTTTCCAGCGATATCCTCAAATCAACAAATTTTGATGTCCACAATGAAGATGCTTTGAAATTGATCAGCTGCATTTGGAAGTTTTTAATATCCATCCATTCAAATGTAGATAATTCAAGTCTTTGCTGCTCTTCGGCTTGAAGAGAAAAAACAATGAACTAAAATGTTAAAAATCTTGAAATCTCTTGCAAAATTGAGACGTTAGGTCCCTCACGTACATATCAATTTCAACTGCATTAACTTGGTGATCCACTGAGAAAGCCTTCAGATATTTAAAGCAGCAAAAAGTGGCAGTTTAGATGTCCCGTGTGTAGACATCCAGTTTAGATACAAATCCTTTCCATATCTCAAAAAGACACATCACTGTTTGTCCTGTACCCTGCAGACGAAGATCAAGTTCGTTAAGATGCGTGGTGATGTCCACAAGAAAGATCAGTTTTACAAGCCACTTTTCATCCTCCAGTTTGGGGTAGGCCATTCCTTGTCCTATCAAAAAGGCTCTTGTCTCAACTAGACATTCGACAAATCTCAAGAAAGCCTTACCGCGACTTAACCATCTGCCGCTGCAGTGCAGCAGCACATCATGGTATGCACTTTCCATCTCTTCAAGCAAAGATCGAAACTGTCTGTGTGTTGTAGCAAAGTGTGCGACAAGGAAACTCACTATTTTCGTTACTGTTGACATTACGTCATTAAGAGCAGAATTTGAAATCTTCGCACGAAGATTTTCTTGATGAATAATACAATGTAACTTCACAACAGGGTGCCCAATCTTTTGCTCAACAAGAGTAGCAAATTCACGGTGTTGTCATATCATAGTAGGTGCGTCGTCTGTTGTAACTGAGAATATCTTATATGTATCACTCCTTCTTTACTCAAAATTCTTGGTAAAGGTGTCAAGTATATCTTTTTTTAGTAGGCCTAGTGCCTTAAAAAAGGTTTCAAACAACAAAGCTTTTCATGTAATTTGCCGTTATTGCAGTACCTACCTACAATTGCTAAACGTGGATTATCGATTATATTTATGCTTTCATCAAGAGCTACGCTGGAAACATTCGCACGTTTTTACGCAACAGTTTGCTGCTCAGGTACATCGGTAGCCATGTCCACGATACGTCTCTCAACTGTCCGAGGAGAAATAGGCATATCCTTGATCCTCGAAATTATGATGCATTTGTTTGGCAAATCATCAAACAACACTTCAGCACAATTAACAAAGGCCTCCTTTACAAACACCCCATTAGTAAATGGTTTTGCATTTTTAGCAATAATCTCCGCGACTTGTAGCTAACTTCGATTGTTCGATTCGTGCTACGAATCACTTTCTTGAAAATGCTGCTTTGCTTTTCGTAGCGAGATAGTGCTTTTTCAAGAGATTCAATCTTCTCTGCATCGCTCTTGAAGGATTTCTCGTGCTTCGTTTCAAAATGCCGTTTTTTGCTTCATGTTCGGCAAACGACGTTTTGACAAAAAAGAGCACACACAGCGTGGTCGTCTGGAGAAACGAATCCGAAATCTGTCGTCTAGAATTCTTGAAAAGATCCCACACCTAATTTAAGTTTCTTAGAAAATGCCATTAAGTCTGATTTCATAAGCCCAAATCTGTACATTTTTAGGCAGGGAGGTTGATTTTAAAAATCAATTAGCAAACAACAATGGGCAGGCAAACATTTTATTAAAAACTATTCAAACGCTATCAGCCAGACATTCAGCCCTCATCAGGAATATACATAACTAACACAAATGTTCAGCAATAACACTAGGTATAACGAGCATTGCTACAACTATTTTTTCAACTCAATATCAAGAAAGTTAAGACGTGTTTACACGACAATTTTATTTATTCTTGCGCCGTAGCGCATCTTTGTTTATTCTAATTTGTTTGTGCTAATGGGAACTCGCATGAACTAGATTGTCTTGAGCCAATTCTTTTGCTCTCACAGCAAGCCGGTTGTGAGTGTGACTATTAACAGACATCGCCGACACAGAAATTGTCTAGTGAAATGCATGCTTGACTAATTTTGAGACTGTTGATTTCGTGCAGTGCAGACAGTTTGAGCTTGTGAGTTTAGATTTCGCGTGCGCGTCAAATCGCTTGGCGTGCCATGAAAAATCCTTTCGCGTGCCACTTGTGGCACGCGTGCCAGGGGTTGCCGACCCCTGTCCTATAGGACACCAGAAAACATTGTACACATACATTTTGGCCTATTAACTTTAATTTCGAGTTTAAATCTTTTTTGTTGTCAATACCTGCCTGTCGCAGATAAATAATTATGAGGCTATTTTGTTTTCTTCCTTAGGGAAAATTTAGTTTCTCTAATCAGTAACATTTGTAATATCGCAACAGCAAGTCTTTGACGTTTACATTTTAGGCTCTATAGTAGTTTAGCGTGGCGGCAGTAATGATGCTGCTGAGTGCAATCATCGAAGGCAAAGAGTTCTCGAAATTGGTTTTCTACAATACAAATTGAATGTAAATATGTTCTTTGGAAACTGCCTTCATGTAGAATGCATATTAACGGTTAAAGCACCAGCAGTTACACAGAAAAAATGCCGCATTACTGATGGTGTCCTATAGGACACCGTGGTAATTCTAGGTGTAAAAAAAATCCTGGTAATTCTAGTGTTAAGTTCAAAACACTCCTAATTACGTATTGCATAATACGCATCGCAGTGTTGTTTTCTTTCCAACTTGTAAGGAAGCACAGATACTACAATAAATGTTGCTATTTTAAAATGCATAGCGTTGTATTGCATTCAAGAGGCTGCCGCGAGTACAGAGTGAAGATACAGCAACCAACAAAATGTTGCCTTCGATGATCATTTTCTACAAGCAACAGGAAACAACATTTCAGAATTAAGTTTTTATCACTGTTTACCAACACTGCAAAAGTCATCGGTATTTTTGAGGAAAGACAACTTTGCTCTAAATAAATGACCACATAAATAATGATTAGTGGCAAACACGCAACCTTCGAAGCATAGACTTTTCAATAAATTAGATAGTTTATTTAAAATACAAACCTTGTTTGCTTTCACATTTACATATAGAAATAATCGACAAAGCTAATTACCAGGTCTCTCACAAAAGTGAAATATTGTTGGGTTGTTGATGAGTGAACCAGATTATTTGCATCGTTTAAATAAGTGGCGTTGATCCCTGAATAACAAAGTTTTGAAAACGAAAGCTGCTGTATGAGGTGCATTGGAATAAATATAGCTTATGCTTCCTTAAACTGTTTATCAACTATGTACGAAACCCATATAATTACCATTGAATAAAACGGATTTGAATTGTGCATTTGGATTAGATTGAAATGAAATGATACAAGTTCCAACAGCATTCGCTTCCCACGAGCAATATTGAGGTGAAGTCACGTATGGACGAACTGAAATAAAATTCTATGCGAATATGCCATCGGACAATTGTAATAGCAAAAAACATCTACTGTATATCAGTTAATACTACAGTTTGACCATCACAAACCTGGAATCATTGGGACCTAGGAAGTGGTGGATTAGCCATTTATTATCCTAGAATACACAAACCCAGTTGCCAACCACCTCATCTTAAAATTAAAATATCCTCTAAATCAGTTCAATTTGTTTAATAAAGAAAAGACAAGTGAAATGTTAATGCAATACAGGTAAAATAATTGGTACAGGTAACAGGTACAGTGCAGTGCAGTACAAAGCTGGCGTGGTGACCCAAGAAATTTGAAAGTACAGTACTGAGTACAGGTACTGTTTTTAAGTCAAATTAGTGTCGGATAACTGATTGCCGAATTAGTAATGGTAACCTGTGCTAATTAAAACGATGCAATTTCTAACCAAGAAAATAAACTACGACATGCCGCTTATAAAACTAGAAGTGTACGACACAACAAAAATCTTAATTCAAGAAATAAACCAAGACCTATTTGACTTTCAATCAACATTGCATTTCAGACAAACTCATGGTAATTTAAATAAACCTCATGGTAATTAAAATGAACCTTATTTAACTTCTGCTTTAAAACAGGTTTTAAACGTATGAAGAAGAATTAGCTATGTTTTATCTTGTTAAATAGGCTGATTTACTGTATACTGTATATATGAGCAAATCTCAAGGAAAACGTTTAATTGATCATACGTACACAAAACATTGATATAATGTTGCTGTGATCGACCAGACAACGGATCAACAAGTTCTACGTAAAGAGATTGAACTTGACAAAAAACTGATTGGTTGTGTTTTGTTTTCTGTAAGCTGCTGATTATAAATGTTCCGTTCTAAACAGTAATGAATACAATAATGCATAAACGAAACCCTCATTTTATTCCAAATCGGAGGGAAAGTTTTACACAATTTTTTAAAGCCTCAGCCAAGTAAATTCACATCGCTTGCACAACAAAGTGTAACTTAAACCAAATACACAAACGATGTTTTAAAATGAAATGATTATACATCAAATCCTAATCAACTCTTCGAACACAAAATGGAGAAACGATTGGTGATCTTACAGTCTTTAGTTAGCTGCCATAATCGGAAAAAGCATATCATAATTTCGCTTGATCATGCAGCATGTTTTGGAAAATTCTAAGCGTTGTACTCGCAAATGTTCTACTTCTAGTCAAGAAACATTCCATCGCACCACGCAGCCAACTTTTACACATAGCACTTGAGCAAGAATTTTTTTGTTTCCATGCCAAACAGCCTCAAACAACCAATCAAAACAGCTGAAAAAAAAAGTAACGACAACAAAACGAGATTTATTACTATATATAGCGACCTGGGTTTCGGCAACCCCACAGAAATCAAATATTTTGTACTTTTAAACAACGTTTAGCAATAAAATTAGCAGAGAATTGAATTTTATATTTTTGTTCTACAGCAACAGCAAATGAAAGTTGTTAATTTTATTGAAACATGTTTAGACTCCAGACAGTGACACTGTTTCGACCTATCAGGTCTCTTCAGTGCAGTTGGTGACCGACAAGAAGCTAGAGGCTTTTAATAAAGCATAGCTTAGACCGCCACACTTGCGGGATCTATACTAGATCCACTTGGTGGAAGGTCTGTCAGTACTCTGCGAAGCCGTATCACTCATGAATGAGTGGCGGTTGTCGCAGGTGCACTAAGTCTAGCAACTGCTAGAACAATAGTGCTGTCACAGCATAGTGGTCACAAGGTCTTACATGTATAGTAATGCAAGAGGCTAGCGATGCACATAGCAAAACTGCAGACAGTGACACTGTTCCGACCTATCAGGTCTCTTCAGTGCAGTTGGTGACCGACAAGAAGCTAGAGGCTTTTAATAAAGCATAGCTTAGACCGCCACACTTGCGGGATCTATACTAGATCCACTTGGTGGAAGGTCTGTCAGTACTCTGCGAAGCCGTATCACTCGGTGTGGTGGTCTAAGCTATTTTATTAAAAGCCTCTAGCTTCTTGTCGGTCACCAACTGCACTGAAGAGACCTGATAGGTCGAAACAGTGTCACTGTCTGCAGTTTTGCTACGTGCATCGCTAGCCTCTTGCATTACTATACATGTAAGACCTTGTGACCACTAGGCTGTGACAGCACTATTGTTCTAGCAGTTGCTAGACTTAGTGCACCTGCGACAACCGCCACTCATTCACGAGTGATACGCCTTCGCAGAGTACTGACAGACCTTCCACCAAGTGGATCTAGTATAGATCCCGCAAGTGTGGCGGTCTAAGCTATGCTTTATTAAAAGCCTCTAGCTTCTTGTCGGTCACCAACTGCACTGAAGAGACCTGATAGGTCGGAACAGTGTCACTGTCTGCAGTTTTGCTATGTGCATCGCTAGCCTCTTGCATTACTATACATGTAAGACCTTGTGACCACTAGGCTGTGACAGCACTATTGTTCTAGCAGTTGCTAGACTTAGTGCACCTGCGACAACCGCCACTCATTCACGAGTGATACGGCTTCGCAGAGTACTGACAGACCTTCCACCAAGTGGATCTAGTATAGATCCCGCAAGTGTGGCGGTCTAAGCTATGCTTTATTAAAAGCCTCTAGCTTCTTGTCGGTCACCAACTGCACTGAAGAGACCTGATAGGTCGAAACAGTGTCACTGTCTGCAGTTTTGCTATGTGCTTCGCTAGCCTCTTGCATTACTATACATGTTTAGACTCGTTTCGTATTTTACTAATGCTGCTAGTACAGTACAATTCCATCCTAGCGGTACATCCAGAAGACAAAAATTGACGACGTGTTTCCTTCTCATAGTCAAAATAACGTAACTATAGTGAAGTTTAAACACCGGGCCTAACGACATTGCTGCCATAAACGACAATTCAGCTCACTCAAGTGCGTTGTTGACAAAAACAACAACACGCTACTTAAAAAATGCAGAACACAACACAAGAACACGAATGTTATTGCAAGTAAAGAAGCCAATTCTTATGACAAACTAAACGTTTTACACCCACTTTTTTACCTCCTCAACGTAAGTTCGTGAACCATCAAAGAAGAAAACAGAACCATTTGAAGCCGGAAAACTTGATTGATGTTCACATTTCAAACTGATGCTATCACCTTCTGTTACATTCAAATTTCCAAAAACAAAAACTTTTGAAGGAGCTGAAAATTTGCATAGGTAAAAACAAAGATACAAGCACATAAAAATGTATGAGATTTGTTTCCGCCACTGAAAAAAAGTCACGGTGCCCTTAATCTATTTGCAGTCTGCCAAAATTATTACCCAAATCACACGTTTCAAAAAATAAACGGTACTTATTTGCAAAAACTGACAAATAACAACAATTCATCTTCAAACAGTATAACCATACCTATGGCTACGTCATGTGGGTAAGCTGCACCTGAACTAGGTTGAATTTGGCACCCTCAGTACCCAAAACTGATCAGATGAAATACACAAAGAGGTACACAGAAACAACAAAGACGGTTTGGGTCATGTCCTTGGGCAACTTAAGTTTTATGTTGAGAAATTGTACAATAATTTCTTATAATTTGTCCTTCTTGTAAGTTAGCATTAAAATTCACTAGGAAAAAGCAGCATGTAACTATTTGTAGACCAATAAAGACAGAAAGTGGAGAAGACAAAGAAGACCGGGATATCAAAAACTGTGTGTTATTTTCCAAAACATATACAAAATATTTTAAGCGTAAGTTGGTTATTGTTATTGATTATCCAGTTTACGGTCACAAGCCACTTCTAAGGAGGTATAATATCATGTTAAATGTTGGATCACTGCAATCACCAAATGAAGAGCTAATATACATCTGCAACACTTACGATTGATGCATTGTTCTTTGAAATGGTTGCAAAAATATGCAAACGAAGTAGTTTTTCAAACGAAACGCACAGCAGGGAAGAAAGTGTAAAGCTTATATCAATCTGTCAATTATTTAATGCTACAAATGAAACGCGCAAAATAGTTGATTGACCGATTTACTGCTTAAGAAATTTAAGTGGTGATTTTAAAGGAGGCAAACCGGGCATGAGGACAAATAATTTGGTAACAAGCATCCACGTGCCCGCATGGAAGTGGCATATTTGGGGAAAGCACTGTTAATAATGCAGTAATTAGTTTTTAAGGCACAAACTTTCATTTCACACATACATAAACATCAGTAATGGTAAAAATTGTTCAAGCAAATACAGGGTGGTCAAAACGTCACGTAACATTTTAAGGTAAAAAAATAATGTGGGCAATATACATATATTTAAGTACCATCAACTAAAATATAAAACAAAACAAACATGAAATATGTTTATTTTGTTAATTGTTGTCCATTTCTTTCTATCAACTAAAATGTAAAAAGAAACAAACACTCAAATACATAAATAAGATTAATCTAATAGATTATAATAGATCATATTACTTTTTCTAGCTTTAAAATGTTCCCTGCTTTATTGACCACCCTGTAGTTTAGTTCTTTATGATTCAGATAAAACGCCTACGTGATAAATATCAGCAAGCAGAGAAAATTACGACTCCTACAATTGCTGCAGGCAAAACGCAATAAATAATCGCGAAAACACAGCACCTGTCCAACACTGAATAACATCGGAATCCTCCCATTGATCGAGACATTTAGTTTTGTTTGAAACAACTTTTGTTTTATTGGAGTAATATAAACTTCCGTTGTGACTACATCTATACTCTCCCACTGCGTTATAGTCGGATGATCGAGAAACAACCTCAAGTGATTTGCCGGAACCAATACTGCAGCCTATAAAATAATTAGCACTCTAAATGAAAACGTCCCAAGAGTAAAGTTTAAGCTACTTTCATTTTAATTCAAAAACTTTGAGCTAACAACACTCACTTGTCCAGCATTGGAAAAGACCGGAATCTTTCCACCGAGCTGTAGCAAGACATTTGGTTTTGTTTGAGAAAACCCGTGTTTTATTGGAATAAGCTACGTATTGATTCTGAGGACATCTAAACTCTCCCACTGCGTTGTAATTGGATGAAGTGGAAACAACTTCAAGTAATCTACCTGGACTGATTGTGCATTCTACAAGAAATAATTGTTTAGTGCAATATCAAATCTCAAAGATAAATGGGCTCTTTTGCTGATGCTCAAAAGGGATTTGACATTCGGGATCTCAGGTTTGAGAATTCCCAGAATTAAACTAACTACAAAAAATTTTAATGGTTTCAAAGTAGTTAGGCCAAGCCATTGAGGAAAAATTACGTAGCAAAAAGTAAAGATTTTAATAGCAGTATATACGGAGTACAATTTGTCTCACATATTTGGGGTAAATGGAGCTCCACCAGCCGAAAGCAGACCACTGTCGAAAATATGATTGCCAGACTTTGAAAGCACATGCAAGCAAATATTTTCTTTTATTGTTTCTGAGGCTTTGTCACTTTGCATTAACTTATCAACTTAATGTGCCTGAAATTTTCAACTGCAGCTTGCAAAACAACGTGAGTTCTGTAGACTCTCTAAAATTCCACTTTACTGGAATAAATGATCAAATTGTCTTGCGTTTGATAATTACGCAGCTGTTTCGGTAGAAAATGCATTGTAATTTTCTCGACTTGGTGGATAACTAGCAGAAAATTATAAAAAAGCAATGCAAAGCAAGTTCGTTTAAGCAGAAAAAAATGTAATTCGAAACTGTAAAGCAAATTTGGGCAACTCGACCTAGCATCACCGACAATGTCGTGAAAGGCTTTCATTTGCGGCTTTATATATTGCAGTGCAATTGTTGTTTGGTAAGAGCAGCTCAGAATTGCGGAAAAAACTTGTTGACGTTCAAAAATACGCGATGTCGTCATTACGTTTTTTGTTTCTATAGCGAAGAGAACCACCATTTTTAATCAATGAACGTGTACATAACATTTCTAGAGGTTGAAGTTTTTACGTTTTAATAAATCTTCTGAAAAACAAGTATCTTTAGATCTTAGCATTGCAACTGTTACGGTAAGAGTTGATGGCAGTTGCAGCACAGAACGTGGTTTCGAACCTGCCAGAAATACCACAAAAAGCAAATCGGTGTCGTGTTGCGCGCTAACGTAAAGATTCCAGCCTCCGTTTGCAGCGGGTAGACTTCGGTTTAGTTCCCATGTCAAGTAATACCGAACACTTTAAAACGGTATTTACGGCTTCCCTGCTAGCTGCCGACACAAAAGGACAGTTTTGAAGAAAAGCCGGCAAGTTTGCTTGTGTTCACAGGTAACGGCGCCTAATGAACACTTTCACTTTTATGTAGCAGATAGGTGGTGGGTAAAGTAGTGTAGTCGTCGTCGTTCTCAATTCTGGAAAAGACGTGCCAGCAAAGCATAAGTTTATACGTAGATGAGTTTTCTGATAGAAATGCAGGCGCCATCAATTTGTCATTTCAGAATCTCAAGCAATAGGATTACCTAGGCTCACTAACCAAAGTCAACATCAAAGCAAAATGACGATTTGATTATAAAAAGATTTCTATGCAATAAATATATCATTTAAATGTCAAATGATGAACCCAAAAAATAACTTAAGGACTGTCAAAAATCATCTACCTGATGCAATACAAAGTTGAGATTAATTAGAACAAACCTCACGTGTTTTGTCAAAATTAATTTGTGTTTCTCAATTTGTGCCAATTTTGCAGTTACAATAATATCTAAAATTTTAGCAAATATACGGTATGTCGTATGTACCACACATTAGAAGTTTTGCTTAAGAAAAGTTACGGAACTAGTACAGCCTAGAGTGGAAATTTGATAAGCCTAAGCTACGGTACTGCAGTCCAAATTTTCTTAAGCTATAGCTGTCATCAACCATATTTGTCAGCATATCAAGATTTGTCACTCAAACCAAACTAAAATTGCAAAAATAGTTTTGGTTTAAAGAAGTCGCCAAGCGATTATCAGTAGAGCAAATCCATGCAAAATATTTTGAGAGGATGAAGGCTGAAAGTAGAGCATAAATAGTTTTGGGAACGGGAGGCAGCGTATACTCGTTTTCAGGTTTTATGCTCCGGACTACAACTTATTGTATATTTCTCAATGGGTTAAAGCACTTATTACTGGTTGAGATATGTTTCAAAAACTGTTACTTTTTGTATCACTTAGAAGTGATTTTGATAAGCTAGAAACCGCAGTATAAATAAAAATTATTATTTTATTCAAAGTCCAATGTTTTAAACAAAATTCTTTTTCAAGACAAATGCAAATAAGTTCACGAAACCAAGATGAATAAAAGCTGTGGAAGGGATGCATTGTCCACATTCTCTGGTTCTTCTTCTGAGTTATGGTGTGTGTTTGTGTGTGTTTACCCCTCCTCTTCCTTGGGATGGAGGTATGGCATAAACGGCAATTCAGGTTCATGCCGTCAACCTAATTGATATTAGGCTAGGGGAAGATGGCAGCCCATTTCGAACCAGTCTTAAGTGACTGGTAGCCCCACCACCAACAAGGCGGACTGCCACTGGTGGGTACCCAAGAGTCGTCTGACATGCTGGGTTAGCAACTTCACAATTATAATCCGGTGAAGTACGGGTGGGGCCACCTGTCTGCCACATAAAGGTGGAGGCGTCCCGTTAAGTGCCTTGCCCAAGGACACAACAAGGAAGCTTGCCGGCTTGTTCTCCACACTATCCCTTTTTTTTATGCTGAGCGCCAAGCAGGGAAGCTGTGAATACCATTTTTTAAAGTCTTTTGGTATGACTGGACTTAAGGAATGAACCCCAGGTCTACCGACTACAATGTGAACGCTCTAGCCGCTGCACCATCGAACCGCTTTTCTGAGGTATGGTCGCTTTTGCTCTATTCCGGACCAATGCACGAAGAAGCTTTGTGTCACAAATATCATAACGAAGAGGTAGAAACAAGTCGTGATGTATACGTAACATCAAATCACTTATTTTTGCAATCGCAAAACAACAACAATTGTGACGCTCATCCCCAATTTTAATTTTGGTGGCCCTATGCTTATTCAAAGGATAATTATGCATTGCCACCTACAAAAAATCAGCCCAGTGTTAAAATTCATTAATGATGCTCATTGCGCATGCGGCAAAAGAAGAATTTGACATTTGGGATCCAGGTTTTAAGAATTTCCTCGTTTGATCTCATTTTCGACTTCTTATTTCCTTAATTCTGGTAAAGTATAAACTTTTCGGTTTTTAAGCATTGTAAACTCACACTAGCAAGCCAAAATTATATTGCAAAAGCAAACGCTGATTTTATTAAGCAGTGCATCGTACAGGACTTATATATACCTTTTGTAAAACTGGGTACTCAATAGTAGAAAGTAAACTACTGGCAGAAACATTAAACGGCCGGTTTCAAAACGCAAGAACACAAATATCTTTTTTATTCTTTAATCGCTTTCTTATCTTTGAAATAATTTGTCGGCCTACTATAAGAGCAATATATTGCAGTTGCCAGAGCTCACTGCTATAAATGCCACATTGTCCGGACCATCATAAAATGGTCTTGCGTTCGATAGCTACGTTGCTGTGACACTGGAAAAAACTTGTCAGATTCTAAGGTGTAAATTTAAAAATAGCAAATTGTGCTAAGTGCATTTGGAAACAGATCATAAAATAAAAGAAGTTTGGAAACTTCAAAGCACATCTCGACAACTAATCCCAGCATTACTGACAGTGGTATTTTACAAAACGTTCTGAGGCTCTGTCTATTGTGTTGCAAATGTTATTTTTGCAAAAACTACTCAAAATGGCAACAAAATTTGTTAAATCAAAACAAGAATAACAACCGCCTCCAATTACAGTGTTTTTGCAGTTCAATAGGACGTTCTGTCTTGTACGGTTTACAACCTTTTGTTTTTAGTTTTATACCGTTGGAGCATTGTGTTGATATGTCTTATTCTTCTGACTAAAGTGAAATTTTCTCGGGCCCATAAAATTTGGGAAAACAACTAACTTTAACACTAAATATTATAACTGTTATGACAAAACTTGACTGTAGTTGTTATATCAAACTTAGTTTAGAGCACGCCCGTGACATCAAAAGCTGTTTTCAAATGAAAAGACGCCATCAACATCTGTCGTTTTAAAATGTTTTATAACATGGATATTTGAGCTCACTATCCAAAGTCCACATCTAGGCAAGAAGACCTTTCCATAGGCCAAGCTGCCTGATTGTCATGTTAAGCCACCTTCCCACTGAAAAAATATTTTGTTTTGTTTGAAGTAACTCTGGTTTTAATGTAATACAATAATATGCTATTGTTACGGCATCGAAACTCTCCCACTGAATTGTGATCGGATGATTGAAAAACAATTACAAGTGATCTACCTCCACTGATACTCCAAGATCCTGTAAAACGCTAACTAATCTAAATGTAACAACAGCGTCAAGTAAGCTGAACACTAATAAATAAAGTTTTTGTTTAAATGAGGAAACTCCAGCAAAAAACAATTTATTGGGCATCGTGGCTTCTGATTCAATAAAAGAAGTTTAAAAAGTGTATCCACTGAGATGGAAATGCATTTGGGAAATATAATTGTTAATTGTAATGTTGATCTCTAAATCTACCGTACAAACAATGTAAAGAACTAGCAACACTTTTTGCTTAGGTCAATCATATTTTGGCCGAACTGCAATATCAGCTCCGTCAAAAAGAGTGGTTTTAAATGCTGGTAATGTTTTCACGACAAAAAAACTTTTAACCGCAATTCTCCCAACTATCGATATTCTTCGAATCTTTTCTGATATTTTAGGACATGATTGGTGTATGCCATTTTAGGTAATTGCAAATTTTTACACTTGTAAATTTTGCGGTTTTGAAATATGGCGTTGTTACCACATCGTAGCAATGAATGCTTCGGTCACAAATTTATTCTATTTTGCAACATTTTGAAAAGCGTCTTAACATCTTTCACGATTTTACCTTGAGGTGTTAAAACTCGAACTGAGTTAATTTGAACTACTGCATATGTTAGATATTCTTGTGCACTATGGGTTGCAGAAACTGTGTGGAATGTTGCTGTATTTCTGGTGTAAAATAGCATACGAGACAAACAATATAAAAATGCTCTTTTATCAATCTATTTGTACTGTTGATCCAATTGCAAGCCTTATTCTTCACCAAACGATCAATACACTGATCGAGAAAAGTTTTGATTGATTCATTCCGTTTCTTGTTTCAACTGTGAATATGCACACATTGGGCAAATCAAACGAGATCTTTTTAAAACTTTAGCTGAACACCAACAAGCTATCAAAGACCAGAGCAATGCGCTCAATTAGATTATGACATTAGATCATTTAATTGATTGAAGTAACACATGCACTTTGAAAGTTGAGTCTAACTACTTTCGACATCTTGCAGCTGAAGCATGGTTTATTAACTCGTACCACAATGTTATTAGCCCTTATAAGGACAGTAAAATCTACACATTTATAGGTACAATCGACTACAATTTGTAGTCACTGTCTTAAACCTTTTTTGGCCTTGTAATTAGTTCCTAACTTGATTTAATCACGAATACAAACACTGTAACTAGTTGCTGCACAAAACTCAAACGTTGATAAAAAAGCAAAGCGAGATTAAAGAACACACAGAATTGTGAATACGTTTTACTGAACAAACACGAAACAAAACCCAAAAAACTTAAATTCTCAGACACCAGCACATTTTGGCAATTTCATGTTATTACAACAACTCAGTGCGGCGTACAAGCAGTGTTTTTGCAATCATCACACTTTAAACGGGTATCATTTTGCGTGCAGTGGATTTTTTGGGTCTGCTTGGTGTAGTTGGTGTGCCCAATGTATCGCAAAAGTTTCAGTGCACGTAAAACCCCATTTAACCCTTTGAAAGATAATGTAACACATATGTTACATGATTGTTAATTGTTATATCATTATGACCTAATAAGAGTTTTTCTGATTTTTAATGTAATTTTGTTGTTACCAAACAATTAAGGAATTGTCTCAAATTTTATGAATCAAAATCTTTTAATCCCTAAAGGGTTAAACAGCTGGAATTTTACAGCATGTTGTTGAGCAAGATTGCTAAGTCGTGCTTGAATCGCAGGCTTAGCTAAACTCAAACAGAGCTGGCTTAAAATTTGTTCTATTGAGTCTCTGCAGCCACCGTTCTGCATCAGTATAAATGCATTGTTGGCTCGAGAATATAACATGTTGCAAAAAAAAGAAGTAACCAACAAACTGGTTTTCGACAACAAAATGATTGCTCTACGTTTTAATCGAACATGTCCACTCCACTTTTTCTTTCATTATGATCTAAAATCACGAGTGGTTTTTCTTTTCTTCGTTGTCTACAAATGCATCATTGTGGCTTAAACTGAGCAGCACCACGTGATTCTTCTTCTTCTTTGCTTGATAGGTAACCAAGCACATGCTATCATCATCATCGTTAAATGAAAATCTACCACTGTAAAGATCTACTTTTGGTCTCAAAATCAATGGTATCTCACGGCGATGACTCTGTATTGTGCCAAACAAGGTTAAATTTTGCAGTAACTATTTACTATTGGGAAAACAAAATTATTGCTCTTGGACAAAATAAAAATTTGGTATTGGGCAAGGCGGTAGTTATCAGTGCACGCGTCTATTTCTGTTCCTTACCAAGTTTGCAGCAGATTCAGAACAACATCCTGAGCCAGATTACGGTGAACAGAGTTTCCTTCTTTTCTACCATGTGCAATTGCATTTACAGCACAGCCAGTGCTAGATTCGCATACCCAAAAAATCTTGAGTCCATATTATCGGGGTTTTAATGGTATATAATTTCGATCAGGAACTCTTCCTCTATAGCCTAATAGCTGCTCATCAACAGTGATGCATTCACCAGGAATCAATATTATGCGAATGTTTGGTAAAACATATTCCAAATTTCTGAAATAGCTGCAAATTTATCATGAGCTTTTCTTTTTGGGAGTGTATGCAAGTTATTATGCCGGAGCCATCTCAGTAAAACCTGAATCGATGCAAACCCATGACAGCATCATGAAATTGCTGTCTGCTAGTTTCCGCAAGTCTTCTAAAGCTGTAAAATTATTTTGTCACGTCCGGCTTTTCATATTATCGCTAATCCAGCTTGAAGATGGTTTACGGAAAATATATTTGCTGAGTAGCACACTTTTGGAAAGTTTCTTCTGACTTCCATAACTTTTGTAGTAGAGTACGTCAGGGTAGTTCTCAAGATTTCTTCACTTTCCATCTGTAGTAAACTTTCCTTTTCATTCAGGGGCTGAGCTATCACCCTTGATGCCTCTGTTACGATGTTTCTTTCTCGTCTTCTCACAAGAATTGAGCGTGATATGTATAGCACACCATTTGGACTTGTAATTTCACTTCATTTTCTTCGTCATTTTCAATTGCGTTTTCCGACACATTGTCGTCACTATCTTCATTGTCTTTTTCTTCAAACAACTCCACATCTCATTCGTCATCAACAGCAATCTGACGATTGTTATCTTCAGCCACATCTTGTTCTGTATCAATTCTAGGCTCGTCATCATCATTGGCTTCTTCTTGCGTATTATTTTCATTATCATACAGATTGTTTTTCGTGAGGCCCATTGGGGCATACATGTGAAAAAAGTCACGCGTCTTCTCATGATTTAAAACTTAATATATTGTTTGTTCAATAAACAAACATGATTTTAGTTGTAACAGCAGTACCCATAAAATTAACTACAAAGTAATGTACCGGTATCTCTATTTCTACATAGTTGCTGCTCAACCTTTGCAAAACTGGCTTCAGCTGTAATGCTTTGCTTGTATTTTACAAAACTATTTTGCCATGCATTGTTTTATTCCATTTTTCGCTTTGTCAATTTTAAAATTTCACATGAAAGTAATTCGTGACCAAAACCAATGTTAGCTTACCTTTAACCTTGATATCAATAGAAGCTAGCGTTGCTGAACTAGTTCGAGATCTGACAACAGCAAAGGTGACATTCTTATCAAGAGGGAACATCAAAGTCAAAGAACTTATTATGTAGCTTGATTTCTCGCAGGAAAATTCTTGGCAAGTTAAACCAAAACCATTTTCAGCTCTTTCATCTACACATCTTGCAAGGTCAGAATAAATGGTGGTCTGCATCCTCCGCGGATATAAAATAGGATGCGACCACTGATATGCACCACCATTCAATAGAAATTTAATTGACAGCTTCAATCCATTGAAATTTTTTGCCAGAGTATTTTCAATCAAAACTGGTTTGGTTTGAATTGTGTTCAATGGAATTGAACATGGTGCTGTCAAAAAGAAAACAATTTAAAGTACTTAGTAATATTTGTAGCCTATGTCGAATAACAACAGTCGAATATCCACGCAAGTATTTGGTGACATAAAAATCATGAAATTTGGCGCAAACGTGAGGTTAAAAAACAGTTTTTTCTGATTCAATGACAATAAAATATCGACAATTAAATGTAGACAACTCAAAGTCGATGGAAGATAAAACCAATTCTAGCTTTAACCTTTGTCAACTTCAATTACACGAGAATCATTGACTTAAAACTTTGATTTTAAATTGCTAACTTTAAATTGTCGGGATATCGTTTTCCTTACTATGTTTTGCTTTAATAGACAGACCCAGAAACAATTTGTTCGATATTTCAGTTTAGTTACAACTCTTCAGTTTTCACTCTTTTCATTACATAGCGTATTTGAAACTCGTACGTGCGTAAAATGAAATGTTGGAGTTTAGTGAGTGGCAGGTAAGATTGTTTCAAAGAACCATTTGTTTATCATATTAAGATAATTTGCCGAATAACATAATCAGTTTTATGAAAAAACACTAATGGCGTATCTCATTTAAAGTAATGTCTATTCCCATCAAAAACCATTATTATTGTAATAGAAACTTATGCCAAAAATACTTTTTAACAAACCTGTTACAATTACTTTATTTGCAGCGGTCAATGATACAAACAAAGACAAAAAGTGCCACAAAAAAAGCATGATTTAAAAAAACAGTTTTTTTACGATCACTACTAAATTGCATAGAAATTATGTGCTATAAATTGTCTAACAAAAAACAACATTATCTTATCTACTCTATTACTACAAAGAACTAAGCTATAATTAATGCAATAAACTGATCAATATTTGTGCTTTTTGCGCTGTAGACTGAAGTGTTACAGCCAAAAGCAACTGTTTTATTTATGCAATCGCAAAACATCTTTTTTTCTGCGTTTATATGCATCTGCAGCGATTTTTGAGCGCTTTAGAGTAACTCTCTGTTTCCCTCAGCTGGAAAGAACGCTTTTGCTCTGAAAAAGTCTTTTGTATAAAATAAAAGCAAAAGCGAATTACATCTTGAAGTTCGTACGATTTAGTCAAAGGCAGGTATCAAAAATCGCTTTTCACGTCATTAGTTTGAATCATTTGAGCATCTCAACTTTTATTAAACAATGATATTATATTTTTCGCTTCTGTTTTTCAAAACGACTGGTCTAGCACATAATACTATCAATATTATCTGTCAACCAAAAATTTGAAAGACTGCTATTTCAAACATTCCACATTTTCATAAAATGTTTAACCGTTTTTATAAAACCACTGTTTACATCAGGCTTCAATTCATGCAATCTCTATCATAATTATGATTTCGAACAAATACAAACGCTGTGTTAATGTCAGCTTTTTTCTCCAATGTGCTTTCAAGTCCTGCACAGTTTATCTGTGATATACCTGCTGTGAGCCACACACTTTATCAACCTGCCTATAAAATGCAAAATCACCAACAAAAAATATGATAAAGAAGTTGTGAATTTAAAGCGTACAAAAATGGAAGTATTTTTGCTAAAACAAAATAGATAACCAACAACCTTTACGTCATTTTAAAACACTGAAATGAATTTACAGTAAGAAGAACGAAAAGTATGGAGTCGTAAGTTCCACACATCTCTCTACGAGAGAATAGTCTTTCAATCGAGTGGTACTGGGTTCAATTACCACCTGAGTTCTGCTTTGTGGTGCATTTTTACAGAACCATACTCTTATCAAAAAATTTGATAAGGCTTAGATGCTTTGAACCAGTACAGATTACTTTAAAATTGATGTAAGCACATTTATAATTAATGAAATACTTGCTGGTTCTGTAATGTCATTATCAATAATATCGGGGTAAAGAGTATCGACCAGCTTCACCCAAGGACTAATGCTTTTTGACAAATCCAGTTCTTGGTACATAAAAAGTGCCATTCTTTGAAAGCAGATCGATTAAACAAAACATAGTAGGTAGTTGCGCTGAGCTTCTATATTTCTTCCCCAGATTTTGGAGTTTCTAAAAATTTTGTTTTTTAACTCTTTTCAATATGGCCGTGCATTGAAACTGGACTCCATCACATTTAAAACAAAAGTTGATTGGTGGTACAGAATTTGAAAATTGCGGAAAGTTGAGTATTCGTTCTCGAAGCTTTTCGCCTGACACTTTTCAACAGAATCCGTCAGAATTCTGTTGAAAAAGAATTTAAAGTGGCTCACTTACATAGAGACACAGTTGACGTAAAAAAAAAAAGCTCTTTCGTGATTGGCAAAAGAAGCGACCAATAGAAGGAGCGGAAACTAATGTGTAATTTTTAGACCATAAACGAATTTCTTTTGTTTGCATAAATTTGGTTTGAATATTTTGATGTACGTGGCTTCAAAGGTGGAAAGATGAAAAGAAGTACGGCCACTGGCAAGAATAGAAAATTTGTTATCATTATATTTACGTGCGCATGTAGGGTTTTGTAAAAAATGGTGTCTCATAGCAGAAAAAGAAGTTTCAGCTTTAAAGTTTCTGATTGGCTTGCAAGAGCGGGCCAATATGCTTCGATCCTGAGAAATATGCTCTTGAAGAATGATTTTAGGCACGTGCTGCTTAATCCTCAGTTATAGCCTTTGAGAAGTACGACTCACGTACCGACTATTGCAGTGGCACAAAAATTGGTAAACAATGTTGCTTTGATAAAAAGCGGGTAGTACATCCTTTTTGGCTGCAGGCAGAAGTTGTGTGGCGGCATAGACAATGCAGGGTTAAACTGCAAAATAACAGCGTTTGATGGCTCTTTTAATTTGCATTTCGTATCTCATCAAAACATTGCCCAGCCATGGCAAGTGAAGATAAACTGTGCATTTTTTCGGACCTAATTGCGTTGGTCTGTGAAAAAGATTTATTTTCTTGGTTATAACAGTGTTGATCACAGCTTCAAAGAACCATTGTTGATAAGGATTGAACAAATGTTGGAAAGTTCATTTTGAAGAGTATATTTCTTTTCATCTTTCCACCCTTGAAGCCACGTACATCAAAACATCCAAACCAAATTTATGCAAACAAGAGGAATTCGTTTATGGTCTAAAAATTACTCATTAGTTTCCGCTCCTTCTATTGGTCGCTTCTTTTACCAATCACACGATAGAGCTTATTTTTTTTCGTCAACTGTGTCTCTATACAAGTGACTCACTTCATCTTTTCACCTTATTTCTGACGGATTCTGTTGAAAAGTGTCAGACGAAAAGCTTTGAGAACGAATACTCTACTTTTTGCAATTAAAACAAGCAACCATTTCACAAACGCTAACGCGACCATTTGATGAAGTGCATAGAATGCATAAACTCAAAGTGGAGGGAAGACACCGAAGTAATTGATCTGTATTTAAGGAATGGGCTGTTAAAAAATATGCCAACTACTTACGGCAAGCAAATGCAAGTGCTTTACTTTGGGTTGATTAGCACTACTCAACATGCGATTTTGTCAGGATCTAACAATAAATGCTTAGGCACAGATATGATATTATACAAAATAAGAATACAATTAAAAATGCATAAGTGAAAACTAACCCAAAGTGAAACACTAGCAGGTAAGTTATTACGATACGTTGGGCGATGATTTAAAAGTAAAATTCACGGGCTAGTTTATTAGGGTAAACGATGCGGACAGTTACTGTGACTCCTGTAAGATTTAAAGTGAAAATTGTCAATTTCCAAAGTTTGGTAAAATTAATGTTCTACAAAAATTCAAAGCGGAACGCAGGTGGTAATTGAACATCGTACATCTCGATTAGAAGACTACCATCATATGGTACGATGTGTGAAACTTACAATTACATACTTTTTTGTCCGGTTACTACAAATTCATTAAAGATGTTTAATATAAGGTGGGGATTGTTGGTTACCTAGTTTGTTTTACCAATAATACTTTGATATAGCTTTAATAAAGCTTTTTGAGCCTTTTCGTGACGCTACCATTTGTGGCGTTATCGCGTCAAATAGGAAGAGCCATAGTGAGTATGTGTTTTATGTGATTAATTTGAACGTTAGGCAATCAAGGCAAACCAATGATAGCGCTAGTATTTTAAAGCGCGTCAAGTAAGATTTTGCTACAGCCAAATGCTAAAGAAAGCGCAGCGAGAGGCCAAACAAGAACGCCACGATAATAGAAATTTTTTGAGAGTGTAAACAAACTCTTTCTGTCTGCAAAATACCGGGCGCTGAATCTTGACTTATGCAGCCTCCAAAACATTAAAATGGAAAGAGCCGCGTACGGCAGCGAGAATTGAAAACCGCTTGTTATCATAGTTTATTGCACATTGATCATATTCTAAAAGATGCTGACCAATGGCAGAGTTACACTCCGGTTTGTTGTTGTTTTGTTTGCACGATCTGTGTGGTTGAGATCGGCGAGGACAGGTCAATTGTTGTCTTAACCATTGCGGAACATCTTGCTTGATGTGATCCTGTAGTCGTTGAGATGTTCGCCCTACGTACCGACTATCACAGTGGCGCTTATATTCATATATGACAAATTTTACTGAGTGGTTGATAGAACATCCTTGCGGGTCACAGGCACCATACGCTTTGACGTAAAGAACAAGCGGGTGCTGACGAAACCATAGCAGCTTTCCACGGCGGTTTTGACTTCTTTTTCCAAGTTTGTAGATGGCTTGCCTATCCAAGGAACCCTCAAGTACACAGGGCAATTTTCTGGGCCGAATCGCATAAGGGTGGAGAACTGAGTGATTTTCCTGGAGATATGAGCGTTGACCTTTTTAGAATAGCTATTGTCCAGTAATATTTTCTTGATTCGTCCTATTTCTCCATTGAGTCTACACTTGATGCAAATCATTAGAGTTCGATACACCAATGAAGATAGTAGATTATTTTTACGTTTGAGAGAACTAAAGGACTCCCAATGCAAGTAATGGCCAATGAAAGTGGGTTTCTGGTATACACTGGCTTCAAAGTCAATATCTGTTCTTTCAACGTAAACATCAAAAAACGGTAGAAATTTCTCTTTCTCTTTTTCAAAGATGAATCTGAGGGAAGGATGAAGGCGGTTGAGGTGGTCAGGAATTCATCTGCTTCAGCTTCGTGATCGAAGGTGGCAAACGTGTTGTCAATATATCTGAAGTATGTTGGAGGCTTCTGCGTTTGAGAAAATAACTTTTCTTCATAATATCCAACAAAGATGTTAGCCAAAGCCGGACCAATTGGTGATTCCATAGCTACTCCGTCTGTTTGCTTGTATATAGCGTTATTGAAGCTGAACTTAACTGACGATGCAGCGCTCTTGATCAATTCAACAAACACGTCTTTTGAAATGATTGGTTGGGAATCAGATTCGTTAAAGAGAGCTTCTGAACAGATTTTGATGGTTTCCTCAAGGGGAACGTTGGTGAACAAGCTGGACACATCAAAAGAACACATGAAAACATTTGGGTTGGTGTCAAGATTATGCATGGTTTTAGCAAAGGTAAACGAATCTGATATGCAATATGACGAAAACCGCTCTATGTTTTGATGTTACGCTTTGATCAGGGTTTGGCACATTCAGATTCGGTTCGACTTTGGGCCTGCATGGGAAACAATTATTTTCAAATAAAGCAAATTCAGAGACTGCTATTGATAACATGCAGCAAACTGATTTGTCTGCTTTAGCAGTGAGACATGGAAATTTGTCTGCTTTGGCAGTGAGACAGTAACAGCGATGATGCAAGTAGGCTACTAGGCCTACAACGCAAGCGTTAGGTGATAGTTATGAGATATTTAATATCTAACGCAGGGGAATTCGATTTGTAGCAGTCGCTAATGACAAAGCAAGAATGAAATGTATTAAATTTTCTTCAAAATCGAGAAGTGGATTACAAGCTCCGAACGTAATAAAAAATAGTTGAAGGCCTACGATTCATTTCGTAGATTAGGACTTATGCAGTATAATCCAACACAAAATGGAGCTTACGACTCGTTGAATTCCCACTTACAATAAATCAAGACATTACTAGGTCTAACGCAACAGTTGGAAGTAACTCATGACACAAAATAATGATTAATTACTAAGCAGTTTTTAGCAATTAAGCAAACATTTTGACCGCTCGCGGTAAATTTAGGTGGGTTGAAAAGGCGGTAAATCTAGTGTAAAACTATGATAACAAGCGGTTTTCAATTCTCGCTGCACCACGCAGCTCTTTCCATTTTAATCTCTTGGAGACTGCTTAAATCAAGATACAGCTCCCGGTATTATCCAGACAGTAAGAGTTTGTTTACACTCTCAAACTCTTTCTATTACCGTGGCGTTCTTGTTTGGCCTCTCGCTGCGCTTTCTTTAGCAATTCGCTATAGCGAAATCTTACTTGACGCGCTTTACAATACCCGCGCTTGCAGTGGTTTGTCTTGATTGCCTAACGTTCAAATTAATCACATAAAACACATACTCACTATGGCTCTTCCTATTTGACGCGATAACGCCACAAATGGTAGCGTCACGAAAAGCATATGGCTCAAAAAGCTTTTTTCAAGTCTCTATTAAAATTTTGTACCACCAACAAGATTTTGAATAATATCATTTTTGTACGCTTTAAATTCACAACTTCTTTATCATATTTTTTGTTGGTGATTTTGCATTTTATAGGCAGGTTGATAAAGTGTGTGGCTCACAGCAGGTATATCACAGATAAACTGTGCAGGACTTGAAAGCACATTGGAGAAAAAAGCTGACATTAACACAGCGTTTGTATTTGTTCGAAATCATAATTATGATAGAGATTGCATGAATTGAAGCCTGATGTAAACAGTGGTTTTATAAAAACGGTTAAACATTTTATGAAAATGTGGAATGTTTGAAATAGCAGTCTTTCAAATTTTTGGTTGACAGATAATATTGATAGTATTATGTGCTAGACCAGTCGTTTTGAAAAACAGAAGCGAAAAATATAATATCATTGTTTAATAAAAGTTGAGATGCTCAAATGATTCAAACTAATGACGTGAAAAGCGATTTTTGATACCTGCCTTTGACTAAATCGTACGAACTTCAAGATGTAATTCGCTTTTGCTTTTATTTTATACAAAAGACTTTTTCAGAGCAAAAGCGTTCTTTCCAGCTGAGGGAAACAGAGAGTTACTCTAAAGCGCTCAAAAATCGCTGCAGATGCATATAAACGCAGAAAAAAAGATGTTTTGCAATTGCATAAATAAAACAGTTGCTTTTGGCTGTAACACTTCAGTCTACAGCGCAAAAAGCACAAATATTGATCAGTTTATTGCATTAATTATAGCTTAGTTCTTTGTAGTAATAGAGTAGATAAGATAATGTTGTTTTTTGTTAGACAATTTATAGCACATAATTTCTATGCAATTTAGTAGTGATCGTAAAAAAACTGTTTTTTTAAATCATGCTTTTTTTGTGGCACTTTTTGTCTTTGTTTGTATCATTGACCGCTGCAAATAAAGTAATTGTAACAGGTTTGTTAAAAAGTATTTTTGGCATAAGTTTCTATTACAATAATAATGGTTTTTGATGGGAATAGACATTACTTTAAATGAGATACGCCATTAGTGTTTTTTCATAAAACTGATTATGTTATTCGGCAAATTATCTTAATATGATAAACAAATGGTTCTTTGAAACAATCTTACCTGCCACTCACTAAACTCCAACATTTCATTTTACGCACGTACGAGTTTCAAATACGCTATGTAATGAAAAGAGTGAAAACTGAAGAGTTGTAACTAAACTGAAATATCGAACAAATTGTTTCTGGGTCTGTCTATTAAAGCAAAACATAGTAAGGAAAACGATATCCCGACAATTTAAAGTTAGCAATTTAAAATCAAAGTTTTAAGTCAATGATTCTCGTGTAATTGAAGTTGACAAAGGTTAAAGCTAGAATTGGTTTTATCTTCCATCGACTTTGAGTTGTCTACATTTAATTGTCGATATTTTATTGTCATTGAATCAGAAAAAACTGTTTTTTAACCTCACGTTTGCGCCAAATTTCATGATTTTTATGTCACCAAATACTTGCGTGGATATTCGACTGTTGTTATTCGACATAGGCTACAAATATTACTAAGTACTTTAAATTGTTTTCTTTTTGACAGCACCATGTTCAATTCCATTGAACACAATTCAAACCAAACCAGTTTTGATTGAAAATACTCTGGCAAAAAATTTCAATGGATTGAAGCTGTCAATTAAATTTCTATTGAATGGTGGTGCATATCAGTGGTCGCATCCTATTTTATATCCGCGGAGGATACAGACCACCATTTATTCTGACCTTGCAAGATGTGTAGATGAAAGAGCTGAAAATGGTTTTGGTTTAACTTGCCAAGAATTTTCCTGCGAGAAATCAAGCTACATAATAAGTTCTTTGACTTTGATGTTCCCTCTTGATAAGAATGTCACCTTTGCTGTTGTCAGATCTCGAACTAGTTCAGCAACGCTAGCTTCTATTGATATCAAGGTTAAAGGTAAGCTAACATTGGTTTTGGTCACGAATTACTTTCATGTGAAATTTTAAAATTGACAAAGCGAAAAATGGAATAAAACAATGCATGGCAAAATAGTTTTGTAAAATACAAGCAAAGCATTACAGCTGAAGCCAGTTTTGCAAAGGTTGAGCAGCAACTATGTAGAAATAGAGATACCGGTACATTACTTTGTAGTTAATTTTATGGGTACTGCTGTTACAACTAAAATCATGTTTGTTTATTGAACAAACAATATATTAAGTTTTAAATCATGAGAAGACGCGTGACTTTTTTCACATGTATGCCCCAATGGGCCTCACGAAAAACAATCTGTATGATAATGAAAATAATACGCAAGAAGAAGCCAATGATGATGACGAGCCTAGAATTGATACAGAACAAGATGTGGCTGAAGATAACAATCGTCAGATTGCTGTTGATGACGAATGAGATGTGGAGTTGTTTGAAGAAAAAGACAATGAAGATAGTGACGACAATGTGTCGGAAAACGCAATTGAAAATGACGAAGAAAATGAAGTGAAATTACAAGTCCAAATGGTGTGCTATACATATCACGCTCAATTCTTGTGAGAAGACGAGAAAGAAACATCGTAACAGAGGCATCAAGGGTGATAGCTCAGCCCCTGAATGAAAAGGAAAGTTTACTACAGATGGAAAGTGAAGAAATCTTGAGAACTACCCTGACGTACTCTACTACAAAAGTTATGGAAGTCAGAAGAAACTTTCCAAAAGTGTGCTACTCAGCAAATATATTTTCCGTAAACCATCTTCAAGCTGGATTAGCGATAATATGAAAAGCCGGACGTGACAAAATAATTTTACAGCTTTAGAAGACTTGCGGAAACTAGCAGACAGCAATTTCATGATGCTGTCATGGGTTTGCATCGATTCAGGTTTTACTGAGATGGCTCCGGCATAATAACTTGCATACACTCCCAAAAAGAAAAGCTCATGATAAATTTGCAGCTATTTCAGAAATTTGGAATATGTTTTACCAAACATTCGCATAATATTGATTCCTGGTGAATGCATCACTGTTGATGAGCAGCTATTAGGCTATAGAGGAAGAGTTCCTGATCGAAATTATATACCATTAAAACCCCGATAATATGGACTCAAGATTTTTTGGGTATGCGAATCTAGCACTGGCTGTGCTGTAAATGCAATTGCACATGGTAGAAAAGAAGGAAACTCTGTTCACCGTAATCTGGCTCAGGATGTTGTTCTGAATCTGCTGCAAACTTGGTAAGGAACAGAAATAGACGCGTGCACTGATAACTACCGCCTTGCCCAATACCAAATTTTTATTTTGTCCAAGAGCAATAATTTTGTTTTCCCAATAGTAAATAGTTACTGCAAAATTTAACCTTGTTTGGCACAATACAGAGTCATCGCCGTGAGATACCATTGATTTTGAGACCAAAAGTAGATCTTTACAGTGGTAGATTTTCATTTAACGATGATGATGATAGCATGTGCTTGGTTACCTATCAAGCAAAGAAGAAGAAGAATCACGTGGTGCTGCTCAGTTTAAGCCACAATGATGCATTTGTAGACAACGAAGAAAAGAAAAACCACTCGTGATTTTAGATCATAATGAAAGAAAAAGTGGAGTGGACATGTTCGATTAAAACGTAGAGCAATCATTTTGTTGTCGAAAACCAGTTTGTTGGTTACTTCTTTTTTTTGCAACATGTTATATTCTCGAGCCAACAATGCATTTATACTGATGCAGAACGGTGGCTGCAGAGACTCAATAGAACAAATTTTAAGCCAGCTCTGTTTGAGTTTAGCTAAGCCTGCGATTCAAGCACGACTTAGCAATCTTGCTCAACAACATGCTGTAAAATTCCAGCTGTTTAACCCTTTAGGGATTAAAAGATTTTGATTCATAAAATTTGAGACAATTCCTTAATTGTTTGGTAACAACAAAATTACATTAAAAATCAGAAAAACTCTTATTAGGTCATAATGATATAACAATTAACAATCATGTAACATATGTGTTACATTATCTTTCAAAGGGTTAAATGGGGTTTTACGTGCACCGAAACTTTTGCGATACATTGGGCACACCAACTACACCAAGCAGACCCAAAAAATCCACTGCATGCAAAATGATACCCGTTTAAAGTGTGATGATTGCAAAAACACTGCTTGTACGCCGCACTGAGTTGTTGTAATAACATGAAATTGCCAAAATGTGCTGGTGTCTGAGAATTTAAGTTTTTTGGGTTTTGTTTCGTGTTTGTTCAGTAAAACGTATTCACAATTCTGTGTGTTCTTTAATCTCGCTTTGCTTTTTTATCAACGTTTGAGTTTTGTGCAGCAACTAGTTACAGTGCTTGTAACCGTGATTAAATCAAGTTAGGAACTAATTACAAGGCCAAAAAAGGTTTAAGACAGCGACTACAAATTGTAGTCGATTGTACCTATAAATGTGTAGATTTTACTGTCCTTATAAGGGCTAATAACATTGTGGTACGAGTTATTAAACCATGCTTCAGCTGCAAGATGTCGAAAGTAGTTAGACTCAACTTTCAAAGTGCATGTGTTACTTCAATCAATTAAATGATCTAAATTGGTAAACACTTAGCGTGTTCTAAAATATCAGAAAAAATTCGAAGAATATCGATAGTTGGGAGAATTGCGGTTAAAGTTTTTTTGTCGTGAAAACATTACCAGCATTTAAAACCACTCTTTTTGACGGAGCTGATATTGCAGTTCGGCCAAAATATGATTGACCTAAGCAAAAAGTGTTGCTAGTTCTTTACATTGTATGTACGGTAGATTTAGAGATCAACATTACAATTAACAATTATATTTCCCAAATGCATTTCCATCTCAGTGGATACACTTTTTAAACTTCTTTTATTGAATCAGAAGCCACGAAGCCCAATAAATTGTTTTTTGCTGGAGTTTCCTCATTTAAACAAAAACTTTATTTATTAGTGTTCAGCTTACTTGACGCTGCTGTTACTTTTAGATTAGTTACGATTTTGTAGGATCTTGGAGTATCAGTGGAGGTAGATCACTTGAAATTGTTTTTCAATCATCCGATCACAATTCAGTGGGAGAGTTTCGATGCCGTAACAATAGCATATTATTGTATTACATTAAAACCAGAGTTACTTCAAACAAAACAAAATATTTTTTCAGTGGGAAGGTGGCTTAACATGACAATCAGGCAGCTTGGCCTATGGGAAGGTCTTCTTGCCTAGATGTGGACTTTGGATAGTGAGCTCAAATATCCATGTTATAAAACATTTTAAAACGACAGATGTTGATGGCGTCTTTTTATTTGAAAACAGCTTTTGATGTCACGGGCGTACTCTAAACTAAGTTTGATATAACAACTACAGTCAAGTTTTGTCATAACAGTTATAATATTTAGTGTTAAAGTTAGTTGTTTTCCCAAATTTTATGGGCCCGAGAAAATTTCACTTTAGTCAGAAGAATAAGACATATCAACACAATGCTCCAACGGTATAAAACTAAAAACAAAAGGTTGTAAACCGTACAAGACAGAACGTCCTATTGAACTGCAAAAACACTGTAATTGGAGGCGGTTGTTATTCTTGTTTTGATTTAACAAATTTTGTTGCCAATTTGAGTAGTTTTTGCAAAAATAACATTTGCAACACAATAGACAGAGCCTCAGAACGTTTTGTAAAATACCACTGTCAGTAATGCTGGGATTAGTTGTCGAGATGTGCTTTGAAGTTTCCAAACTTCTTTTATTTTATGATCTGTTTCCAAATGCACTTAGCACAATTTGCTATTTTTAAATTTACACCTTAGAATCTGACAAGTTTTTTCCAGTGTCACAGCAACGTAGCTATCGAACGCAAGACCATTTTATGATGGTCCGGACAATGTGGCATTTATAGCAGTGAGCTCTGGCAACTGCAATATATTGCTCTTATAGTAGGCCGACAAATTATTTCAAAGATAAGAAAGCGATTAAAGAATAAAAAAGATATTTGTGTTCTTGCGTTTTGAAACCGGCCGTTTAATGTTTCTGCCAGTAGTTTACTTTCTACTATTGAGTACCCAGTTTTACAAAAGGTATATATAAGTCCTGTACGATGCACTGCTTAATAAAATCAGCGTCTTTGCTTTTGCAATATAATTTTGGCTTGCTAGTGTAAGTTTACAATGCTTAAAAACCGAAAAGTTTATACTTTACCAGAATTAAGGAAATAAGAAGTCGAAAATGAGATCAAACGAGGAAATTCTTAAAACCTGGATCCCAAATGTCAAATTCTTCTTTTGCCGCATGCGCAATGAGCATCATTAATGAATTTTAACACTGGGCTGATTTTTTGTAGGTGGCAATGCATAATTATCCTTTGAATAAGCATAGGGCCACCAAAATTAAAATTGGGGATGAGCGTCACAATTAATGTTGTTTTGCGATTACAAAAATAAGTGATTTGATATTACGTATACATCACGACTTGTTTCTACCTCTTCGTTATGATATTTGTGACACAAAGCTTCTTCGTGCATTGGTCCGGAATAGAGCAAAGGCGACCATAACTCAGAAAACCGGCGCGATGGTGCAGTGGTTAGAGCGTCCACATTGTAGTCGGTAGACCTGGGGTTCATTCCTTAAGTCCAGTCATACCAAAAGACTTTAAAAAATGGTATTCACAGCTTCCCTGCTTGGCGCTCAGCATGAAAAAGGGATAGTGTGGAGAACAAGCCGGCAAGCTTCCTTGTTGTGTCCTTGGGCAAGGCACTTAACGGGACGCCTCCACCTTTATGTGGCAGACAGGTGGCCCCACCCGTACTTCACCGGATTATAATTGTGAAGTTGCTAACCCAGCATGTCAGACGACTCTTGGGTACCCACCAGTGGCAGTCCACCTTGTTGGTGGTGGGGCTACCAGTCACTCAAGACTGGTTCGAAATGGGCTGCCATCTTCCCCTAGCCTAATATCAATTAGGTTGACGGCATGAACCTGAATTACCGTTCATGCCGTACCTCCATCCCAAGGAAGAGGAGGGGTAAACACACACAAACACACACCATAACTCAGAAGAAGAACCAGAGAATGTGGACAATGCATCCCTTCCACAGCTTTTATTCATCTTGGTTTCGTGAACTTATTTGCATTTGTCTTGAAAAAGAATTTTGTTTAAAAAATTGGACTTTGAATAAAATAATAATTTTTATTTATACTGCGGTTTCTAGCTTATCAAAATCACTTCTAAGTGATACAAAAAGTAACAGTTTTTGAAACATATCTCAACCAGTAATAAGTGCTTTAACCCATTGAGAAATATACAATAAGTTGTAGTCCGGAGCATAAAACCTGAAAACGAGTATACGCTGCCTCCCGTTCCCAAAACTATTTATGCTCTACTTTCAGCCTTCATCCTCTCAAAATATTTTGCATGGATTTGCTCTACTGATAATCGCTTGGCGACTTCTTTAAACCAAAACTATTTTTGCAATTTTAGTTTGGTTTGAGTGACAAATCTTGATACGCTGTCAAATATGGTTGATGACAGCTATAGCTTAAGAAAATTTGGACTGCAGTACCGTGGCTTAGGCTTATCAAATTTCCACTCTAGGCTGTACTAGTTCCGTAACTTTTCTTAAGCAAAACTTCTAATGTGTGGTACATACGACATACTGTATATTTGCTAAATTTGTAGATATTATTGTGACCGCAAAATTTGCACAAATTGAGAAACACAAATTAATTTTGACAAAACACGTGAGGTTTGTTCTAATTAATCTCAACTTTGTATTGCATCAGGTAGATGATTTTTGACAGTCCTTAAGTTATTTTTTGGGTTCATCATTTGACATTTAAATGATATATTTATTGCATAGAAATCTTTTTATAATCAAATCGTCATTTTGCGTTGATGTAGATTTTGGTTAGTCAGCCTAGGTAATCCTATTACGTGAGATTCTGAAATGACAAATTGATGGCGCATGCATTTCTATCAGCAAACTGATCTACGTATAAACTTATGCTTTGCTGGCACGTCTTTTCAAGAATTGAGAACGACGACGACTACACTGCTTCACCCACCACCTATCTGCTACATAAAAGTGAAAGTGTTCATTAGGCGCCGTTACCTGTGAACACATCAAGCAAACTTGCCGGCTTTTCTTCAAAACTGTCTTTTTGTGTCGGCAGCTAGCAGGGAAGCTGTAAATACCGTTTTAAAGTGTTCGATATTACTTGACATGGGAACTAAACCGAAGTCTACCCGCTGCAAAGCGGACGCTGGAACCTCTACGTTAGCGCGCATCACAACACCGATTTGCTTTTTGTGGTATTTCTGGCAGGTTCGAAACCACGTTCTGTGCTGCAACTGCCATCAACTCTTGCCGTAACAGTTGCAATGCTAAGATCTAAAGATACTTGTTTTTCAGAAGATTTATTAAAACGTAAAAACTTCAACCTCTAGAAATGTTATGTACACGTTCATTAAATAAAAATGGTGATTCTCTTCGCTATAGAAACAAAAGCGTAATGACGACATCGCGTATTTTTGAACGTCAACAAGTTTTTTCCGCAATTCTGAGCTGCTCTTACCAAACAACAATTGCACTGCAATATATGAAGCCGCAGATGAAAGCCTTTCACGACATTGTCGGTGATGCTAGGTCGAGTTGCCCAAATTTGCTTTACAGTTTCGAATTACATTTTTTTCTGCTTAAACGAACTTGCTTTGCATTGCTTTTTTATAATTTTCTGCTAGTTATCCACCAAGTCGAGAAAATTACAATGCATTTTCCACCGAAACAGCTGCGTAATTATCAAACGCAAGACAATTTGATCATTTATTTCAGTAAAGAGGAATTTTAGAGAGTCTACAGAACTAATGTTGTTTTGCAAGCTGTAGTTGAAAATTTCAGGCACATTAAGTTAATAAGTTAATGCTAAGTGACAAAGCCTCAGAAACAATAAAAGAAAATATTTGCTTGCATGTGCTTTCAAAGTCTGGCAATCATATTTTCGACAGTGGTCTGCTTTCGGCTGGTGGAGCTCCATTTACCCCAAATATGTGAGACAAATTGTACTCCGTACATACTGCTATTAAAATCTTTACTTTTTGCTACGTAATTTTTCCTCAATGGCTTGGCCTAACTACGTTGAAATCATTAAAATTTTTTGTAGTTAGTTTAAGTTCGGGAAATCAGTAGTTAAAAAAATAACTAAATTCTGGGAATTCTCAAACCTGAGATCCCGAATGTCAAATCCCTTTTGAGCATCAGCAAAAGAGCCCATTTATCTTTGAGATTTGATATTGCACTAAACAATTATTTCTTGTAGAATGCAGAATCAGGCCAGGTAGACTACTTGAAGTTGTTTCCACTTCATCCAATTACAACGCAGTGGGAGAGTTTAGATGTCCTCAAAATCAATACGTAGCTTATTCCAATAAAACACGGGTTTTCTCAAACAAAACCAAATGTCTTGCTACAGCTCAGTGGAAAGATTCCGGTCTTTTCCAATGCTGGACAAGTGAGTGTTGTTAGCTTAAAGTTTTTGAATTAAAATGAAAGTAGCTTAAACTTTACTCTTGGGACGTTTTCATTTAGAGTGCTAATTATTTTATAGGCTGCAGTATTGGTTCCGGCAAATCACTTGAGGTTGTTTCTCGATCATCCAACTATAACGCAGTGGGAGAGTTTAGATGTAGTCACAACGGAAGTTTATATTATTCCAATAAAACAAAAGTTGTTTCAAACAAAACTAAATGTCTCGATCAATGGGAGGATTCCGATGTTATTCAGTGTTGGACAGGTGCTGTGTTTTCGCGATTATTTATTGCGTTTTGCCTGCAGCAATTGTAGGAGTCGTAATTTTCTCTGCTTGCTGATATTTATCACGTAGGCGTTTTATCTGAATCTAAATCATAAAGAACTAAACTACAGGGTGGTCAATAAATCAGGTAACATTTTGAAGCTAGAAACAATAATATGATCTATTATAATCTATTAGATTAATATTATTTATGTATTTGAGTGTTTGTTTCTTTTTACATTTTATTTGATAGAAAGAAATGGACAACAATTAACAAAATAAACATATTTCATGTTTGTTTTGTTTTATATTTTAGTTGATGGTACTTAAATATATGTATATTGCCCACATTATTTTTTTACCTTAAAATGTTACCTGACCTTTTGACCACCTTGTATTTGCTTGAACAATTATTACCATTACTGATGTTTATGTATGTGTGAAATGAAAGTTTGTGCCTTAAAAACTAATTACTACATTATTAACAGTGTTTTCCCCAAATATGCCACTTCCATGCGGGCACGTGGATGCTTGTTACCCGATTATTTGTCCTCATGCCCGGTTTGCCTCCTTTAAAATCACCACTTAAATTTCTTAAACAGTGAATCGGTCAATCAACTATTTTGCGCGTTTCATTTGTAGCATTAAATAATTGACTGATTGATATAAGCTTTACACTTTCTTCCCTGCTGTGCGTTTCGTTTGAAAAACTACTTCGTTTGCATATTTTTGCAACCGTTTCAAAGAACAATGCATCAATCGTAAGTGTTGCAGATGTATATTAGCTCTTCATTTGGTGATTGCAGTGATCCAACATTTAACATAATATTATACCTCCTTTGAAGTGGCTTGTGACCGTATATTTTGTATATCTTTTGGAAAATAACACACAGTTTTTGATATCCCGGTCTTCTTTGTCTTCTCCACTTTCTGTCTTTATTGGTCTACAAATAGTTACATGCTGCTTTTTCCTAGTGAATTTTAATGCTAACTTACAAGGACAAATTATAAGAAATTATTGTACAATTTCTCAACATAAAACTTAAGTTGCCCAAGGACATGACCCAAACCGTCTTTGTTGTTTCTGTGTACCTCTTTGTGTATTTCATCTGATCAGTTTTGGGTTCTGAGGGTGCCAAATTCAACCTAGTTCAGGTGCAGCTTACCCACATGACGTAGCCATGAGTATGGTTATACTGTTTGAAGATGAATTGTTGTTATTTGTCAGTTTTTGCAAATAAGTACCGTTTATTTTTTGAAACGTGTGATTTGGGTAATAAATTTGGCAGACTGCAAATAGATTAAGGGCACCGTGACTTTTTTTCAGTGGCCGAAACAAATCTCATACATTTTTATGTGCTTGTAGCTGTGTTCTTACCCATGCAAATTTTCAGCTCCTTCAAAAGTTTTTGTTTCTGGAAATTTGAATGTAACAGAAGGTGATAGCATCAGTTTGAAATGTGAACATCAATCAAGTTTTCCGGCTTCAAATGGTTCTGTTTTCTTCTTTGATGGTGCACGAACTTACGTTGAAGAGGTAAAAAAGTGGGTGTAAAACGTTTAGTTTGTCATAAGAATTGGCTTCTTTACTTGCAATAACATTCGTGTTCTTGTGTTGTGTTCTGCATTTTTTAAGTAGCGTGTTGTTATTTTTGTCAACAACGCACTTGGGTAAGCTGAATTGTCGTTTATGGCAGCAATGTCGTTAGGCCCGGTGTTTAAACTTCACTATAGTTACGTTATTTTGACTATGAGAAGGAAACACGTCGTCAATTTTTGTCTTCTGGATGTACCGCTAGGATGGAGTTGTACTGTACTAGCATCATTAGTAAAATACGAAACGAGTCTAAACATGTTTCAATAAAATTAACAACTTTCATCTGCTGTTGCGGTAAAATAAAAAGATGAAATTCAATTTTCTACTGGTATTTTTATTGCTAAACGTTGTTTAAAAGTGCAACTTATTTGATATCTGTAGGGTTGCAGTAACGCAGGTCGCTATATGTAGTAATGAATCTTGTTTTGTTGTTACTTTTTTTTCAGCTATTTTGATTAGTTGTTTGAGGCTGTTTGGCATGGAAACAAAATAATTCTTGCTCAAGTGCTTGCTCATTGTGTAGAATTACGTATTCCCGGTAGCGTATCGTATTATTCCGCCATGCCTTTTTGTTTTGATCCTAGAATGGTTTTTTGAAACGATAACTGAGCTTGAAAGAAATGCTTTCTGCGGAAAAAAATCCGGCTGGCTTTAAAAAAATCCTTGAATTGGCTTTTTTAGATTAATGTTCTTATTCTAAAAATTTCTGCTCGTTTTTTAGTGTTGCACACTTTTTGTTTTTGCCAATAACTGACGGTATATGTTCTTGCAGCATATTTTAATTTTATCAAGAAGGTTTTCACATTTATAAGATGTGGTTTTTGCTTTTTAACCAAAGCTATATCTATTGTCGTTCAATACACTTTTAATTAAATTGCTATGCAGATCCATTGTTAGTATGTGTAAAAGTTGGCTGTATGGTGCAATGGAATGTTTCCAGACTAAAACTGGAACATCTGCGAGTACAACGTTTAGAATTTTCCGTAACATGCTGCATGGTCTAGCGAAACCATGGTATGCTTTTTCCCATTATGGTAGTCAACTGAACACTGTGAAATCATTTTTGTAGTGGCCCAATCGTTTCTCCCTATTGTGTTCAAAGAGTTGATTAGGATTTGATGTATAATCATTTCATTTTAAAACATCGCTAGTGTCTTTAGTATTAAGTTACATTTTGCTGTGCAAGCCATGTTAATTTACTTGGCTGAGGCTTTAAAAAATTTCGTAAACTTTGTCCTCCGATTTGAAATGCAATGAGGGTTTCGTTTATGCATTATTGTTTTAGAACGGAATATTTATTATCAGCAGATTACAGAAAACAAAACACAACCAATCAGTTTTTTGTCAAGTTCAATCTCCTTACGTAGAACTTGTTGATCCGTTGTCTGGTCAATCACAGCAACATTATATCAATGTTTTGTGTACGTGTGATCAATTAAACGTTTTCCTTGAGATTTGCTCATATATACGGTATCCAGTAAATCAGTCCATTTAACAGGATAGATAATAGCTGACTCTAATTCATAAGTTTAAAACAAGTTTTAAAGCAGAAGTTAATAAAGTTTGTTTAAATTACTATGAGATTTATTTAAATTACCATGAACTTGCCTGAAGTGCAATGTTGATTGAAAGTCAAATAGGTCTTGGTTTATTTCTTGAATTAGGATTTTTGTTGTGTCGTACACTTTTAGTTTTATAAGCGGCATGTCATAGTTTGTTTTCTTAGTTAGAAATTGCATCGTTTTAATTAGTACCGGTTGATCATCACTAATCCGGCAATCAGTTAGCCGGACAATTAGTTATCCGGCACTAATTTGACCTAGAAAACAGTACCTGTACTCTATATTGTAATTTCAAATTTTCCTGGTCACCGCGCCAGCTTTGTACTGTACTGTACTGCACTGTACCTGTACCTGTACCAATTATTTTACCTGTATTGCATTAACATTTCACTTGTCTTTTCTTTATTAACCAAATCGAACTGATTTAGAGGATATTTTAATTTTAAGATGAGTTGGTTAGCAACTGGATTTGTGTATTCTAAGATAATAAATGACTATTCCGGCACGCTTCATGTCTCAATGATTCCGGATTAGTGATGGTCAAACTGTAGTATTAACTGACATAACTGTTTACTGCAATAGCAATTGTCCGATGGCACATTCGCATGGAAGTTTTTATGGTATTATTGTGCCATGCCTTTCTGTTTTGATCCTAGAATGGGTTTTTCGAAACGATGATTAAGCTTTAAAGAAATGATTCTTGCCAGTAGAAATCCGGCTCGCTTTTGAAAAACTCCTTGAATTAAATTATTGTTACAAATGACCATTTTTAGTTTAATGCTCTTTTTCTAAAAGTCTTGGTATGTGTGTTAGTGTTGCGTACTTGGTAGCTACCAGCATGTATTATTGCAGCATATTTTAATTTTATCAAGAAGGCTTTCAAATTTATAAGATGTGGTTTTTGGTTTTTAACCAAAGCTATATTTTTTGTGTTTCAATTTACTTTTAAATAAGCTGTTTTGCAAATCCATTATTAGTAAGTGTAAAAGTTGGCTGAATGGTGCGGTGGAATGTTTTCAGACAAGTAGATGGAATGTTCCTAGACATCTGCGTGTATAACGCTTAGAACTTTCTGTAACACGCTGCATGGTCAAGCGAAACCACAATATGCTTATTCCGATTATGGCAGCTAACTTAAGACTGTAAAATCATTTTTGTAATATCTCAAACATTTCTCCATCTTGTGTTTGAAAAGTTAAATAAGATCTTATCTATAATCATTTCATTTTAAAGCATCTTTGGCTTTTAAGTTACACTTTGCTGTACAAGCCATGTAGGTTTGCATATCTGAAGCTTTAAAACAATATGTGAAAATTTCTCTCTGACTTGGAATTGAGGGTTTCGTCTATGCATCATTGTATTCATTACTGCTTTAGAACGAAACATTTATAATCAGCTGCTTACAGAAAGCAAAACACAACCAATCAATTTTTTGTCAAGATCAATCTTCTTATGTAGAACTTGTTGATCGATCGTCTGGTACAGGAGTGGCCAACCCGCGGCTTTTTGGGTTTTGGATTGCCGCTTTTTTTACCCAACTTTGAGTTCAGTGATTGAGAGCGGTGATGTGTAAAGTGAAGGGGAGCATGTTAAATTCCTAGGCCGGAGAATGTCACACAAGGTTAATACTGTCTTAGAAATTGATCCCAAAAAAATGCTGGTCATATCTCTACCTTTAGGATAAAAATATAGCATTTGCAATGCTGAGTAGACCGATCCCCAAAAGAAAAAAGGTCAGCACCCTTTGCTCGCAAGAAAAGTGCAAAAGTTCAGAGTAGCAGCCATGTTGCGGCTCTTTTAGTGATGGTCTATATCGATTTTGGCTCTTCGCGCAGCACCTGTTGGCCACCCCTGGTCTGGCCGATTTCAGCGACGCTTTGTGTTCGTGTGATCAATTAAACATTTTCTTTGAGATCTGCTCACATGTACAGTATAAATCAGTGCATACAACAAGTTGAAATATAGCTGACTCCAATTCATAAAATAAAAAACTGTTTTAAAGTACAGGTTTAAATTACCCTGAACTTATCTAAAATGCTTATGTTGATTGATTGTCAAATAGGTCTTGGTTTTTTCTCTTGAACTAAGATTTTTGTTGCGCCGTACACATCTAGTTTTATGAGCGGCCTGTCGTAGTTTATTTTTTTAGTTAAAAATTGCATCCTTTTAATTAGTAGTATTAAGTCATACAGCTGTTACTTGTTATTGCAATTTTCTAATGGCATATTCGCATAGAATTTTATTTCAGTTCGTCCATACATCACTTCACCTCAACAATGCTCGTGGGTAATGAATACTGTTGGACTTTGTAACATTTCATTTCAATCTAATCCAAATGCACAATTCAAATCTGTTATATTTAATGGTAATTATATGGGTTTCGTACATAGTTGATAAACAGTTTAATGAAGCATACGCTGTATTTATTCCAATGCACCTCATACTGCAACTGTCGTTTTCAGAACTTTGTTATTCAGGGACTGACGTCACTTATTTAAACGATGCAAATAATTTGGTTCACTCATCCACAACCCAACAATATTTCATTTTTATTAGAGACCAGGTAATTAGCTTTGTCGATTATTTCTATACGTAAATGTGAAAGCAAAGAAGGCTTTGCTATCTAACTTTTTGAAAAGCTACTGCTTCGTAGATTGCGTGTTTGCCACTACTCATCTATGTGGTCATCTATTTAGAGTAAAGTTGTCTTACCTGAAAAATGCTGATGACTTTTGAAGTGTTGGTAAACTGTGATAAAAACTGCTGAAATGTTGCTTCCTGTTGCTTATACAAAATGATCATCTCATGTAACATTTTGTTGGTTGTTTTTTGCGACCTCGACGACTGTAGCCTTACCCCGTAATCGTGGCAGTCTCTTGAATCCAATTCAATGCTCTGCACTTTAAAATATCAACATTTATGGTAGTATCCGTGCTTTGTCACAAGTTGGTAGAAAAACAGCACTGCAACGCGTATTATGCAATACGTAATAAGTACTTTTCTGCAACTTGACAATATGATAGATATCTTAGTGCAGCCAAAAATTTGCCATTAATGTACTATAGTCGTCACACTTAAGATTATGCAGTCTAGTTAATACCGGTACGTGACACCAACAACTTGTTAATGCTGAAGACACTTTTCTATATAACAAATATAAATTTTGGTTTACCAGGTTAACAGCAATTTAAGTGGATTCTACGAACTGATTCTTCACTCAAATGGATTTGGTGAAACAAATATATCATTCCAAATTTATGTTGTTGATCAACTGCCTTGTAAGAAACAGTACACTACATCTGCAATGTCACAACCGACACCTTTTAATTCATTTATTATAACTATTTGCCTAAGTATTGCAGTTGTATTTTCGATTATTTCTGTTATACTGCTGATCGTATATTGGAGAGAGAGATATTTCTGGAAAGTATAGAATTATTTGCAGTGGTGGTGTGAGGATGAGTTTCAATGTTTAGTTATTTATGTATCTAGTTATTTATGTATCTACCTACTGTATATCTTTAGATAATAAACAAACGTCATCAGTTACTGTCACAATCAGCTGTGAATTTTTTCATGTACTGCAACTAATGCTAAATTGAAATGCAAATGGAAAAAAGTGTACGTTTACCAGATCCAGGAAATTAAAAAAAGTGTTCTTGGAAACACAAATTTTAGTATTTAAAAAACATCATTAATTATGTCTTTCAATTTACTTTTAAAGTGGAGCTGATAAAAGATGGTTGTAGATGACATAGAAGCCCTTAATATTAGAAAAGCTTACCTTAAGAAATAAGGTTACGATAATGAACTAAAAAGCTTCGCAAATATAGGGCTAGTTAAAAACTGTTTCTTAGTTTTAAGGCAACTCGCTCTCTTGCAGATAAATAAAAGTGCGCCGGGCCCCCCTGAGGTTTCCTTCAAAAACGTATCTACAGAGAGCTCACGAAACAATTAATTTTGAGATCTTTTCATTGCTGTATCAATGATTTAATAACTTTGAGCTATAGTTGCCAACGACATCAATCATTGAAAGGCGAACATAAAATACAATTTGAGTATAACGTAGCAACTCTTTTGGTGTGGTTCAATAAAAGAATCTTTAATCTGATCGCTATTTTCATGCATATGTTGTTAAACGCTATTTCCTCTTTCCACTTCATACTTCCTCCTATACAATCACGTCATATTTCCTTTCGTAGGCATAATAAATACTAAATACTTAAACTCATTATTGATGCAATGTTGCTATTTTCTTTGTACATTTACAATTACAATTCTATTTGTTTATATTTTAATGGAGTGTCGCTGTTTTTCATTATTTATTTTTTGAAACATTTCTGTGCGAAATTGTTTTCCGACGCAATATAAGCCTAAACATTAAAGTGATATGTAAACAATATTCAAGCAACATGTGACTGTAATTCATGTTTTGTATTGTATTTACACTTTGCAGACTCACAAGATATTAACAGTATGCTAAATATTGGATTACTTGTGTTCAGACCTGCTTTGTAGTTACCAAACCGGGAAATTCTAGTTCATTTGTAGGAAATTATAGTAAATTGTCTATTCCAAGATCATAGCAAAACTGCAATCGCTAAGTTTGAACTTGGGACAATGTGATTGTAAAGGATGCAGAAACAGCTCTTTCTATCACGACCACGATGCAAAATTCATATGTTTGCTTTTCGTAGAATTTCAGTAGGAATTCAATCTTCTTTATTCCCTGACTTTTGTTTCTACATGATTTTCTAATTTCTCATCACAATATTTACCTTTTGTATCAGCTTATTTCGTTGTGAGTGCAATTTTGTATAGATCAATCGGAAGTGTTTGTTGTTTTTAAGAAAACAGATATCAAGATTCTTAACATTTAGATTGGTATTAGCTGTTCTCTAGCGCCACGAAATAATTTCAATTCATATTATTCCTAAATTAGTTTGCGCCTTTACAAGAAGAATAAGTTTGCCATTTAATTGCGACAGTTTGTTGGTGACCAATTGCAACCAGAAATAGTTTTAAGACCGCAGATTTTCCTGCAGTGTTTTTTTTCTTACCCGTCGTGCTTTAGTAAGTTCCTGCCACGCCACCGTATTGACAACCAGAGTTAGTCAAAATTGTCTAAAAATCTACTTCAGTAAAATTAATGTCATTTTTTCAAGTCAGTACCAAAACAAAAGTTAAGAAGGCCCAAAATGTACTTTTCTGGTATTTTGTTCCGTAGTTTTTGGTTGATGGCATTGCTATTTTTGGAAATGTATATTTAATTGTTGACTTTTTGTACCTCAAGAGATTGTTTTTTGTTTTGGAGCATTAACGTTTTCTTGCTAAATGCATATTCATTGAAACAAGCTTTTTAACATCGTACGATCAAAAAATTTTTGAGTGGGATGTGATACGTTTTTTGGTTTCTTTGGACTATGCCAATGAGAAAGGGCTGTTATTTTATGCTCTCTCTCCTCTGGGTCAGACAAAATCATTAATCTTAGAAATGACTTCTAAACAACTCTTCAAAAATTGATCAATAAATATAAATGATAATGAAAAGGTCATTATTCACCAACTAGTAGTTGTCTTCAAAATTGAAGAGGTGCCCTCACCTCAAAGATCACTACAGATTTAATTTTCAAACACCTTTTTTAGAAATGGTCGCTAGATGATGCTAAGCAAATAAGCTTTCAAGGTACATTACTCAAAACTTACCTAAAAGCCTAGGTTTTCTACAATTTGCAATTTTCTGTGGCACATGACCTTTTTTTTGACCGGTACCGACCGGTACCAAATTTTGGTACTTAAATTCAGTACCTAAAATACGATTAGTCATTATCTGCTAGAGGTTAGCCTATACCATGTAACATTATTTATTTTTGAACAGGGAATTTCTTCAAGATTCAGAAAATATCAAGTTTAAATAGAATATGCTGTCACTGACAATGAAACAGCCGCTTGTTTACACCCTTCCCATTTGTTGAGAAACAAGGGGAATACAGCAAACTTTGATTTAGAGAAGCAAAACTTCTGCTAGCTTTTAAACTTGTATTTCGCTTCAGGTCACCTTGGAAATTTGATACAAATTGACGACTTTATTGGTGAAACATTTGCAATTTATTTTATCTTTTTATAGGGTGCAGTTTTGCTAAAAATTATAATTTAGTGAAGGTAAGTCAAAAAATTTGGGGGGTTTTGAACTGACATGATGTACAGTACTCATTTTTGATCAGTAAATATCATATACCACTTCGTCTAAACTATTTAAAGTTATTGATTGCTGGAAAGCAAATTTGCTAAGCTTTCAAATGAGACCGGTATTTAGCAACATATCATATTTTTCATGCACTAAATTTACTTTTAGCTACTTACCATTCAAATTTGTTTGGGAGGGTTTTGAGACCCCTAAAAAATTTGGAAATTTATAAATGTAAAATTTATCATTATCGCTTGAAATTTTGTCAAATGATGCCCCAAAAGAGTAGTTTTCAGACTGTGTCAATGATAAAGGGTTTGGTTATGTGGTAAAGATGTAATCTCAATTTGATTTTAGTGTAGTTAGCACGTGCTGAGAATTTAGCCGATTTTGTCGTCTGCAATTGGGTTTTTCGTCTTTATAACCCTTTTTGGGTATAAAAATCCACGAACTAGGGCACAAATTATACATCATCCGATGCGTGAGGAAATAAGCGTGATCTTTTGAAATTTTTATGAAAATCGGATGAAAAATAAAGTCACAAATCGATTTTTTAGTAAACTAATTTTGTAACTCAATTTGAAAAAATTTGAGGTAAACACTGAAAACACGAGATCATCAATCGATGATCGCGGGAGCGAAAGAGTTAATTTGATTCAAGTGTACGCACCTACTATAAATTCAAACGAAAATGCCATTCAAGAATTTTATAAAGATCTTGATGCAACCAAGAAAAATGCAAATCTGGAGAAATGCTTTTGGTCATCGGTGATTGGAATGCAAAAATTGGTTGTTGTGTGGAGCAACCCATGGCTGGTGGTTATGGTCTAGAAAATAGGAATGAAAGAGATTTACTGGCTGACTGGTGTCGTGAAAATAGTATGGTCGTAACAAATACTTGATTCAAGAATCATTTGAGAAGTTTATATACACGGAGATGTTTAGGTGATTTAACCAGAAACCAAATTGATTATGTTCTGTCATCAAAAAGATCCAGAAATTCCATCCTTAATTGCAAAACCTACCCACAATCAGATTGTAACACTGATCACATTTTGCTAGGAGCAACTTTGCGACTGAAACTTAAAACTTGTACAAAATCTAAAGTAACATTGAAAAAAGATTACAGCTTATACAAACAAAAAGAAATCATAAAGAATATCTACACCAAAACGGAAACTGCTTTATTAAAACAACAAGTAGTGGACAACAACGATGTAAATGAATGGTATGAACTCTTGAAAAGTGACAACCATAGCATAAGAAGAAGTTCCTTTACAGTACTTCCCAAGAAGGAACAAGTAAGTTGAATGAACCCTGAAATCCAAAATTTGCTGAAAGAGAGAAGCACAAAACATGACTCAGTTGAATTTCAAAAACCTCGATAAACTAATCAAATCAAAGTGTATTTGTGCTTATGAAGAGTACTTGGATAAAAAATGCGATGAAACAGAAGCACTTTATCGATTTAATCCTAAACAAGCACATAAACGTATTAAAAAACTGAAATGTAATAAATTTACTAATTCATCTGGGATTTATATCATTTTCTTCAAACAATTTTGTTTGAAGAAAATGATATTAAACGTCGCTGGTTAGAATATGTCATAGAGCTATATGACGAACCAAATAGATCTGCCCCTCCCTTATATTTCAAAGCGCCATTAAATGAACCAATAATTTTGAAAAGTGAAATTCAAAACGCACTTTCGAGTATGAGAAACGGGAAAACTCTTGGCTCAGACAAAATATCTGCTGAAAATTTTCAAGAATTAGTTCATTTTGGCCTGGATCTTTTACAGTTTATTGCAAATGCAACTTACAATGAAGGAGTATTTCCTGATGAACTCTATAAATCAACTTTTGTAACTCTATCAAAGAAATCAGGTGCTGTCGACTATGAAAATTTTTGTACAATATCATCAATGAGCCATGTGACCAAAGTAATACTCCGGGTTACCATGTTCTGAATCAGAAATAAAATACACCCGGAAATATCTACTGAACAATGTGGATTTATGAAGAATAAACAAACGAAAAACGTCATTTTTGTGCTTCGCATGCTGAGCAAACGGGCAATACAAATACAGCAAACAATGTATCTCTGCTTTTTGAATGGAAAAAAGCATTTGACCACGTAAATCATGAAAAACTTCTTCAACTTCTTAACAAAATTGGCATTGATAGCAAAGATCTTAGGCGTACCCAACCATTGTATTATGAACATACTGCTAATCTAAAAATTGGTAATGACGTAACTGGTGAAACACAAATCATAAAAGGGGTCCGACAAGGCTGTGTTCTATCTCCAGATCTGTTTAATCTATACAGTGAAATTGATTTGCATGGCATCAGTGACTTTGAAGAAATAAAGGTGAATGGAGTTAATTTAAACAATATACGTTACTCTATTGACGCTGCCTTCATTTCAATGTCACAATGGCAGCTACAAAAGATGCTAAATGAACTAGAAAAAATTGGTGAACAATATGGAATGTCAATCAATGTCAACAAAGCAGAATGTCTTGTAGTTACTAAACTGGAAAAGGTACCAAGACTCACACTTTCCTTGAGAGGAAACTCAATTAAACAGACAGAGCATTTTCGATATCTTGGTTCACTTGTTTCAAGTAACGGAAAGTGCACTAATGAAATAAAGAGAAGAATTGCACTGGCCAAACAAGCATTCATAGTCTTGGAATATAACCTCCGTAACAAGAAGATGAGTTTCAGAATCAGATTGCGTTTGTTAAAGTGCTATTTATGGTCGGTTTTCTTCTATGGTTGTGAATCTTGGACTATGACAACGAAACTATCAAGAAAGTTAAAGCATTGGAAGTTTGGTTTCTACGGTGAATGCAACGCATTTCATGGACTGCTCACGTTACCAATAAAACTGTTCTAAAACAAACCTGCCAAGTTCGACAGCTTCTTAACACAATCAAAAATAGGCAGTTGCAATTTCTTGGACATATTACGGGACAAGAGAACTTGGAGCAAATTTTAATTATTGGACGTATAAATGCGAAACGTGCACGGGGTCGTCAAAGGTACAAATACTTGAATCAATTAAAAACATACACAAAGCTTAATACAGAAGATCTGCTGCATTCTCTCAAAGATAGAAGAAAATGCAAAAACATTCGCATTAATGCCGCCGAGTCCTGGAACAGGCGTGGAGCTTAATAATGAATGATTTCTTTAAGATTAACTCTTTTGCTCCCGCGTGAAAAGCGAAAATAAATGTCCCTAAGGTGGCAGCGCGAAAAACTGTCATAATCAATCATAATTAATCCTAATTATGTACCTCAAGTTTGTTTGTAAATCATTACTCAGCTGTCTACTTCTACATTAAGTGTGATATATCGTTGAAATCTACATTTCTTGAGGATTTCAAATAGAAAAAAAACATTTTTTTGAATATGCAAAGTTTATGCAAATGAACCCCCCCAACTGGGGGGTAATTGTCTTCAAAATTAAAGTAGTACCCTCAACTCAAAGATCACTACAGATTTTATTTTCTACCAATTTTTTTAGAAATGGTCGCAAAATGATGCTAAGCAAATAAGCTTTCAAGGTACATTACTCAAAACTTACCTAAAAGCCTAGGTTTTCTACAATTTGCAATTTTCTGAGACAAATGACCTTTTTTTTGACCGGTACCGACCGGTACCAAATTTTGGTACTTAAATTCAGTACCTAAAATACGATTAGTTATTATCTGCTAGAGGTTAGCCTATACCATGTAACATTATGTAGTTTTGAACAGGGAATTTCTTCAAGATTCAGAAAATATCAAGTTTAAATAAAATATGCTGTCACTGATAATGAAACAGCCGCTTGTTTACACCCTTCCCATTTGTTGAGAAACAAGGGGGATACAGCAAACTTTGATTTACGAAAGCCAAACTTCTGCTAGCTTTTAAACTTGTATTTCACTTCTTGTCTCCTTGAAAATTTGATACAAATTGACGACTTTAGTGGTGAAACATTTGCAATTTATTTTATCTTTTTATAGGGTGTAGTTATTCTAAAAAGTATATTTTAGTGAAGGTAAGTCAAAAAATTTGGGGGTTTTGAACTGACATGATGTACAGTACTCATTTTTGATCAGTAAATATCATATACCACTTCGTCTAAACTATTTAAAGTTATATATTGCTGGAAAGCAAATTTGCTAAGCTTTCAAATGAGACCGGTATTTAGCAACATATCATATTTTTCATGCACTAAATTTACTTTTAGCTACTTACCATTCAAATTTGTTTGGGGGGGTTTTGAGACCCCTAAAAAATTTGGAAATTTATAAATGTAAAATTTATCATTATCGCTTGAAATTTTGTCAAATGATGCCCCAAAAGAGTAGTTTTCAGACTGTGTCAATGATAAAGGGTTTGGTTATGTGGTAAAGATGTAATCTCAATTTGATTTTAGTGTAGTTAGCACGTGCTGAGAATTTAGCCGATTTTGTCGTCTGCAATTGGGTTTTTCGTCTTTATAACCCTTTTTGGGTATAAAAACCCAAGAATTAGGGCACAAATTATACATCATCCGATGCGTGAGGAAATAAGCGTGATCTTTTGAAATTTTTATGAAAATCGGATGAAAAATAAAGTCACAAATCGATTTTTTAGTAAACTAATTTTGTAACTCAATTTGAAAAAGTTTGAGAGAAACACTGAAAACACGAGATCATCAATCGATGATCGCGGGAGCGAAAGAGTTAAAAGTTGTTGAAACATAAAGCAACTCAAAAATACCTACGTTCTCTTACTTTTGTTAAATCTAATCACAATTTTGGATTTAGATGGTATCTAAGATTTACAATAACAACAAGCCAGTTGCGTAAACAACCGAGCAGTTTTTGAATGTGTAGGGAAAGACTGGAGAGGGAAAAAGTGTTTTACTAAATCACATTTCTGTTGAGGACCTAATCTTCATTTTTTTCAAAGATTTCACGAGATTTTAATAAGATTCCAAGAGTATTTTGCAAACTTTAGACACGTTTTTTGTGGTTAAGCCTATGAAGTGCCGTTCATATGATGATCCGGGTTTAGTACCAAAGTTTTGAGGGTTAGAACAAAAGGTGTGAGGAAATTAAATGTATTCAAAATGCTCGCAGCTAGTTAAAGTTGTTGGAGAACAATTGCTTGAAAGCGAACTTTTTGCTGTTTTTTTGGTTGGAAATCATTTTTTGCAGATCAACTTTGCAAATCTTAGGCTATTATCGTGCGATTTTTCAAGGAGGATTGCAAAACAACATACTTTTGGATTTCCTAAAATTTTTTTGGTCATGGTTTATATGTACCTACTAAATTCTCGTCAAACTACAGGGCCCAATGACCCTTTCATAAGGAACAATTAATTCAGCCAAAAACGGAATTGCTATTTTGTCCTCAGAGGCTTTGTGAAATATAAAATATTCCATGTGCTTGGGAGGATGAAACACAGGGCTAAAGCTCAATCACCCTGAAAATATTTAATATACTTTTTAAAATAAACATATTTCAAAAACAAAAAGGATTTAGAGACAACTTTTGTTTACTGATGACAGCTCACCGTATTTTTCCTGGTTAGCATTAAATAATAGTGCCATTTGGTTTTGAAAATTTGAACCAAAACCTTATTCATCAAAAGATTTACAAAAAATACTAACTTTCATTTAAAGTTGTTTTTGTGCTAGCATCTGGCGTTTTTATGCAACAGATAGCCTGTACAGTTTTAAGCATTTAGTTAAGCATCGATATCAGTTATAACTACTCAAGTAGCATTACTTCCACCGTTATTGACACAGGCAAGAGCAGAAGTAGTAAAAATCAAAACTACTCAAGTGAAGAGCTCATGAAAGAAAAGCCCGCTTAAATAGTTTACTCACGTAAAACTACTTTACTAGTAATCACCAAACGTAACTGAGCACCGCACCATTGCTTAAACATAATAATTTTTATGAAATCTTAACGTATCATTAGTTAAATATTTTTATGCATGATGGCAAGATATCATAGTCATTATTTTTCCAAGATGTCGTATCCAAGTCTATACACCTACTGCAGATAGCTCAGACAAATGTTCGGAGAAATTTTATGACGATCTCGATATTCCAAAAACACAAAGAAATTACACGATATTAGAATCGTCAAAAGAGATTATAAACAAAAGGTAGGGATGTAACAAAAAAACAAAGAATCTATCAACATCTTCGGCCCTTTTGATTTTGTAGAACGAAATCATAAAAGGGAACGTGAATAAGTTTTTGCCAAGCAAATGAACATATTATAACTAGTACATAGTTTAAGTAGCAACTTTGACTGCTTAATTTGGAGTTCGAAACATCTAAATGTGCGTTGCCCAAGCCAATATTAATTTTTTACGAGAAGTGCAAGACTTCGCAGAACTGTTCTTTATCAGTAGTATAGAATGGTCCATTTGGTCGCAATTGCGGGGGAGCTGGCGGGGGAGCTGACGGGGGAGCTGGCAGGGGTGCTGGCGGAGGTCCCTAACCCTAACCCTAACCCTAACCCTAGTTGTAACCCTAACCCTAATTCTAGTCTTAACCCTAGCCCTAACCCTAACCCTAACCCTAGTCTTAACCTTAACCCTAACCCTAACCCTAGTCTTAACCTTAACCTAACCCTAGTTGTAACCCTAACCCTAATCCTAGTTGTAACCCTAACCCTATCCCTAACCCTAGTCTTAACCCTAACCCTAACCCTAACCCTAGTCTTAACCTTAACCCTAACCCTAGCCCTAGTTGTAACCCTAACCCTAACCCTAACCCTAGTTTTAATCTTAACCCTAACCCTAGTCTTAACCTTAACCCTAACCCTAGCCCTAGTTGTAACCCTAACCCTAACCCTAACCCTAACCCTAGTCTTAATCTTAACCCTAACCCTAGTCTTAACCTTAACCCTAACCCTAACCCTAGCCCTAGTTGTAACCCTAGTCTTAACCCTAACCCTAACCCTAGTCTTAACCCTAACCCTAATTCTAACCCAAGCCCTAACCCTAACCCTTAACGCTAACTCTACCCTAGATCTTTTTTTTTGTGAGGGTATTAATTTTATTTGCAGGAGGTCGGAGGAAGCTAACCATAAGACACTAATTCTATAGAGGTCTGAGGGTGCTAGGTCTAAGAGAGCTAACCCTAGGTCTACCAACTCTAAAAGAGCCAATCCTAGGTCTGAGGGTGCTAGGTCTATGTGAGCTAATCATAGTTCTAAGGAAGCTAACCCTAGATTTTATTTGAAGGAGGTCGGATAACCCCAGGTTTATTAATGTTATGTAGGTTTGAGGGACCAATCTGAGGAGGTTAGTTCCAACACGGTGTTAAAAAGTTTGATGTCATGACTTGTTATTGGTTTTTTGATTTTGACATGTTTCACTAGACCGTGGGAATGTGGTTACATCCTCATTGTGCAATCCATCATGACAGACTGCGAGAATGTAATTGCATACATTATTGTGCAATCCAGGACATGATCTGTTTTTTGCATCACTAATGTGCAATCATGACATGTTTTATTTTTAGCATCACTATTGCGCAATCCATGACATGTTCTATTTTTGGCATCACTATTGCACAATCCATGACATGTTCTATTTTTGGCATCACTATTGTGCAATCCACGACGTGTTCTAGCCAGATTGCATCACTATTGCGCAATCCATCGCAGTGCTATATAAAACAAGGTTTGACCGAAAAGCATTCATTCTACAAAATGGCAGTGTATAAGTGTGACGTATGTGATAAAATATTTACTGAGAAAAGGAACTTACTGAGACATGAGAAAAATACACATGGCGGAAAAAACAGTTACTCGTGTGAGTGGTGTAATAAAGTTTATGGCAGAATTGAACATTTGCGTAGACATAAGGCAAGTACACACTTCAGGACTACTGAGGTGCAATGCTCAAAATGCAAGAAAACGTTTGCGAGAGCAGACAATCTAAAAAGACATAAATGCAAACTGACTCAAGAAGTCGAACGTTCACCTGATTCAAATGAAGACCATTCGAATAATATGACAACTAAGAAGATGTTTCCCGGCAAAACTCCTCGACCTGATGCACCCCCAACAAACGATAAGTCTTTTGATGAACCACCTATTAAAAAAAGAAGATGTTTCAAACCAGATCAACACAAGGTATTGGAAAGCGAGGAATTGACTGAATCTGATCCAGAAGTGAAAGACTTTATGCAGAAATATTGGGGAAGTATCCGGAGTTTTACAAAGGAAGGAAAAATACAAAATATATACAACATTTTTTATGATAGAGATTTCAAAGATTTAATAGAAGCCATAGCAGAGCGGATCATGACGTATCAAAAAAATCGTTTCAAAATCAATTACAGTCTTGGATTCATACTTAAAAATATAGAAACAAAGGAGTTACGTTATTATCACGCAAGCTTCAACAACGCTCAAATCTTGGAAACAGCTTTGCTGATAAACAACCAAAAGGACTTGATAAACTTTTTACATTCATTGGCGGAAGAATCCTTTTACGATGGTTTGACTCGACCCGATACGAAATGGAAGGTGGTACAAATTTCCAATATCACTTTTTATGCGAACAGTCTGAAAGATGCTCCTCTTGGAGCAGGAGCGTCCTTACCAAGCTACATCACAAACAACCATGGACTTGCAAACGTTTTAGGTAATGACAATCTTTGTTTTTTTCGATGTCTAGCAGTCCATCAAGGAGGTGATAGACATCGGTGTGAACGTGATGCCAAAAAACTGTTTAACGATTATTGCATGCATTTTGATATTGTTCCCAACACTTTTGTTGGTGTGAATTTGGTTGATTTTATAGACTTAGAGGATTTTTTCAAAATTAATCTTGTTGTTTACGAGTTAGAGGAGGGGGTTGGTAAATTGATTCAACGTAGCCGGGAATTGTATTCTGAAACAATGAGATTAAATATTTGGAAAAATCACCTAAGTCTCATTGTTGATTTTGAACATTATTGCCGTGTATATCAATGTATTCATTGCGGGAAACTTTGGGCCCGAAACAATCATTATTACCGGCACACGAAAACTTGTAAAACCACAGTTCGTGATCATTTCCCAGGGGGTATTCATAAAAACCCAGCCACAGTATTCGAAAAACTTGAGGAAATCGGTATCTGTGTCCCCGCAAACGAAAGATTTTTTCCATATTTTGCCTGCTACGATTTTGAAGCCTATTTTTCTCAAGAACATTTACCTGGAAATGGACCAAAATTAAGTTTTGAAGCACGTCATGTGCCCTTGAGTGTTGGTATTGCCACCAACGTACCAAATTTTGAAAATGGAGTGTGCTTTGTCACCAACGGCAATGAAAATGATTTGGTGGAAAAAATGTTAAAACACTTAGAAGATGCATCAAATGCTGCCTATGAAATTATGAAAAGCAAATTTGATTATGTATTTCAAGCATTAGAACTCAGCGAAAATGTTAGAAAAGAAAATTTGACCAAAGAATTTGAAGCCTACTGCCGAGAATTAATCGTTATTGGCTTTAATTCTGCCTCCTACGATCTAAATTTAATCAAGCCAACACTGATACAGCAGCTATTGGGTAAAATTGATTTTGTCATTAAAAAAGCCAACAATTATTTGTGCATCAAAACTGAAAAGTTGAGATTTTTGGATATTCGGCATTTTCTGGCACCTGGGTTTTCTTATCGAAAATTTCTAATTGCTTACGGCAGCGTCCAAACAAAATTTTATTTTCCATATGAGTTTATGACCGATCTGACAAAATTACAAAGCGGTTTGCCAGATCACCAAGCTTTTTACTCCTCATTGACCAAATCAAACATTTCAAAGGACGAATATGAACTTGTGAAAAAAACATGGATTGAAAAAGGCTGGCACACTTTAAAAGACATGCTCATTTACTACAACATGTTGGATTGCGTACCTTTTATTACAGCTGTTAAAAATCTGCTTCACCCCTACAAAGAACAAGGATTGGATATTTTTAAAAGAGCCTTTTCAGTCAGTGGGGTAGCAAAATTACAGATGATGAAACGGATTGAGAAAGAAACGTTTTTCTGTTTGTTTCCCAAACGGCACGCAGACCTTTACAACACTATGCGCAACCAAATTACTGGAGGTCTCAGTATAGTGTTCACACGTCTGGCTATTGCCGGCGAAACTAAAATCCGTTCCCATGAAATAGACAATCCTGAACCCGTGAAGCAAGTTCTTGGTCTGGATGCAAATTCGCTGTATTTACACGCTATTGCTCAGAACAACCCTACTGGTTATTTTTGTCGCTACAAAGAAGAAGAAAATTTCCGACCTGACCCATGTTCAAAATTTGGTCTTCAGGCCTATCAATGGTTAAGTTATGTATCCCAAACTGAGGAAAAATTTATTCAAAGCAGATACAACATGGGGGAACGACGAGTATCTACACACAGCTTACCGGTGGATGGATTTTGTCAGGAGAGCAATCAGGTTTTTCAGTTTTTAGGTTGTTTTTGGCATTCTTGCACTGACTGTAACACCAACAGGAATTCGGATGGTTCTTTGCAAGAAATGCATCCAGTGAAAAAGATACCTCATTCAGAAGTCCGAAAAGCAACACTGGAAAACAAAAGACGGTTGGAAGCAGAAGGATTTGATGTAGTGGAAATGCGGGAGTGTCGATGGAAACAGTTGGCAAAAAGAAATGATATTGCTGCTTATTTGAAAACCTTGAAGTCAGTTCAACCAAAGAGACAATTGTCTTTTCAAAAAATTTTAGAAGGAGTGAAAAACGACACATTATATGGATTTTTGTTGGTGGATATTCACACACCAAATCATTTAAAAGAAAAGTACAAAGATTTTCCTCTCATCATAAAAAACACGTGTGTGTCTAGAGACGACATTGGTGACTACATGAGAAATGTAGCTGAAGAACATGGTCTGCTTAAAAAACCCAAAAAATACTTGATCAGCAGTTATTTTGGAAAAGAAATATTAATTAATACAGAAATGGCAAAATTTTATTTGGAAATGGGTTTGGAGATTACAAAGATCAAAGAGTTTATCGAATTTTATCCACAAAAATGCTTTGCCAAACTAGCAGATGAAATTGTGAATTCCAGAAGAGCAGCCGATTCCGATCCATCCAAAGCAGTGATTGCTTTAACAAATAAACTAACGGGCAACTCTTTGTACTCGGCAAGTCTATTAAATAAAGCAAAACACCGGAACATCACTTACCATTCAGAGAAGACAGTAAACCGTGTGATCAATGATCCTCATTTCATACATTTAGATGAAATTGGTTCTGATCTTTATGAAGTGAAAAGCCTGAAACATAAAATTCGACATGACTTGCCTGTTCAAATCGGTATAAACGTGTATTTGAATTCAAAATTACACATGCTGAAGTTTTTTTATCTGTTTTTGAAAAAGTACATCCCTGATCGCTGCTTTGAGATGTTGGAAAGCGACACAGATTCAATGTATTTCAGTCTCAGTCGTGAAAGCTTGGACGACTGTGTCCCAGAAGAATTAAAAACCTCATATTTCCGAGACAAATTAATTTGGATGCCTGCCGAGGCCTGTCCCAATCATGAAGAGCAATATATTGAATGTAGAAGCAAGAGTAATCCCTGGACAATGGAGCAATGCTGTCTGGATTTTCATTCTTTTGACAAACGCAGTCTAGGAAAAATGAAAGTGGAGTACAAAGGTACAGCTCAAGTTTCTTTGACATCAAAATCGTATTTCTGTTCAGGGGAAACAAAGAAACAAGTTTGTAAAGGTGTGAGCATATTTCAAAACCCCCTCTCCTTTGAGCAATATGTAAACGTTTTAAAGAACAACACCCCCTTGGAGATCACAAACTGTGGTTTTAGAAGTCGAAATCATCAGGTTTTTTCATACAAACAACACAAAAAAGGATTAAATTCTTTTTACCCAAAGCGTATTGTATTGGATGATGGCATCCACACTCTTCCTCTTGATCTATAATTGTTGTAACTTATGTTTCTGTAAAAATAAACAAGTCTTTCACAAAAGCAGTGGTTTTTGCAAGTTTCTCAGTTAAACTTACCTTTTTGATAAACTCCTTCCAAAGCATGTACTAGGTTTAGTTACATTTTACGGTCGCGATTTTGTACACTGATAAGCTTTCCAAAACCAGTTAACTGAACAGCGTAAGCTATCAGTCGCGGTTTGCTGGCAGTGTATTCGACTAGCTATCAGTCGCGGTTTGCTGGTAGGGAGTGTAAGCAAGCTTGACTGAAAATAGGCTAGGTGATTTTAAATAACGTACTTCGTACTTTTCTCGTTCATTAACACAAAACAACAGAACACGAAAGGTTGTGTATGGCTTTGAAATTTGAAAATCCAGTCTCTTTCATTATTAGCGGTCCTTCTGGAGTAGGAAAAACAAAATGGATTCTACGTTTGGTAGATAATATTGATAAAATCTGTCCGGGAATTAACCAGATTTTTTATTGTTATGAAGTCTGGCAGAGTATGTTTAATGAATATTCTGAGAAAATCACATTTCGTCAAGGTCCCCCTGTTGTTGACGATTTTAAAAATTTTGAAAATTGCTTACTCATCTTAGATGACATGATGTTCACGGAAAACAGCCTCCTGTCCAAAATATTTACAATTTACTCCCATCACTACCGATTTAGCGTCTTATTTACCACTCAAAATCTCTTTCACAAAGGATTAAGAGAATTATCACTAAACGCAAAATTCATGGTTTTGTTTAAAAACTGCAGAGACAAAAAACAGGTTTCTTATTTTTTAAGCCAAATCTATCCTCAGAAATATAAATCTGTTCTGCAAGCTTATATAGACGCGACAACAAGCCCTCATGGTTATTTATTGATTGATCTTCGGTGTGAAGTGGATGATAGTGAGCGGCTCAGGACTAACATATTTCCAGGGGAAGTAAATTATATCTATCAATAAATGGATCGTTTGCGAAAATTTGCCCCTACTCTTCATTTACTTCAAAAGGCACCACCCTCTTTGAAGAGAAGCATTATTGAAAAAGCATCCACAGAGTTCATTCGTTGTCTGTGTGACTGTTCCTATAACATATTGAAAGGAAACGTTCAAATAGCACCCTCTAATAAACGTAAACTCAGCAAACATAAAACCAAACTACGACAACTGAGCAATAAAAAAGTATCGCTGAAGAAAAAACGAAAAATTGTGCAGACTGGAGGTTTTCTTTCTGTGTTGCTGAACGCTCTAGCACCTGTTTTAGGGGGAGTGCTTGGAACATTGACTCAATGAAGAAACTGATTGCCTTAGAACCTGAAGTGTACCACAGTCTTACATCAAAAACAACTCACGAAAAACCTGAAAAGAAAATTTTGTCTGAATTAGACACGAAAATGCAAGAAATTTTAAATTCAGACCTACCAGCCGCTGAAAAAATGCAGTTATATAACGAAGCCTTACAGAAATCAAAATTATTTCAACAAAAAACGCAGGCGAAATCAAAACGAGTTGAAAAATTATCTGATTCTGCTATATTGTCGAAAGTTAGGAAGAAAACTAAAGCCAGGCAGCTCTTGAAAAACATCAAAGAACAAAAAAATCTAGATTTTGATGATAAAGGGCAAATCCTTTTGGACGAGCGTGTAATCCCTGGTTCAGATATAAATCAAATCTTTCAGAGTGTGTTAAACAAACAGAACCTCAATCTACCTGGTTTGCATGAATTTGAAGCTTTGCTATGGGAGAGTTTATGAGGTATTATGATCCGCAAAAAGTTGGTGCATTTTCCGGGGCTCATAGTTTTCAAAAAGTGGCAAAGTCGCCCCTAAAATGGTTGAAATCTCAAGATGTCTATACCCTCCACAAACCTGTGAGAAGACGTTTCCCACGCAGAAAGACAATAGTACCAGGAACAAATTTTCAAATGCAGGCTGATCTTATTGATTTTTCTTCCTTGAAACAATACAACGACAATTTTAAATATATTCTTGTGGTGATTGATGTTTTTTCCAAAAAAGGTTTTATAACTTTTCTCAAAGCAAAAACAAGTTCGGAAGTGATCAGAGCCTTTGAAGAAGTGTTGCCTAAAATTGGTCGTTTTCAAAAGCTCCAGACTGATTTGGGGAGTGAATTCTTCAATCGACCGTTTCAGACCTGGTTAAAACGGCAAAATATTGAACACTTTCACACACATAATTTTGACACAAAAGCCACCGTAGTTGAAAGATTGATTCGAACTTTAAAGGAAAAGCTTTGGAGATTCTTTTCCCACACCAATTCAAGACGATATGTAGACGTTTTACCACTTCTCGTCAACGCCTACAATAACAGCTATCACACTTCAATAAAGCGTGCTCCAAGTACTGTCAACCCCGAAAATCAAGAAGATGTTTGGCACACTTTATATTCGCAACCGACATTAAAAGAGTCTAAACTAAAAGTAAACGATAAAGTCCGTCTTTCTACAAACCGAATACGCTTTCGCAAAGGTTATCTCCCCGGCTGGACAGATGAGATATTTCAAGTGGCTCGGGTATATAAAGGAAATCCTCCTTACTACAAAATCAAAGATTTGGGCGGAGATATTTTAATCGGCACCTTCTATGAAAACGAATTGCAAAAAATCTATAAAGATGATGACATATTTCGAATTGAGACCATACTGAAAAAACGTCGGAGCAAGAAAGGTGTGGAGTATTTGGTGAAGTGGTTTGGATACCCGCCTTCCTTCAATTCGTGGGTCAAGGAAAAAGATTTCCAGAATGCCTAATATAAATCTGTCACAATCAACTTCTGACATCATTTTGTTTACGGCTCAAGTGATAGCTGTTTATATTATCATATCAATCAGTCTCTATAATCTAACACAAACCATCGAAAACAAAGAGCTGTGGATTAGTTTGCTTTCGAGCAGTGTCGGTTACTTGTTACCCTCTCCTATGCTTTCAAAACATGTTTCTCACCCTACCGAGTAATTCATCCATGCAGTTTTATCCTGAAAACAAGGTTTCAGATTATATCGTTCATTTACCAAAAGAACTAAATTTAACCGGTCCCTGGGAAGTTGGATTAGCTGAACTTATCTATCCAAATTCGTGGTACAACATCGACACCGACAACTATTGGGTGTATTATCGTCGTGGGTATGTACAGACAAGAACAAAGATTTCACCTGGTTATTATCAACATCCACAAGATCTTGTGGAGCAACTGCTCCAGCAAATGAAACGTGATTTTGAGACAAGAAATCAGGAACTAATTGCCGATGGGACTTTGGTACAACCAGTCGACTTTCTATTGGATCTACAACATAACGTTCATTCACAATTGACAGAAATTCGTATTAAACATAAACCAGGAGCTCCTGTGCAAATCGATAAGGAAGGCAAGGAACATCCAGCAGTCGCTTTGCGTCTTGCGCCCTTCCTAGCAGAAATCATGGGTTTTAAAAATATATTTTTTCACAAAGTCGGTGTTTACACTTCAGATCGAGTGTTTGACCTGGATCCAGTGTCTGCTCTTTACCTCTATTGTGATGTCATCGAACCTCGCACTGTGGGTCATACTCTAGCACCTTTGCTTGGAGTGATACCTGTTGAAGGAAAGTCTGGAGCCAATGTCGCCAAGAGATACGAAAAATTGCAATACTACCCTGTGTTAAAGAAAAATATTTCAGACATACATATTTCACTTCGAAATGATCAAGGAAATGCAATCAGATTTCGCAAGGGAAAAGTTATTGTCACTTTACATTTTCGAAAACAGAAACTGAGTCAACTATAAAGGGGAAGTGCGCAGTAAAGCCTCATTATTTACAGCATTTCTTGTACCGTAAACATGCGTGCAAAATATTGTTGTGATTCTCAAGCTTATCAAAACTACTATTTAAACCAAGTTGGTCATGGTTACTTTAATGGTGCAAGATACCAGCAGGGATACGGGCTAGGAAATATATTTAGTTCTATAGCCAAAACAGTTTTACCTCTAGTCAAAAGTGGATCCAAGGCTATTGGAAAACAAATTCTTCGCAGTGGAGTTGGTTTTGCTTCGGATGTTTTAAGCGGAAAACAGGCAGCAATTGATCGTGCAAAAGCAGCTGGTTCTAACCTTTTGAAAGCGGCCGCAAGAAAACGTAAAGCCAGACCACAAAAGACTAGAGTAGAAAAGAGGAGACGCAAGAAACATTACGACATTTTCAATTAGAATGGCGTCCTTGATACACCCCAGCTCTGCACAATCAACCACATCCCAACTGGATTTGTTCTCTGTTCCCCCGAGTCAAACTAGTTTGGATGATGGAAGTTTTACCGAATACCACCCTGTGTCCGTCTTAACCTCAACAGGGCCTATTGAGTTTACAATCAGTGCTGAAAATTCCAACTACATTGATCTTGCTAACACTTTTCTCTATGTTCGTGCAAGTGTGACTGCAGCAGACGGAACAGATTTGGAGGAAGATGTAGAAATCTCACCGGAATGTAACTTTTTGCATACAATGTGGTCACAAATTGATGTTTATCTTAATGGGTCTCTTGTCACACAGTCTAATAACAACTATCCTTACCGTGCCTATATTGAAAATCTGCTTAGTTTTGGTCAAGACGCAAAATCATCACAACTTTCTGCCGTCCTGTGGTATCGGAATACAGCTGGTCAATTTGATACAAGAGGCGATGCCAACTCAGGCTACACTGTACGCAAAGCACTGGCTGCACAAAGCCGCCAAATTGATATGATGGGAAGATTACATGTGGATCTTTCATTCCAAAACCGTTATTTGCTGAATGGAGTAGAGATCCGTTTGCGATTGATTCGTTCAAAGGACATTTTTTGTTTGCATGGAAACGCAGCTGGATGTAAAGTATCCTTGAAAGAAGTGGTTTTGTTTGTGCATAAGGTCAAACCAAACTCGTCTATACAGCTTGCCCACACAAAAGCCTTGCAACTTGCTACAGCAAAATATCCGCTAAGGCGTGTTGAAGTAAAAAGCTTTACTGTACCAATGGGAAATCGAAGTATTACCAAAGAAAATTTGTTTTTGGGTCAATTGCCTACACGAATTGTGGTCGGTGTAGTGGACAACGACGCCTATAACGGTGCTATTCAAAAATCACCTTTCAATTTCAAACACAACAACATCAATTTTATTACGATTTATCGAGACGGTGTTCAAATCCCTTCAAAACCACTGCAACCTGATTTTGCAAATGACCGTTTCATTCGCAGTTACATGCGTTTGTTTACTCAAACTGGTCAATATTATCGCGACACTGGCAACGCTATTTCACGAGAACAATTCAAGAATGGTTGTGCCTTATTTGCTTTTGACCTGACACCACAGCTGGATTCAGCCGAGATCGGATTTGAATTGATAAAACACGGAAACATACGAATTGAAATTCATTTTGCCGACGCTGTAGCACAGACTCTGACTGCTGTTGTTTTTGCTGAAAACGATAACCTATTGGAAATCGATCACGATCGACAAATTGCGTTCGATTACACAGCATGAACAGTCTGCAAATCGAAGGTTTGTTGAAGAAGGATTCTCAAGCCAAGAAAATATTCAAAAAAGTCTGTGCGTTGGATGAGATAGAAGTGCCTTCTTACCCTTCTGCTTATGTGATCAACTCTGATACTAGCGATAAAAAAGGCGAACACTGGGTGGCTGTATACTTTGACAAAAACAGACGAGGAGAATATTTCGACAGCTATGGACTGCCTCCTGCAGTCCTTGGTCTAGAAGCTTACATGGATCGCTTTTCGCTGGACTGGATTTACAATCGCACAACGATACAAAGCTTATTTTCAAATGTGTGCGGACATTATTGTGTATATTTTATTTTATTTCGTTGTCGTAATATCTCTCTGCATGCAATACTATCTGTCTTTACCTTAAATTTAACAGAAAACGATCGTCGTGTATTTGATTTTATTTGCGAATTGTACAATAAACAATAAACATATACATTTAGCGTGATACAGTATCTCGATGTTCAGGTTTCAGACACCATTCAATTTTTTGAGCAATACTTCGAATTCGTTTTTTGAAGCGACGGCGATTCAGAGCTTTAAGCATCCAGGTACTTCTTCTTGCTTCTCGAGAAGCTTGCGGCCAGTCAGTCATAATATGTACAGTTAATTTTTCATCAAAGCGTACTCTCTTCATGCTTCAATTTTGCGTTTTTTTGCTGGTTCTTGCAAGAGGTTGAGGAAGTTGACCAATTGTTCGTGGCTGTCTGACGGTAGATGGCAAATATCGTCGTTTTGCGCTTTCAGACACAAACAGTTTTGAGCCAGATAGGATACTTGGCGTCGTGGAGCCGTTACGTTTTCAACCGTAAATCGTAATTGAAATCCATCAGACAATATTTCTTGTTTTATATTCTGTATGCTTTTTTGCAGCGCGCAATTGGAATCATCTTGGCTTGTGGCCCAGAATAAGAGCAGCACATAGTCTTTCGTTTCAGATTTAGGTCGAAACAAAATATAGGGTAGACTACCCATCAGTAGAGCCACGACTTTTGTTAGTTGTTCAGGAGAGAACAGCTTTTTGTCCTTTTTCACACTGACCACCGCTTTCCTCAGCAAAGTCACAGCAGGTTGTGAAGTTGTAGCAATATTTTGAAATTCTTTCGTAAAATCCATGTTGTTTGCAATAGCTGCTTCAGCTACTGACACTGTTTATATACCCGAAAAAAGAGAAAAAAGATTGCGCAACTACATGAAATTGTGTCACAAGTATGGCGCAATATCTGTTGCATCAGACTTTTTCTGGTGGCCATATTCTGGTATCTTGCTAAATCAATGCTCGTCTGATTTTGTTCGCATCAACAACCATCTTTTTGCATTGGTTGTCTCCGGGTCTATCATTAAAATCTCCCATATTTCTTTTGGTTTTGTAGACCTTGATGCGTTCAATATTTCATGGATAATTTTTGCATCTTTACAAGGGTTTTTCAATTTTGGTCTGTTTAACTTCGGGTATTTGAGAGTGATGTCTTTCACATAATCCACACCCTGTTTCTTCAGCACATATTCACACAGAGGAAACCATTTAGCATGCTCGTACCAAGGATTATCATTTGGTTCCCAGTTCTTTAGACCTCCACCGCAATAAAAACAAATAACTCGGTCGCTGTCATCCAAATAATAGAAACCGGCATCTGTCATTTCACGCGGTGTTACATGTCCTTTCACAGGCCAATTCTTGGTAAAGAACTGTAAACGTTCATCACTGTTAACCATATGTGGATTATATGGAGCATGACAAGCAAACGGTTCTTCCACATTTTCCGCAATAGAGTCAGGAACATCACACATATTTCTCTCACACAATGGTATGATTCTCGCTCACCCGCTTTATATAGAATCGCGATGGATTGCGCAATAGTGATGCCAAAAATAGAACATGTCATGGATTGTGCAATAGTGATGCCAAAAATAGAACATGTCATGGATTGCGCAATAGTGATGCTAAAAATAAAACATGTCATGATTGCACATTAGTGATGCAAAAAACAGATCATGTCCTGGATTGCACAATAATGTATGCAATTACATTCTCGCAGTCTGTCATGATGGATTGCACAATGAGGATGTAACCACATTCCCACGGTCTAGTGAAACATGTCAAAATCAAAAAACCAATAACAAGTCATGACATCAAACTTTTTAACACCGTGTTGGAACTAACCTCCTCAGATTGGTCCCTCAAACCTACATAACATTAATAAACCTGGGGTTATCCGACCTCCTTCAAATAAAATCTAGGGTTAGCTTCCTTAGAACTATGATTAGCTCACATAGACCTAGCACCCTCAGACCTAGGATTGGCTCTTTTAGAGTTGGTAGACCTAGGGTTAGCTCTCTTAGACCTAGCACCCTCAGACCTCTATAGAATTAGTGTCTTATGGTTAGCTTCCTCCGACCTCCTGCAAATAAAATTAATACCCTCACAAAAAAAAAGATCTAGGGTAGAGTTAGCGTTAAGGGTTAGGGTTAGGGCTTGGGTTAGAATTAGGGTTAGGGTTAAGACTAGGGTTAGGGTTAGGGTTAAGACTAGGGTTACAACTAGGGCTAGGGTTAGGGTTAGGGTTAAGGTTAAGACTAGGGTTAGGGTTAAGATTAAGACTAGGTTAGGGTTAGGGTTAGGGTTAGGGTTACAACTAGGGCTAGGGTTAGGGTTAAGGTTAAGACTAGGGTTAGGGTTAAGATTAAAACTAGGGTTAGGTTAGGGTTAGGGTTACAACTAGGGCTAGGGTTAGGGTTAAGGTTAAGACTAGGGTTAGGGTTAGGGTTAGGGTTAAGACTAGGGTTAGGGATAGGGTTAGGGTTACAACTAGGATTAGGGTTAGGGTTACAACTAGGGTTAGGTTAAGGTTAAGACTAGGGTTAGGGTTAGGGTTAAGGTTAAGACTAGGGTTAGGGTTAGGGTTAGGGCTAGGGTTAAGACTAGGATTAGGGTTAGGGTTACAACTAGGGTTAGGGTTAGGGTTAGGGTTAGGGACCTCCGCCAGCACCCCTACCAGCTCCCCCGTCAGCTCCCCCGCCAGCTCCCCCGCAATTGCGACCAAATGGACCATTCTATACTACTTTTATCTGAGAGCTATTTAGGAGCAAACTGGGAAGAATATCACAACTCATTTTAACCTATGTTACTTTCATGAATAGCTTAAAAGCTCTAAACCAATGCTTTTTAAACCAATGTACAACTTGAGACGTACTGCTCATCTTGAACTAGAGTGATGTCAGAAGCATTTGTTACCCCCCAAATGTTTTTCAAAATAGACCTTCCATTTTTTCTTAATTTGGTAGCAAACAGCATTTTGGCATCAAGCAAAATTGCAAAAACTATGCATTGCTTCTCTACGAAAAAGCACAAGGCAGCATAACGTAAGCTATGACAGTTTATTTAGTAAGTAATAAATAGTGACAAGATGGGAGTGGAAAACTTATAAGCATTCAGCTAAACATAAGAAAGAACGATAGAAATAAGAGCAGCTGATTAACAAAAAAGCAAAATTTTTAGAAAAAATGACGGGTTTAGTAAAGTAGAACCATTTTTGATGATCCAGATTAAGCTTTAAACTTAATTTACCCCAGCAGTAGCCTTTATATTTGTATCAGCATTAAATAGCTTTAAATCTAAAGCTTTTAAGGTGGCGGGGCCAAGCAGTTCACCAGTCGTGGTGACAAAGTCTAACTGAAGACAAGCAAAAAAAGCTGATGACATGCTTATACTCATGATGAGCTTTTCCAAAAGGAAGGATCTTGCCCACTTAAAGAAAAATAATAACTGTTTGTTACCAATTACGAAAATTTACCCACAGTTTACTAAATATTTACCATCATCGCATATTTCTTGTTTCCTCATAGTACTCTTTTTTCTTTCTGAATAATTTCTGCAACTTCTGTACGGGTTACCCTGTCTTTGTCTGTTGTCTTCTCTTCCTGTTTTACGATTGACTAATGGCTACACACTAAGTGAAACTATTTCTGGCCAGGTGCTTCTGGAAAAACTTTGTATTCAAATATCTGATCATTTCTTCCCTTACTTCGTCGTGGAAGGCTGTGCCCCCTTTCTTTTTAAATACCATTCTTTAGGCTTGAGCTTATTTTTCCTTTCCATGCTCTCGCCTTGACCCAAAATCAAGGTTAAGTTCTGTAATCTTGCCAAGCTAGGCTCTTTACCAAATCACGATCTTATATTTTCGATTGATGGTTTAATCCCTACTCATTCGCGATTAAAGGCTCCTGCATTCTTGCCAATTACTCACTCTCTCGCAATAACGTGATTCTTTTGTTTTCATCTGGCCTAGTTTGCTCCAGTTTTTCTGCTGAAACTTGGGCCACTCTGCATTCTCTTTGTTAGTTAAAGCAGCACCAATAAGTAGGACACTTTTCTTCTCTTTTTGTCAAACTCTTGCTTTGCATTTGCTGCGTTTTCATTAGTTTTTTTTCTTGCTGCCACTCATTTTGGCACATACGGTATGAAAACTCCTTTGTTTATTCTTTTTCTGTTTTTAGGCTGCAACGTGATCATGGTCATTCGATTCTTCCAGTTAACGGCGTGGCAGATGAATTCACAGATTTAGTCGTCGTCTTGCAGCCTTTATCTTAGTACTCATCTCTTCTTTCGAACTGGAAGGCACAATCTTATCAGTATTTTCGGTCACACAGGTTTACTTAAATTCTATTGAAATCTTGTACTTCATTATTATGTTTGTTGTGTCCGCTTTTGCTTTTTCTGTTGCAAAGAACTCAATTCCATTGAGTAGTTATCTACTAAAGAAAACTTTGTGCAGCGCTTGCGTTCATGCGACAAAGATCAACAATAAATAATTTTGATAATGATGTCATTGAAAAGTTATTCAACTGATCTGGCAATTGAGAAAAAGAAAGTTTAGGAAACAGCAAAGTGACTTGACGGTTTTTGAGAGAGCATTGCAGCCACCCAGACATTGAACAGAGCGACGCTTTCTTCGCGCTCAGTATCAAGCAGCGAAACTTCGTCTCAAAAACTGCTTTATATATTGGTAAAGAGTTTTATTCCTGGTTACGAAAACTGCTGTATGCAAACCCAGCTTTAGTTTCGAGAGGTAGATGACTGCGTTTTGGGGAATTTCTAGAGTAGATACAGTTTGAAAATACAATATTACGTAGTAGTCAGTGATAACATGAATGAAACTGATTTTGAAGACAAATTTGCAAATAAAGCGGTGATAGGAGAATTTGCAGAAATACACAACACATTTACCCAACAAACAGAGAGTGCTTTCTTCCAAAAACTAGCAAAATAATTTATTGCCTTGTCTGCTACCACTTGGAGGGACACCTCGATGAAACGAAAGGTGATATTATTTCATCTTTGTCTTTAAAAAAAACTTCGACGTATAATGATTGATGTAAACGGAATACCACTTTTCAAAAGCTAAATAGTTTTATTATGCAGCTTACTTTGTTTGTTGGCACATAGTTGATAGGACTAATTTTAACTCAATGCTTGTTGACTTGCTGATAATGGCTCAACTAAACTTCATTTCAAAAATGTTGGCCCATTACATTTAACTCTACATGTCATCTCACCCCGTGTGGTATGCCATTTTTATTTTTCTAATTCTGTACCGTTAACATCTTCATACGTTATTGCGAGCAAATCTACATAACTGGTATGAAAAGCAAGCATATGGCTACAATTGATGTAACTGTGAGAGTAATAGCGTCTTTGTGCCAGAAAATATGATCATTTAGATGACACTGTGCTCGACTTTCCCGAGTCTAGCCTGCCAATAATCTCCAAAAAGAGGTTTAAAGACCCAGAAGTGCAAAGCAAGTATTTGATTTACACTGAAATTACGAATTTTTTTCAAACGATTGATTAGCAAATGAAGAGCATGCAAGAACACAATATAGAAGAAAGCATCTTAAGTTTTACCAATGCCACAGAAAGGAAGCAATCAAAGATGCATAAATATTTCTATTCTTATAAAAACGAACAAACATCGTAAACCGAAATATCATCAACAATTCAATAAATATATTAACTCATAAACGCTCAATGAAGCGATTTCGCAACAAAATAGCAGTTTGCTTTCTTTTGTTTCAAAAAACAGGGCATGCGGATTTCTGTAATGCGATTACGTCAATTATATTAATTGTTATTAAGGCATCTTAAAGGCTAACTGCAATTAGTTGAATAAAACACCACTTCCACGCCTGGTTTCGTTTCTATTACAACTCTTCAGGTGGACTCATATATTGAACCAACCAACACATGAATTACTCCACGCAGTTTATACCACTCCGCCATCGGTTCCGTCAACTGATGCTGTTATTTTTAGCTTATATTATGCACGCTCACTACTGTAAGCTGGATGCGATATATGCTAGTTGGCTCACCAGCATCCAGCTTACAGTAGCGAGCGTGCACATAATAAGCTTAAAATTAACAGCATCAGTTGACGGAACCGATGGCGGAGTGGTATAAACTGCGTGGAGTAATTCATGTGATCGTCGGTTCAATACATGAGTCCACCTGAAGAGTTGTAATAGGAACAAAACCGGTTGTAAAATGGTATGGCAGTTAGCCTTTAAAATGCCTTAAAATTAATTAATTAAATTAATATCTAAATAGGCTATTATCAGCTCCTATAACTCGAATCATTAGATCAGTTTGTTATTGTAATGGTTTGGTCACTGTAGCATGCAAGCTTGACTGAAAGGCGACGCTTACTTTGTGTTACAGCAGTTCCAAGTTTGAGAATTTTCTAAAAACTGCAGTTATGGAAAAAGCGAGGTAAATCTTCAAATACAATGAATAGTTGTGAAAGCTTTTCATTTTGACGAAGTGCAATAGTTCTAAATGCGTTTTCTAATACATTAAAATGATATATGTGTAACCTGTGACGTCTTCTAATTTTGCTTAGAAGTCTAGCACTTTGAAATATTGCGTAATCGCACCAATGGGATTCCTGTATAAAAAGAAAGCATAAGTTTTTTCACAAATCTAGTGTATTAATCAATCTCTTTCAATGCTTGATGTCAATCTTACAGTGGAATGGTTCTAATCAAGTGACAAGAAACTTTTAAATTATGTTCTTACGAATTTATAGAAAAAGGGCAACACAACAAAGTAACTCCATCTAGATCCTAACTCTGATGAGCTAGCTGGTCACCAAAAAGCTGGCTAGTGCAGAGAACCTAGTTACCTTAGGCTTAGAGCTAATGCATAAAGCTGTGCAGAAAAGGACTAATTTGCTTGCTTGGGTGTGCTGCTAGCTTATTAAATTAGGCAAGTCGAAAATCAGTGGGGGGACCGAGCGTACAAAAACTATCAAAGATGTATCTCTGAGTTTGTTGTAATAGTCTTACTTCGATAGCTCAGTAGGCAAATCGGTGATTACTTTATTAATTATTTGTATGATGCAGGTTCAAATCCCACTGCTAGCACATTTGTTTAATACAATCATTGGGACAGATTTTATGATTATCATATTGGGTCAGTTTTTTGTTGCACAAATCAATATTTTATTGCCTACAGCGCGTAGCTCTAATTATGACTAGTTGGGGTTTTGTCAAAAGCATATTGCACCGAAAAGACAAAACGAAATGTTTGTGAAAGTTTTATCACAATTATGGTATTTTACTCTGCAGTGAATGATGTGTTTGTTACAGATCGATGACATTGGACGAAGTTTTAGATGAACTTGAAGAAATATTTCTCAGTGGAAATGAAGGTGAAAATCAACTGCTTGACAAATCATGCCAATAGAAAAAACTTCAAAGGAAGTATTTACGTATCCTCTCCAAAAAAGAGTGGTATTACTGACGAGGATTCAGGGAATGAAACAGATGCTCAACTGTCCAATCTACCAGGAAAGCAGTATTAATCACAAGCATTAATAAACTCATTCACTGTAACTTCACCTGCACCATCCATTGTACAAAAATCAAAATCCAGAGATTGATGTAAGCAACAAGACTTGCCACAAAGAGATAGACAAAATAGTTTATATGAACCAACCAGCCCAGATTTTCCTCAAAAATTTGCGGAAGCATTTAATCTATTCTTAGATGATGCCACTTTTTAGAAAAGAATGCAAAAATTTTCGTGGTCAGATGGAAAAACAATGGATTGGTGTACATGACGTCAGATGGGCTTGGTCTACGGACCTCTTAAAAAGTGGACTGCTGTTCTGCACAGAAAAAAAGAAAATAGCGGTGTCTAGGCCTAATGTTGTGAGCATGTACAATCGCCATATGGATGGAGATGACCGACTCGATGAAAACATTTCTCTTTAACGCATTGCAATTTGAGGAAAAAAATGGTACTTTTTGCTATTTTGCTATCTCTTGATTGTGTGTGTGAATAATGCATGGCTGTTAGCACGAGCAGATGATTGTACTGACAATATGCTGGCTATCTCTCACTCTATTGAACAATGCTGGCTAGCATATATGGAATATGGAATTTCTGCAAATAATCCAAGCGAGCAGAGGTTGAGTGCTACCTTCCTCAACAGAGCTGCGCAGTTTGACCAAATAGGTCATTACATCATAAAGAGTGATCCGCAGATAAGAAAACCATGCAAGCATTACCGCAGCCAAACTATATTTTTTTGTTAGAAATGTTACCTTGCCTCACATTTAAAATGCACATTGGAATACCACACCGTCCAGTAAATTCAGGAGGCTTGGTTTGAAGATGTTTTCTTTGCACAGTGTTCTTATTCAATACATAAATAAAATACGATATTTTCTAAACTTAGTCTTGTATATACTTAACAAGAAGCACACCCATTACTTTTACTTAAATCAAATTGTTTATAGTTTGGCGTGTTTGCACAAAAAATTTAGTTCGCAAGAATGTTTTGCATTTTCGCGGTGGATTAGGACTGTAAGCTTTGCCGAATGGTGTGTTTTCGCAACATCGAGGGCGAGTGAAATGCTCAGTGGTGCGCTTTCGCAACAAAACATTATCCCATTTTATCCAATATATAAACAAGGTAAAAAAAGTTTAATGACAGATTCCATCCGTCATTAAACCTTTTTTAAAGTGGTGACAGATTGACAGTGTTGACAGTGGACAGATGAAATCTGCCACTTCAATACAAACAACATGTAAACTAAGCATATTTTCTGAAACCTCAGTTTTTTAAGGCATATATGAGTTAAATAAGAATCTCATCACGCTAAATAGTGGATTTCAACTGCTTGCAAAAATATGAAGAAGCTAAACCATGTCACCCGTTGAATACAGAATGATAGTACAAATTACACACAATTATAGAGTGGCTCCTTTTTTTAGCGGAAAGAGTCGTTCTCGCAACCTCCCACACCGTTTCAGACCCATGAAACAATACATTTCTAAATTGGTCAATGATTGTAATAAATAAAAGCCATGTCAAAAAAGAGTTTGTACGATCACCATTGATTGACATAAAAATCACCGAAACTCTAAAACAGTGCTTCTCAACCTTTTTCATGTCGCGGCCCACTTTTCGCCGAGACTTTGCTATGCGGTCCACTTCTGGAAAAATTTATTTCAGAACCAATGACTAATGATAAATCAATTGAGTAAATGATGATGATGTGAAACAGAACAAATATGCCACAAGAAAAGGGATCATTAAGTGAATACAGAATAAGTCTCACTTAATCGAGTTTTCATGGTAAAGGCTGATTGGTTCTAGCTTTTTGAATGAAATAATGAGAGTGTACAGCTATAAATTTATTAGCATCATTCAAAAAGGTGCACACAAAAAACAACACAAGCTATTTATTTCTAATGGGAAACTTGAGCTTGCTTATTGGAAATGATACCATCAATTCGAGGCTGGATAGGAGACAAGCTCACGCGCAAAGTAGCATTCAGAGTCAGGGGCGCCGACTACGGGCATGCGGTCATGCCACGCATGCCCGCACATTTGACTACACTCAACACATGGAGGTCAGATACAAGCTAGAGTCAGTTGAAAAACAACATAAGCAGGCAAGAGTGTATATCAATGGTCCCCAAACTTTGATCAAACGATCTCCGGAAGTTATGGGATGTAGCCCGAAATGCTGATCTCCAAAAAAAAGGTCATCGCCTCTCTCACCGCAACCCGTCATGCCTGCCGCAACTTCTGGAGATTGTCGGCCATTACTTTACAAACATTTTCATGTAAATTTCGCAGACCAACTTCGGAGACCAGGCGCTCGCACTGTGGCACGAAATCCTTACACGGGCCGTATGTTTGACACCCCTGTCATAGACAATCAAACGGTAATGTTTTAATTTTGACGTCATAAAGTTTGCGCATGCCCGGTAAAATCACAAACTCGGCGCCTATGTTCAGAGTATCAGTTTTAAGGCTGTTTCGTGCTTTCGATTTCGTTGTAGTAACTGTGGAGAAGCCTGATTCGCAAAGGTAAGTGGTGGTGAATGGTAAGAGAAACATAATAGCACGCTCTGACAATGAAGCGTATTCCCTGCTGGCTTGAATCCAAAAGCAAGGAAGATCTACTTCTCTATATTTTTGCTTGAGTCCGCTGTCCTCAGAAAGTTCAATGAGGTCATTTTGAAGTTGCGAGGGCAATTCCACATCTTCTGTCGCGTAATTGACAGAAAATGGATTTAGAATCCACAGATTTCCTGATCTTGGATCTTCAGGAAAGTACGAATTAAACTTATTTGACAAGTGAGACAGATGTTGGACGATTATTTTTGAAATATCCACATGAGGGGATCCTTCAAGCTTTTCACTAAGTAGTGGAAACATCTCATACCGTTTGTTACTGACCATTCTTTTCCACAAATCAAGCTTTTTCTTAAATCCCTCTATTTTATCGGCAACTAGAAACAATGAGCTGTTTCTTCCTTGCATTGAAAGGTTGAGCTGATTTAACTGGTCAAACACATCTGAAAGGTAGGCCAGTTTTGCACAAAAACAATCGTCAACATAATGATCAGCAAGAGGTGAGCGTTGATCGTTAAGAAAAATGTTAACTTCCTGTCTCAACTCAAAGAGGCGATTAAAGACGCGTCCCTTTGAGAGCCACCTCACCTCACAGTGATACAGGAGTTGCAAGTGATCTGAATCTAGTTTGTCACACAGGGCTGCGAAACATCGCGAGTGCAGTGCATTCTTCTTAAAGTAGTTCACCGTCTTTACAGCTATAGACAGGACTTCGTGCAGTTCTGGTGACATCTGCCTTGATGCTAGGTTTTGTCTATGTAAGAAGCAGTGAGTCCACTTGGCATTTTCTGCTTTATCCAGGATCTGTTTTACAACACCATGATGAACACCAGTCATTGAGGCAGCACCATCTGTACACACACCAACGCATTTCTTCCAGTCAATGCTTTTGTTAGTGAAGTGACTGTCAAGGCAGCGCATTACCTCACTTGCAGTTGTTCTCGTGGGAAGTTCTTTGCAAAAAAGGAGATCGTCGTGAATGTTACCATCAGCACAGTACCTTACAAATGCGAGCAATAATGCTGAATTGCTACTGTCAGTCGATTCATCCAATTGGATAGAATAGTAACTGGCTTTGATTTTTTCCAACATCTGACATTCGATATCGTCACTCATTTCAACTATTCGCCTAGTTACAGTGTCATTTGACAATGATACTCTTTGAAGTTTTGATGCAGCGGCTTCTCCAATAATTTCCCGACACATATCTATAGCACTGGGCAGAATAAGCTCCTCTCCTATTGTGAAAGCTTTCTTGCTACGAGCAATGCGAGAAGCCACCAAATAACTAGCCTTCAATGCTGATTTTGTCCGAGCAGTAAACGAAGTTAGGATTCCTTGCTGTTTTTGCAGATCCTCTCCTTTTCTCTTAAAGTATTCTTTGGGTTTTTCTGCAACTTCAGGGTGTTTTGAGTCGAGGTGCCGCTTAAGCTTTGATGGTTTTAAAGCCTCGTTCGACAAGATTTGCGCGCACTCAACACATTGGGCTTTAGGCTCTAAGTCTGGTCAGGCGCTTATAAATCCATATTTGATGTATTCAGGATCATATTTTCTCACTACTTTCCGTGGTTTTTTCAAACTTTCTACTAATACTTCATTCCCCTTTCTTTTCAAAAAACGATCCATTTAAAATTCAGTAATGCCTCTCTTTGTCTAACTAAACAACTGGTTTACTGTACTAACTAAAATGTTGACGAAATACTAGCCAGTGTCAGCTTATTATGACGAAATACTGATATAGAATGTTGCAATAAATAGAATGTATTAGCCTAGTCCTACGCATATCAACATACTTCTTATTTAAAATATAGAAGTTATAACAAATATTTTGCGTTTCGCGGCCCACCTGAAAGAGTTTGGCGGCCCACCAGTGGGCCGCGGCCCACTGGTTGAGAAGCGCTGCTCTAAAACACGCCAGAACAAGGAAAGTTACTGTGCCAGGCGGAATCATAACTGAACTGATTTCTACTCTTAATGGTTTTGAAGTTGAAAAATTTACTAAAACAGGAAATAATGCATACAAGTTTGTGGAAATTCGAAGCAATCTGACAAAATTAATGTTTGTAGCAATACAAAAAAACACAAGAAAGCTGAAAGGCTCAGAGCTATCAGCCGCATAATCCCATCACAAAACTTGTAGTTAATGTAATTACCAACAGAGCTTGTGCATAGCTACTCAGCCAGAAATCGGCATTGAAGGACATGGATTCAACAAGAATGCAAGGCAAAAAACGTTGCTAATGTGATTAGAATAATTGGACAAAAGATGATTCTATAGAGAGACATGTTTTTGGGTTTTATTCACTACTAGCCGGCTCTGCTGACGTCGCCTGCAGGGCCCTCATCTCTAATGTCGGGTTTGAGAATATTCGTCAGCCAACAGCGACGTCTTCCCCAAATCGTGATAATTTTTTGACATACCTACTTGTCGTCACACAGCAAAAAGTAATGTTTTACAATGGGAATTGCCTAAAAAGACATTTTGGGGATGGTGCGTGGTAGGTGTATTTTCCCCGATTTCTCTGGAGGTTCTGGCCACGTGTTATTTGCTTTGTTTGCAGCAGAAGCTTACTTAGAAAGTGGATATGCTTGTAATTGAAACAAGCAACGATTTCATCAATTTTTGTTGCTTGTCTCATGATGTGAACTTAGCAGAAGTGGTTTAAAAAGTGTTTATACAAACTCACCTCGTAAGTCGGAGCAAAATCCGCTTCAATGTAGTGAGAAATGGGCGAGTATGATTATTTTTTGAACTATTTGCTGCATAGATATGATAGAGGTTAAGATTACTCAAGCTTGCAACAAGACTGTACAAAAGTGTATCGACGGAATTATTTGCATCATGTGAAAGAGTGATATCTGCACCTATAATAAGTAAAAATATTATGAAAGCGTCAACTCCAAAACCGCTATTAAATTTACTTACCATTAAATAAAACGGATCTGAATTGTGCATTCGGATTAGATTCAAATGAAATGTTGCAAATTTCAGTAGCTCCTACTGTTCAAGTGCATTGCTGTGGTAATTGTGTATGAGGACGATCTAAAATAAGGATTTGATCGAATATTTGATTGGAAAATTGCGTTAGCGGAAAGTAAATTGCATGAGTTCCATTGTGTTGAAGGGATGGAGTGATATACGTAAAAAGACACAAGGAAAATATCAAATTGGTTATACATACACAAAACATTGATAAAACGTTGCTGAGATTGACCAGAATTGATCAACAAATCCTACGTAAGGAGATTCAACTTGACGAGAAACTGATTGGTTGTGGCTCGCTTTCTTTACGTTCAAAAAGTATAATTCTCGCCCCAAAACAGTTGTGTATTCAACATTGCATATGTGAAATTTTCAATGTATTTCAACCCAGGACCAACATAGCTTGGCTTTGATACTACAACCAAACAAAGCAGCAATGTGTGCGTAGCAAAGTGCTCCTTTCAACCTAAAAAAATGTGAACAAAAATTTTGAAAGTACACGATTTAAAATTAATCAACTCATCGAATAACAGACAAACAAAGAGTTTGAATGACTGAAAGATAGTCGTTTGATCTTTATTTTAAATCAGCAGACATCAATAAATGGGGTCGTGGCTGGCGTCAACTATAAATTAAGTCTAAAAATGCGAACGATAGTTTACATGACCATGCCGTACGCTACAAATTTTTTGTGCGTTGAGTTCGCAGAAATTCTATTGCAAACTTAGAAGCAGGCAATTACATCATGCTGTAAACTTTTACACAAACTTACCATGAATTTTTGGTACAAAAGAAAAAGAAAGTGTACCGATCGTCAGAAATTATAGTTTGAAGTACACAATCAAAAAAGCGCTTTATAAACTCAAGAACTCGCTTGCCCAAATTAGAAAATGCTACAACAGTAGTTGGTTAAGGCAATCACAAAAAACGTCAGCAACACACATGAACGAAAATAGAAGTTTTGAAGAAAGCATAATCGCTTCCTAAACGCGTTTACACTTGGATCACATCACATACGGAGTGTTAGAGGCTAGAAATTTCTGGGTAAACCAATTAAACGAGCCTGAAACTGACATCATTATTTGAGATAAAATAGCTTTTCTGCCGTTGCGATTTTTCTGTGTTAAGTCATGGTGAAGAGCAAGTTCGGTTTCAAGTGCATCTTGCACTGAAGAGTTATTTCGCTGGAATGAAGTTCTTATTTCTGCATATCTATGAGCTCACACTTTAGTTGAAAGTGTGCTTAACCACCGCGACCGATAAACTGTTTGACCCCACCACCTGTCTGCTACATAAAAATAAAGGAATTCCGTTAAGTGACCTACCCAAGAACACAACAAATGAATTTGCAGGATTTTTCACTTTTCCGTTTCTTGCGCAGAGCGTCAAGCGGGAGGTTGCAAATAACTTTTTTAACCCTTTCCGGTCCTATGTCGTCTCTGAGGCGACATTGGTTTTTTCCCCTATAGGTCCTATGTCGCCTCTCAGGCGACAAGGTTTATTTTAAAAGTCTCTGAACTTCTTAGCTACTCCTGACATCTGTTTGCTTTTCAAGCGTTATGAGCTTTACTAATCCACACCCAAAAAGTCTACCAGATGTAAATCAAGTAAATAAAACCTTTTTTTTTCAAGCATCGATTTTTTATGCATGCCAAAACGCTTTTTAAAATTAAATTATTAAAAAAAAAGTTGGACCTGGCTAAAACCTAAGGCTCCCAAAAATAAGACCGGAAAGGGTTAAAGTTTTCGATACCACTCGTCAATGTAATTAAAGTGAGATCTTTCGACTGCAAAGCGGGCATCTAACCACTGTTTCACCGCGCAAGTAATAACATTGCCAAAAATAAGATTCGAATCCATAACCACAATAACCAGTCGAGCAATGACCACTAATTTAGAATGTTAAAGTCAAGTCGTGTCCTACAACAATGAGCCAATAATAATTGTTTGACTATGGTTTGTATAGTTGCGGTTTTGAAACCTATTTCCAGCTTTGTGTGTAACGATTTGGGGATTAAAAACACAGTAGTAAATTTCAATTACCAAAACTCTTAATATACAGGGTGGCCACAAAGTCACGCACCAATGTTAATTAAAAAAGTTACAGTAGTAACATTTATTCAAATTCAAAGTTCTTTACAAGGATTACAAATGCTCGATATGTTCGCCAGTCAATGGCATGTCTGATCTGAAATAAAAAATTATAAAATTAAAAAATTATATTAATAAAAATAAATATTAACATTGGTGCGTGACTTTGTGGCCACCCTGTATACATAGTAATGGATTTATGTGATAGAATTAAATTGTGATCACTTTAACGTCACTGAGCAAATCGCTAAATAGGCGGGGCGGAATTATTTACTGCTTGTAGTGTAAGCCTGTGATGTACAAACTTTATTTTAGGCGACCAAATGTGAGCAAAAGTCAAAGCCTGCTAGTATTTTGGACAGCTAATTTTGGGTCCAAACAAAATTAAAGATGTATATATAGGCTTTTGGTACACACTTTGCGGACAAAATTGATTGTTCAAACACCAACAACAAATACTGTAAAGCATCATCAGAGACGTAGCAGCCGCCCCCCAAACCCCCCAATTGGGGGGGGGGGGGCCCAGGCCAACTTTCGGGGCCCAAGTTAGTCTGAAATTGCTTTTTGGCTATGGGACTATTTTCAGTTCAGCAGACTTGTTTACAACCGATTTAAACTGTAGGAAGAAATTGGCTTGTGACATCATAAGTGAATGCTACGTCATTTTATCTCGCAGAATCTAGAATATTTCGATTGATTTTCTGGTAGAATCTTCAATATTCGATTGACGTAACAATGCCGTTGTTACGCAACAATCATAGAATGGTCTGGAATTCTGTTTGGCTATAAATACCGGGACAATATATATATATACACTGCAGAGTGCAGATAAAGTATTTTATTGACATTGTATAGAATGAAACGTTCAAAAAGTGCTGCTCAAAAGAGAAAAGAAGCAGCCACTGCTCGAGATGCTGTAGCGAAATTGCCCAAGATGACAGATTTTTTCAAGATTACTGAGCAGAGTAGACCTGGCACTAGTACCGAGAGGGATGAAGAAAACTATAGTGTACAAGAAAAAGAAGACTATGACGATCAGCATCAAAGTGATTGTGAATTTCCAGAAAATGTAAGTTGTGATTTACCTGCCAATACGCAACCTTCAATATCAAAAATAACTGAATCTCAATTTACCCCTATCCCTGATGACCCATGTAAATGGCCTGAAAGTATTTCTGATGCTCAACGATGTGATATAGTAAAGCGTGGACCACATCAACTAATAATGAATTTTCCATATAATAACACAACTCCAAGGCGACGTTTTTCCTCCAACCATTATAAACGTGTGTTACCTAATGGTGAAAGTGTTTCACGGTCGTGGCTAGTTTATTCTGGGGAATCAGATCAAGTTTTTTGCTTTTGTTGTAAGCTATTTGGAAAAACACTAAGCCCCTTTTGTAGTGGTATAAATACATGGGAGGATTTTTCGAAAAAACTGAAAGACCATGAAAACGGCATTTCCCACCAAGAATGCTGCAGTCAATGGATGTTGCTAGCTGAAGGGATAAGAAATTCATCCACTATCGACAAACGCGAGATGAATATTTTTTTCAATGAAAGACGTTTTTAGAGAAATGTTTTAGAGAGACTTATCGACATTGCCTTGTTTCTATCGGAAAGGAATCTTGCTTTTAGAGGATCTGAAGAAGTCTTAGGATCTCCTCACAATGGAAATTTTCTGGGTATATTTGAGCTTTTGGCAAGAAGAGATCCGATCCTAAAAGAGCTTCAAGACAGAATCAACAATAAAAACACTAAAGATCACTATTTGAGTCCTACCATACAAAATGAACTAATTGAATTGCTAGCGACAGAAGTTGAAAAAGAAAATTTACAGCAATTGAAATTGGCAAAATATTTTTCTATAATTTTGGACTGCACTCCAGATATGTCACATCATGAACAAATATCTGTCATTCTCCGTTATGTACTATGTAATGAAGAAGCTGCTGTTGTTAAAGAAACATTTTTTGGCTACTTGAGAATAAGTGACAGTACTGGGAAAGGCTTGTTGGACGCTTTCTTAGAAAAAGCGACCGAACTGCAACTCGAATTGTCTGATTGTCGAGGTCAGTCATATGATAATGGTGCTAACATGAAAGGAAAACATTCTGGGGTCCAAGCAAGAATGCTAGACATCAATCCCAAAGCTGTTTACGTGCCCTGTGCAAACCATATCCTTAACTTAGTTGTTGTTGACAGTGCTAATTCATCGACGGAAGCATTGACATTTTTTGGAGTACTTACAAGGTTGTATGTGCTGTTTTCTTCCTCTGCTCAGCGTTGGGAAATTTTGAAGAAACATGTGGAGCTGTCCATAAAGTCACAATCTGATACTCGTTGGGAAAGCAGAATTAAATGCATCAAACCTCTTCGATACAATTTAAAAGAGGTGTTGCTGGCACTGAAAGACTTGGAAGCCATTTCCATAGAAAGAAAAGACGGAAGAGCTGCCTCAGAAACAAAATCGTTGATAGCTCATTTATCAAAATGGAGTTTTCTTTTGTCGGTGTTTATTTGGTATGATATCCTATTCCAAGTCAATAAAGCAAGCAAGATTCTTCAATCGTATGGAGTCTCCCTTCATACAATGGAAACGGAAATCCAGGCAACTGAAAAGTTTTTGCAAAACTATCGCACAACGGGTTATGACAGTGCCGCAACATCTGCTGTTGAAATAGCACAGGAATTGGATATTGATCCTTCTTTTCCTCCGTCAAGAAGTGGAAAGAAAAGAAGATTGTTTGATTACCAAGGTGAAGAGGAATACTCCTGAACTGAAATTTAAAAGCAACTTTTTCTATCCATTAGTAGACCAGGCTATTATGTCAATAAAGGAGCGCTTTAATTTGTTACGTGAGGTTTCTTCCGCCTTTTCGTTTTTGTACACACGAGACAAACTTTTGCTTGTGCAACAAGAAAATGCTCTTCTTACTTGCTGTAAAGAGTTCCAAAAAAAGTTCGGTGACATTGATTCTGATGAAATGAGCGCTGAGCTACAGCGGTTTGTTTTAATTTTACAAAAAAAACGCAATCTCAATACGGCTCAAGACTTTCTGAACTATCTTCTAAAGACTCATTTATTTGAATTGTATCCGAATGTGTACATCGCACTTCGAATCTTACTAACTTGCCCCGTGACTGTTGCCAGCGCTGAAAGAAGCTTCAGCAAATTGAAACTGATCAAAACTTTTAATAGAACGTCTATGACAGACAGTAGACTATCTTCATTAGCCATGTTGTCAATCGAAAATGACTGCGCCCGATCTCTTGATTATGACAATGTCATAGCAGCATTTGCGAACAAAAAGGTTCGCTCCAGACTATTTAAATGATACTGTGTTTTTATAACTTTTTCATGTTTTTCGGTGTCATTGCTTTCGTTTCGCAGTGTCTGCATAAATGTCCTACTGAACTCTGGCATCGGTGCCGAATTTTTTATGACTTGCACCTTCGGTATCGGCATGCTTTATTCTGACATTAGCCTGTTTACTTATGTACAAATTGTGGTGTATTTTCTTAATGCAGCTTTTCAATTTTACACCTCTAAAGTGATATGACCTGTGCGCAGGGGCTCTTGCGCTTACTTTGGGGGTGGCCCGAAGTTGGAGTGCTACGGGACTGAGCATCATATACATATCAAAGCGGATAAATGGTGCAAAAACGTATGGGCGCAAAACACGCACTATATCAGACAACAATTGTACAAACCTTGACAAAAATGTAAACCATGTACAGCAACTACAAATACTTAGTCAATTAAGTCAATTTCAAAAAAGCCAAGAAGAGCTTAATAAAGTTAAAGTTGGAAAAAGACCAAAATAATGGCTTTATATGTACATTAACATAATTGCATTCGACAGGAGTTAGTTCCAAAGCATGACTGCCGTGCCCGAACTTTTTGCTAAAAATAATGAACTAATCTGAATGAGCTTATTGTTCCATGAATAGAGCGCAAAAGTTTAAAAGTAGAGCAGTTGAAAAGGAAAGTAGGATAGTAGCACGAAAGTGAGTGTAAACCCATGATTAGTAATGTAAAGCCGGAAAATATAGCACACACAGAAGTTAGCCCTCTAAATTAATATCTGGAAAATTTAAGCGGTGACTATAATTTCAAAAGTCTGAATGCGGGCACAATTGTTGATTCTAATCAATAGTAAGCATTTACGATTTATAGCATAGCACAAGCAATATCTCAAACAGTGCAAAAACTTGCTTTTCATGAGGTTATGTGGCTAATAATACTGATAGTGAAAAGTTAAAAATAACATTATAGAGCCACAAAAACTATTGTTGGTGGTAATTCATTGCAGAAAGAGCAAACCTATCAACATTAATGAGCTCGGAGTATCCGCTTATTCTGTTTCAGAATTTTGCCCAATTGTGTAAAAACTTTACTCTCCACAATCTGTCAGAAAGCAACAAAATATTTAAGTAAGAAATACGTAAATATGTTTGTTAAATTACTAGATAATAATGAAGAAAAAAATTAGCCACGTAAATGTGCCGCCTCAGTGCAAGATCCTTCGTAGACACAAAAACTGAATCTGCGATAGCGTTTTTTATCAAAACTCACTTTTCTAGAAATTTTATTAATCATTTATAGTATATTCATCTAACTTGCTCCCAGGAGAGCGGCAGTAGTAAATAGCTTGAGACAATTAAACAAATCTGCTTCGAAATTTTTTGGGTATAACATATCATTTGAGTTGCTTGGATTCCAACAAGCAATAAATTAAATATAATTTGACGAAGCAATTTTAGGTAGAACGCTGAAACTTAAAAATTCTGAAGCAAATCTGAACGATTGTTTTATGCATAGAGCTCTTGTTGCTGTCTAGCGAATCAATAGGACAAACATGCAATACATCATAAATTCATTGCTTGTTTAAATCCGCCAAACATACAATACCATCGTAAAAGCTTTTGTTAAGAGCACCACAACACGGTTATCGTGAAGTTTTGAATCCTCGACCATTCGAACTTATTCACTATGAAATGGCACTTAAATCACTCGAACTCAACGTCTCAGTTGTGTGACACGTTAAAAAACAAATAAATATACTGGTAATGATAATTATTTTTGTAGAATGATATGCTTATTATAATATATAAAGATAATTCTGACAACAAGTTCAACTTTGCTTCGGAATGATTTCAATAAAGTTTTTAGTTGATAGAACCCAGTAAGTAGAAAACGTCCCCATAATTTGAGCTTCCCACTGCACCCACAGCAATACTTAACATTCTTTTAATCACGGTTTCTGACGGTAACCAAACGTCATTGGAGCTAACAAACAAAATACGCTCGCAGTATGACAACATTTAGGTACGACCCACACAAATGACCCAGGCAAACGTCATAAATTACTACGAAGAGCACAACACCAGTCCAGCACTTGTCTACGTCAGAATCTTTCCACTGAGTTGTAGAAAGACTTAAGTTTTTCGTGGCACTCCTATCAGTGGTGGTATCGCGTCAGCAGGGAAGAACCAGAGTAGGTGTTTTATGTGATTAGTTTGAACGTGAGGCAATCAAGACAAGCCAATAATAGCGCTGGTGTTGTAAAGCACGCCAAGTAAGATTTTGCAATAGCGAAATGCTAAAAAAGCGCAGCCAGAGGCCAAATATGAACGCCGCGATGATCGAAAGAGCTTTAGAGTGTAAACAAACTCTTTCTGTCTGCATAATACCGGGCGCCGGGTCTTGATATAAGCAGCCTCTAAGAGATTGAAATGGAAAGAGCTGCGTGCTGCGGCGTAGATTGAAAACCGCTTGTTATCATAGTTTATTGCACATTGGCCATTTTCTAAAAGATGCTAGTCAATGGCAGAGTTACACTCCGGTTTGTTGTTGTTTTGTTTGCACGATCTGTGTGGTTGAGATCGGCGTGGACGGGTCAATTATTGTCTTAACCATTGCGGAACATCTTGCCTGATGTGATCCTGTAGTCGTTGAGATGTTCGCCCTACGTACAGACTATCACAGTGACACTTATATTCATATATGTCAAACTTTTCTGAGTGGTTGATAGAACATCCTTGCGGGCCACAGGCAGTATGCGCTCTGACATAAAAAACAAGCGGGTGCTGACGGAACCATAGCAGTTTTGACTTCTTTTTCCAAGTTTGTAGATGGCTCACCTATCCAAGGAACCCTCAAGTACACAGGGCACTTTTCTGAGCCGAATCGCTTAAGGGTGAATTGAGTAATTTTCTTGGCGATCTGAGCGTTGATGACGTTTTCAGGATAGCCGTTTTCCGGTAATATTTTCTTGATTCGTCCTATTTCTCCATTGAGTCTACGCTTGATGCAAATCATTAGTGCTCGATATACCAATGTAAATATTAGACTTATTTTACGTTTGAGAGAACTAAAGGACTCCTAACGCAAATACTGGTCAGTGAAAGTAGGTTTCCGGTATACACTTGTTTCAAAACTAAAATCTGCTCTTTCGACGTAAACATCAAGAAACGGTAGACATTTCTCTTTCTCTTTTTCAAAGATGAATCTGAGGGATGAACAAAGGCGGTTGAGTTTGGTGAGGAATTCATCTGCTTCAGCTTGGTGATCGAAGATGACAAACGTGTCGTCAACATATCTGAAGTATGTTGGAAGATTCTGCGTATGAGAAAATAATTTCTCTTCATAATATCCAACAAAAATGTTAGCCAAAGCCGGACCAATTGGTGATCCCATAGCTACCCGTCGGTTTGCTTGGCGTTATTGAAGCTGAACTTAACCGACGATGTAGCGCTCTTGATCAATGCAACAAACATGCCCTTTGGAATGATTGGTTGGCAATCAGATTCGTCATAAAAAGCTTCTGAACAGATTTTGATGGTTTCATCAAGGGAAACGTTGGTGAACAAGCTGGGCACATCAAAAGAACACATAAAGACATTAGGGTCACTGTCAAGATTATGCATGGTTTTAGCAAAGGTAAGTGAATCTGATATGTAATGTGACGAAAACCGCTCCAGCACAGGCTGTAATAGCTAGCCAACCACTTGCCAAGTTCATGATGGGTCAAACCTGTCATAGACAATATCGCAGCGTTCTTGTTAGGCCTCTCGCTACGCTTTCTTTAGCATTTCGCTTTTGCGAAATCTTTCTCGGAGCGCTTTACAACATTAGCGCTTTCATTGGGTTGTCCTAATTGCCTAACGTTCAAATTAATCTCATAAAACATTACTCACTCTAGATCTTCCCATTTGACGCGATACCGCCATTGATGTGAGCGTCACGAAAAGCTTATGGCTCAAACAACTTTTTTCAAAGCTTTATTAAAATTCTGTATCGCCAACAAAACTTTTGAGTAGGAAGTCAGTTAGTTTTGGTGGAAACTAATTTTGTTTTACAGGAATAAAATAAGATTCCATGGTTTAATTCAAACTCTTTCACGGCTTTATAGACGGATGACTGAAAAACAACTTTAGGTAATCCACCTAAACTTACACTAGAGTCTACAACAATTGCCAAATAGTAATTCAATAGCAAATTTCAGAAATAATTGTGATTGTGTTTAATTATTGACTTTAAGCAGACTTTACAGTCATTAACAAAAGTTTAAGACCAACCTGTTTTTTCGAATAAATCGAAAACGAACCATTTTTAGTGTACATACATTTCATTTATTTGACTCCTTTTCGATATCTATCACATCTCTAATACAACAAAGTTGATTTGGACTCATTTCATAGCATAAATTCTCAAAAAGTCAGTATTTTGTATGTCCGCCATTGTTTTGGATGACTGCAGCTAGGCGTCGGGGCATGCTGTTGACGAGGTTGGCACAGTATTCCTTTGATATCTCTTTCACCCAAACTTCTTTTATGGTCCGGCAAAGGTCTGGAAGACTTGAAGGCTGCTTTTCCGCGACTTTATCCTCCATTATCGTCCATAAATTCTCAATCGGGTTGAGATCAGGGCTGTTTCCAGGCCAGTCCAAGACCTTCACTTTCTTCTTCTTCAGAAAATTCGTCACCAACTTCGATCTATGGCAAGGGGCGCCATCCTGCATAAATATATTGCATCTATGGACTTGCATGTGTAGCTGGAGCTTATCAGAGAGCAGTTGAACGTACTTTTCGCCGTTTATGGTGGTTTCACTGGGTAAAAAGAACAAGCCACCGATCCCAAGTTGCGACATTGCCCCCCAAATCATCTGGCTTGGGGGTGTTTCATGGTAGATACCGCATACTTGTCATCATAACGCTTGCCAGGAGGTTTCCTCACGTGCCTTTTTCTCACGACGAACTGTTGGAAGGTTGACTCGTCCGAGAATAGAACTTTTGACCATTGTTGAATAGTCCAATCACGGTGTTTCTTCGCAAACGCCAGCCTCTTGGCTTTCATGACTGGCGTGAGTCTCGATTTTCGGGCTGGTTTATACGATTTCAGGTTGAATTCTCTGCTCAAACGCCGGGAAATGGTCATCTGAGTCACTCTCGTATCTTTTCGAAGTAAGTCGGCTTGAAGTTTCATCGTAGAACTTGTTGGAGAGCGAACTATCATCCTTCGAATGAGGTTATCGTCACGGATGCTGGTTTTTCGAGGTCTACCACTGCGTTTTCTGTCACAGAATATTGCTTCAGAGACATGCTTGGTAATTTCTTGGTGTACTCCTGTCTTGCTAACACTCAGTCGCGCTGCAATTTGACGTTCGGACACTCCTTCCTCGTGCAGAATGACTATTTCAGCCCTCTGAACCTCGGTCAAGGACTTTTTTTTGCCCATTTCGGACTACGCGAATTTTCGAAAAAACGCCGATTTTTCTGTTCAAGTGAAATAATGAGCAAAGAAATGTAATTGATTGACCAATTAACTCTAAAACAAACAAGATGATGCAATAGAAATAATTGGCTGACGCAATAATACGTCAGGTTAAAAGATGATCAATTTTGGGGGGTGGTCTTAAACTTTTGTTAATGACTGTACATTAAAGAACCCAATTTTGGAAGTTTCCAGATTTAATTACTCTTTCGACTGACTGAATTATTTTTGTTTTAGACTTAACAGAATAGTTTCCAGCACTTTTTACATTGTTACATCACGCTACAAAGTCAAATCTACACAGCAGAAACCCAGATATTCCAAAAGTAGAAAGTAGCGCCCTACCTTTTTGACAAACAGGGCACCACCACCAAAAAAAAAAATTCGTTATCAGTAAATGATGAAAATTAAATTTGTAATTTGAAAGTCAAAATAAATGCAACAAAAGAAAGCTGTTACAAATGATTAGCTTCAAAATATTGTACAGTTGGTATTAATGGACAGCCAATTAGCTTTGTCTACTTACCACGAATCTTGATGTTAAGCTGGTTGAGTTTGTCTTAACACTGGAACGGCCGGTTACGGTCAGTTGACCGTTTTGGACTTTGAAGGTGGGATATTTTTTTACAAAATCGCATTGGTATAAAATTTCTTGAGTTTTCCTAATTAATAGGCAAGAACTCTGATGCTGAGTATCAAGCCGAAAACTGCTTTCACAAATATTTTAGAAGGTGGTTTACCTCCAACGGCCATTAACGGTCATTTTGACCGCTACACAAAAACCATTGTTCCTGAACCTCCTGCTGTACTCTTGTAAAACTGTATCGTTTCTATGTCACGTGTGACTCATTTTCCATCATTGTCTTTCTATTTTCTGATGAAGTAATTTTATTTGTGACATCATAGAGTCACCAGAAAGAAATGCACAACTCAGAAAGCAATTATAATAAATTTTCCCTGTTATACGTTAGCACTGGAATTAGACTGACTTCAGATTATAAAAGAGTTTATAAAACAAAATTAGGTTCTTCTATATCGTTGACAACTACGGGCTTTAATCCGCATTCAGCTCACGGTGCTTGTCGCGTATCCCCCCCTAACAGAACCCAGTTGACATTCTCAGGTAAAAAAAGCAGCGAAGCATACAGGCTATGAGCCTTTAGCATAAGTTAGTAAGTTGGTCATAACTTTTTGTATTAAAAGCATTGTGTGCACGTTCTATTAATGCTATTCTGGCTCCACAAATGAAGTAAACTGCACGACTAAGAAATATAACATAGTCAAATCTAATACATCATGTCTAAAAGACCAAGACATTACATATTTGAGCAAAGACAAGTCACGCCCATCCATCCCAAAGGCTTAGTGACAACGTTTTCATGACTCTCGTGGAACCATTCATGGGTAAAGGCACAAACGTTACAACCGATAACTTCTTTACGTCGTTTTTACTTCCCAAAGTGGAAACAAGGAAAAACCAGCCTGGCTGGAACTATGAATAAGCTTAGACGTGAGCTGCCTGCATCTGTAAAATGCTTGCAACAACGTTATTCTAGTGAGCTCATGAAGGCAGGCGATATGGCAACTCTGACTGTGTATAAGTGTAAGCACAAAAAAACGTCTGTGCTCTTAGTTTTCTGCAAATGTCTGTTGCGCTTGGCGAATCTAAGAAAAAGAAACCGGAGACAGTGAAATTTTATGACAAAATCAAATGTGGAGTTTATGTGGCTGATCAAATGGCCAGGCAGTATTTAGTCAAAGCAGACACATGTCGGTGGCCCGTTGCTGTTTTCTACAACATTCTGAATTTGGCAGGCATTAATGCATTTGTGCTCTATAAAAAACGAACAGGTGACAAGGTTTCAAGACGAGATCTGCTGTTCAAGCTTGCAACAGAACTACGTGAAGACTACATCGTTGAAAGATCAAGCAGAAACGCTATTATTGCTAGATCTCACACACTATCGACATCTCCTTAAAAAACCACAACCGAGAAGCGCAAACAGTGTCAAATAATGCAAACTGCACTCAAAACAAAACCTGCAAACTTTGTTTCAAGTTCAACATAACTGCAGGTGACAAGTGTATTGCAATGGAGCTTTCCAAAATCGTTATATGTGCGACAACGCAAATATGAAGCATTTTCCAATTTCTGTCTAGTTTTTCTCCCTTCCTTTCAAATAAAACTGTTTTTTTTGTGGATAGATTGATTGAGTTTCGTGACCTAAGTGTCAACACTTAAGTTACCATTACGCCACCCATGTACCAATAAAAACCTGTTTTCGGAGAAGCGGTCAAAACGACCGCTGCTGGCCGTTGAGGGTTTTTCGCAACTCCAGCCGTTCTAGTGTTGATGCTCTTTGCACCACAGAAAATGTAATACCTTTATCAAAAGTAAACATTAACGTCAAAAGAACTTGTTGTATAAGTTGATTTCTTGCGAGAAGCTTGTTCGCAAGTAACATATAAGCCATTTTCAATCTTTTTTTTGACATGATGCAATTTTAGTATAAACAGTTTTTAAAAGAATAAAACAGGATGTAATAAGTGGTACAAATCATCAACCACCAAAAATTGAATCGTCAACTTTGAACCATTCATATGTTTAGCCAAAACATTTTCAATTAAAACTGGTACAGTATGAGTTGTGTTTGATGGATCTGAACATGCAGCTGAAAAAAAAATTTTTTTGCTTAAGCCAATGATTGGCAAACTGTAGGCCACGACCCAATTGTAGGCCCAGTGATACTTTTAGAAAAGCCGTGTTTGGTCTAGTAGCAAAACTTTTTCTCAAACTTAAGAAAATTCATCTTCAAAAATTTGATCTTGAAATAACGATTTCTAAGTGACAAATCGTGGTCAATTTGTAAACTAAAAGTTTGTCGTGAACATTTATCACAATTAGCTTCTTGCAAGGTTTATTTGGACTTCAGCGATGATTGAAAGCTTGATTGGAGCAATTGCAACAAATATTTACCGACTACTGGCCTAGAAAATAGTTGTAGCTTACGTAGTCAAACAAAAGATAAATACATATCAATTTTAAGCTACATAAAAGTCATAAAATTCGGATCAAATTTATGTCATAAAAACAATTTTTCTGATTATGTCTTGCTTTAAATAGCAGACCCAAAAACGTGCTTTTATATTACAGTGAAGGCAACTCGTCGCTCTTTTCAATAACCCTTCCATGTGTATCAACACAGGTTGGACTTCAGCGGTTAGCAATGTTTTGCCTAAAAGATATAACAAAGCTTTTAAGAGGAATGTGTATTAAAGTATTTGTCAATTAGCCTTGTAACATCACAAGTTTATTATCAAGAAACACAGTGGGCGCATCACATTTAAGACATCGCCTTTTTCATTTTCATGCAAAAACTTAACCATTTTGATTAAAACTAACGCGAGAAAAATGTTTTTGGATAAACGTGATTGGTTTGGTTAATTTGCGGTTGTCAATGATACGAGCAAAGATAGAAAGCAAAACAACAAATTCATGAATTTACAGAATTTTTCTCAAAAGCAATACTTAATGACCTTCAAGTCATATAAATCTACTATTTAAAAAGGAATCTTTTTGTTTGAGAAGAGCTTGATAGGCGTTCATTGGAATTGGATGCATGATTTATGGGAAAGGCATGGCCCCTTTTTATGCTATGGCCGAATTAAATCAAAAAGCGCAGCCAAAAACCTTAATGTCACAAATATAAATACAAAAGCGAGGCCGCCAAATCGTCAAATAGGCCTACCACTAAATAGCTCATTTCCTTAGCTCTGAAAACGCCCACTGTTTGGTTGATGCTACAAATTGTAACTATGTTTCACCTAACCGTTTTACACTTTTAAAACTTACGAATGGTAGTTTGTGACATCATTCTTAGTTTTTGAATACTTTCGGTCTTCATTACTAAACCAACATGATAACCATTACGTGTACAGAATTATGACTTATATTTACTAAGGCATTTCGTTGCTGCTCTCAAAAATGTTTGTACGGTGAAGCTGGCGCAGCTGCATTCATTGATGCGTTCTAAATCGGTACGGTTGATGATATGCCCTGCCAGGGTAAAATCGCATCACACTTGGAAGAAATTCTTTCTATTTTGCTTGATAATAGCTTTATAGAGCAAACGAGATCTAACCTAAAAACTTGGGAAAAGCAAAGACTCTTTTAACTTCTCTGAGCATACCTAAGCAAGGAAAAACAAACATGAATTATAATGCGTAGCCAGCAGAGACTTGAAGAATTTTGAGGAGAAACCAAAAAAAAAACACAACGTCACTGTGTCAAATCGCACCACATGAAATACAGTATATTATTGGCATTTTGTTTTATAATAGCTTTATAGAGCTGCCGGGGTCAAACGAAACATTTGGGGAAAAGCAAGGACGCATTTAAATCCCCAGGGCACGTCAAGCACGGAGAAAGAAACATTTTACATAATGCGTAGCCAGCGAGGACTTGAGGAAGTTTACGGGACAATAAAAAGAAAACAGCGTCACGGTGTGAAATCGCACCATACGAAAGACACTTATGCTATTTTGCTTCCAAACGGCTTAATATCACAAATGTGCTTCCTATTTCTAAACTACGGGAAACGCAATGCCTCCTTGGGCTCGTGTAAGCAACAAACAGAGCACGTAGACCTAAGGCATAGCCTGGACCTTGAAATAAAAAATTCTATTAGAAAAAGGAGCACACAAAGTCGTCAAAATCTTAACTGCAGAAAATACATAAATTTTCGGTATCTGTTCACACAATAACTTGATAGGTGAAGCCGGCTTGGCCGGCTGAACCGACATTCTCAATCCCGACGTTAATAATAAGACCCTGCGGGCGACGCCGTCGTATGTACTATAAAGCAAGGATTTTTTCTTTTGCTGATATGTTGCCTGTTGAGGCATTTATGTCTATATTATACAGCATTGCAATGAAATCCCAAACTTAAGAACAAATCAACATAAAACCATAACAATTTTTAAAACTAAATTTAGAGAAAACATTTGTTTAAATATAACTCAGCCTGATGGGCTTTTACTAAATTGTGATGAAGGATTTTGAGGAAGCCATAGCCACTTTTGTCGCTATGCCGGAAATAAGACAAAAAGCGCAGCCTAAGAACTCAATATCACAAATATACATAGGAAAGGGGCAGCATCACATCGCAAAATAGGCTTACCACTAAGTAGACTATTTCTGTAAATATGAAAGCAACCACCATTTTGCCGCTACCATCAGTTTTGACTGCGGTTCAATCCATGTTTCCTCATATATGGTAACGTAAAAAATAATGCTACACCCTGACGTTACTGATGGAGAACCTCTGCCGGGCGACGCCGGCTAGTAGTATATAAATTTAAAGTGTATGAAGCCGCATACACTGGATGACTTAAAAGCAGCGATAACAACATTCATTTAATCTATTTTAAGAGTGCAATCCTTAGCTGTGTTTAGAAACAAATTGGAAAGAGTCCGTCTGTGTATTGACGCCAATGGAACCCATATTTAGCATCTATAGTAATAATTGTAATGTAAATGTAATACACTGTATTATAATAAATGAAAGAGTGAACATTGACTTTCCAAACACCCTGTATAAAACCGAAACAAGTATCAAGGTAAGCATAGAAAATTTAAGCTTAATCACCTTGCATATCTCTCAGTATCTCACAGGAAATGCCAAGTATAAAAATATGAGCAACACAATGCCGTGCGATAGTTAAAACGAGGTCAAATGATGATTTAGATCAGTGCTTTTCAACCGTTTTGGCACCAAGGAAATCCATTCGACAAAAAAATAAAAAAACAACCAAACCAGAAAAGAAAACATATATTTTGTTATCACATAGATGCAAGTCATGCACATATGCTTGGCTCCACGGTTTATGCTCATATATAAATATCATTACATACATAATTTAATCAAAACTAGAGAAATCTCTGCAAAACTTTTAAAGCTCACGGAACCCCGGGTTGAAAAATTCTGATTTAAATCAAGGCGTCCTTAACCTTTTTTGTGGCGACACAAATATTAAGCTCAAAATAATAATAACGAATCTAACTCTTTACAATCACTTTGCGATACATCTGACATTTAGCCGTGATCACTCGTAGTTAGGTAAAACGGCTTAAGTTGTCTTGATAGAATTCAGGTGGAAACCAGGAAAAGAGGCCTTCCTATTTTTAAAAGTTGCAATTTTCTAGCCTTGCTTTCTACAAATTGCTAAGCTAAATAACTAGTAAATTTAGAATTCATAAACTTTGCTCAGTATCTAATTTTTTTTGTTTTTATTAATTTGTTCAAGTTCTTGAAGATAATATGATAGACTCAATTTTCATACCGTATTTCAATTTTACTTGGGCGGCTATGGAAATTTACAATAACAAGCTACCCACTACTTTTAATTACTAACACCAAAATCAATTGATGCTCACTTACTACAGCTCTAAACTTTTTAAACGTTAACAGCATAGCAAAATGTCTAAAACCTGACCTCTTCTAGCCAATGTATTGCTATGCTAACCAACGAATAACATGTAACCAATACTAAAACTCAATCTTCAATCACAGGCTGATAACAACGCATCAAAACAGCAAGAAACAACAAAATTTGCATTATGACGAAATAGTCTAGGCCGAGTTTAAATGATTTCCTTTTTTTCGCATCACTCTTCAGCTACGCATTGCAGCAACACATTGTCAAGGCCTGCATTGAGAAATTGCCATTATTAAAAGAAATTGCTATTTATACATAGCTGTTCAAATTCCAACATGTGTAGTGTCTGTTCACAGTGAAACTTGTTTGAGTGTAAACTTCTTGCTATATCAGTTCGCAAATCAGAAACGTCAAACGAATATGCAATAAAATGCGGTACTTAGTTACCGAAGTTTGTTGTGTAAACAACTGCAATTAGCGACCCAACCGAATCAAATGGCAACCATTTTGGATCGCGACCCAGTTGAGAAGCATAATAATGGCGGTTAAACAATAATCAGTTAGTTTGGGCCTCCTTTAACTAAATATGGCGACAAAGATCGACTGGTAGAGTTCCAAAAATGAAGTTGATGTCCAAAAAAAAGGTCTTTACCTCTCAAGTAATCAGGGCTACGCCACAATCTCCTATTTGCTATCACAAGATTCCATTACTAACTATTTATATACGCGAAACATCACTACATATAAGAAATCAAAACATTGAAATAAGAAATAAATACTCGTCATAAACGAAGAGCCTTTGCGGTTCCCTCAAAAAGCCCTTAAAGCTCACGGAACACAACCACATGTTTTGCGTAACTTCTGTTGAAGAGCGCTGACTTTAGTAGCTTGCTGTTCATTTTGGGTCATAAGAATACCATTTGTCGGCTATACCAAACGCCTTTGAATTTAGACTCGTTTAGGAGTTGCCAAAATGCTATTGGTTTAGTGGGTTTTTTACACAAACGAAGGAAATCGTGGTAAAGTGATAATAAGTGGCGCGCCACCACAGCTATCATATTTCACGGTTTAAGCCACTCAACCATGATGTAAAAATAAAAAAGCAAAACGCTACTTAAACATAATAGAAAACCACAGATAATTTTATTGCATTTACAAAAGCCGATGTCAATATCAAGCCAGCTCTAATTCAAACATTTCTTTACCTTCTCACGACAAGCAGTTGCATTATTAAAGAAGAATAAAGAACCATTTCAAGCAGGAAAAGCTGACTGATGTTCACATTTCAAACTGATATTTTCATCTTTAGCGACATCCAAATTTCCAACAGATACATTTGACGGAGCTGAAGATTAGCATGATTGAAAAACATTGTTATAAGCAAAGAAACCATTACAAATTTTCAATCGGCTAATAGAGTGTAAACACAAGGGGTACTCACACTTTTTGCTACGCTTAGCCTGTAAGTTATGGTCTCATCAATAGCAAAAATATTTTGAACCATACTTTCCGCGCTGGTACTGAAACATTAGTATTTAAACATGGCTTACGTTTCTTAAACAAGTGAAAACAATCGAAAATTAGTCAGTTTTTAAAGGAAAGGCAAGGCAGTAAAGTGGATGTAAAGCTGTGTGATTAAAAAGCTGAAGCCAAAAAAAGAAGGACATAACATCCAGCACTTCGACGGAGTTGAACTTTTTTCACTTACAATCAATGTAATTAGTACCAAAACATGAACTTATTGTTTTATTGAATGTTCAAAATTAAAAAGTAGTGCAGATTTCCAAGGAAAACGTAAGTTAAAAAGTGGATTTACGATATATTTGTGATTATTGATTTAATATCAAAAAATAGTGTGCAAAAAGTAATTGGCCTACTGAGTCAATATTTAGGGAAGTAAAGAGGTGATTTACTAATTCAAAACGTGAAAATGTGAATAATTAGTCATCACAAGTGTAAATTTGTAAGCATTAACTTTATTGCATGGTAAGGATGCAACTTGAGGAAACATTTTTACTATTGCGATTCGACACACGTTTGAAATGGCGGTGTTGATGATGTTACAGATGACCGAAAATTAAGTAAAAACTGTATTGAGTGGAGCAGTGTAACAATTTAATCCAAAATTAGTGCGTTTTGTTTAGCCTGGTAGCCTAGTCTATTTTAGCGTGCCACCCAATTCGTGAGATAAACTTTAATTTCAATAATTCTTTGTGGCAACAAATAGTAAAGATTCAGTAAAATGATATTCCAAGTTCGCTCAACAATTCACGAAATATCCCGCATTTCTAAATGTGCCGCTTTGGACAATGTTACCGGCACGACACAAGTCAACAACGGCTGAGGAAACGTGCGTTTTTCATAGGCGCAAAACATAGAAATCGCGCAATTTTTGAATATCTCATTAAAGTGGAAGCCAGATTATTATCAAGTTGATCCTTTTTTTTACTTAAACTGACTCAAGCTGATTCATGTTGCAAGATATGTATTTTAATGTTATACCGGGGATGCTAAAAAAGTAGTGACCTTTATAATCCATTTGCAGGTAACAAGAAAAGCTCTATGACGCCACAAATAGCAATGCTAGTTCAGTTTCGCCCCGAAATTCTCCTTAATATTGTTTCCAATAACTTGGCTAGGATGCAGTAGTCAGAAACAGTAATTGGAAAATGACTTTGCCTAATCAATGGCTAACTGCGCTGCCTTTCAATCACGTGTGACGAACTGTTTCTGCTTTCTCAAATAACCAGGACATTCTGAGATTACGGTTTGTCTCACTTGAGAGTTAGAAATATCTGAATTAGGTCGAGAGTTCGATCATTTTTCACCAGCTGCAATTGCGGTTGTCAGCAGCAATTCTCGACGAGGTAGAAGGTGCGTAGGCGTAAATCGGGAAGGACACATGGACCATAACCTCCCATCAATTTTTCTAAATCTGATCAAGGAATAAATATATATTTAGCTGAAAATAAAAAAAAACAGTCATCTTCTAACAGTTAATTTCAAAAAAATATTTACCTTCGTTTTGGAGTGAAGATAGAAAGATGGTCTCTTTAAAAACGTTGATCTCTCAAAAATATCATCCAACCAATTCATAATCCCTTCTCAAAAACTATTTGTATCTGGCTATGCTACTGGAAAGACACCAGCTTTCTGCCAGACAAAAATGTAAGTTTTTAGTTTTGTGCATTATTTTAAGACCCAAAAAGCAAACTTGCCATATCGCTTGATAATACCCACCACTACAATTATCAGTTATGTTTGAAGGCTGTGATATAACAACTGAAATGAAATAAAGGCATTAATCTCCTTTACAACATTGAAGTATACCACCTAGCTACTGTACTATTTCTCCGCGCCAAGTGCAATAAATAACAAAAAAACATCAACAACATTCACATGTTTAGACCCAACTAAACTCATCTGTCCAGCACTGAGCAATGTCTGAATCTTTCCACTGAGCGGTAGATAACTTTTGGTTTTGTTTAAAATAAGTCTTGTTTTATTGGAATAGAACAAAATTCTATTGCCACGACAACTAAACTCTCCAACTACAATGTATTCGGATGACCCAACAACAACTTTGAGTGCTCTACATGTGCATTGATACTCCAGTCGACAAAAAATGATATCGATACATTAATTTTAGCATTAATAGTGTTTTGCGCTAGATTGGACATTACTATGCATTTTCAAATCTGATATACCTTATACTGAGTCATGCTTAAGAGCAATAGCGAAAACGCTCTCAATAATGATGAGATTGATATTACTACCGCATATAGGGATTTACTAACTTCTTCCACTTTCTGTTTCTCGCTATTTTAAACTTAGTAACTCCACTCAACCAAGTCAATATCACATATTATAAAGTTACACTTTCTGGTCTATTCAATCAGTTATTCGACGTTTGCACTCAACACTGCTTGAGAAGTTTAACCCCCAGATGTAGGAACGGGACTATGCTGCAAATAAAAAATCGGATCAGTGGGTTGAAAGCATGACTAAATCAAACAAAAACTCATTGCCAAAAGTATGATTTTAACGTACTTAACGTTTAGTTAACTTTGAAATTTTGAGCAAAAGTAGTAGGTGATCACTACTGTCAGCAATATTGACTCGCCTTTAATCTTGATATTAATGGAAGCTAGCTGTACCGGATTTGATACAGTTTTAGTAACAGAAAACGGAATATCTCTGCCAAAAAGAAACATTAAAGTCAAAGAACTCACGATATAAGTTCATCTCTCACAAGAAAACGTTTTGGCGAACCAGAGAGAAGTCATTTCTAATGTCGTTTAGACATGATGCAAATGTAGCATAAATAGAGTACTCTTTGAAGCTACATTTGCATCATTGCAAAGGTAGTAATTATATTCTTTTTAAACAAAGGCAAGCAAGATGCAACCAGTAGACAAAATTACCAACAACAAAAATTTAGTTGTCAATTTCAATCTACTGAAATTTTTTGCAAAATTATTTTGGATCAAAACAGGTTCAATGTGGATAATTTTAGTAGCGTTGAGAGATTTGAACTTGTTGCTGCAAAAATATTTTCATGAATACAATAAAATTAAAATTGAATGAAAATATTTGCCAAATAGGAAGGTAAAGCTAAAAAAACAAAAAAATTTGTCGTAGCCATGAAAGATTTCGAAAATTTGGCGCAAGGTGAGAGTATCTACAGAATTAATTTGCTTCTGACTGTCACACAAACATATAGCAGACCGAACAAGATACTGTAAAGTTATTCTGACCAACTAACATATTACACACTAAAAACTTAACTTCTGATTTTCAATAAGGTTACAAGAACCCAATCAACAGCTAATATTTGCATTCTTTTTTTTTTTTTAATATATTTTTTATGATATTCACGTCTGCTAGCAAGCGCTAAAATTAGCCACAATTGAAAATGAAATGCTTTATGCAATTGTAACCAAAATTTATCAAAATTTGTTCAAAAGCTTTAAAACCAAATTTGATTACGCAGTTTTTATCAGACAAAGAAATAAAAACCAATTTTGGCTCTGATCGTTTTGTATATATTTGTAGTCGCATTAAATTGGTATCATTATTGACGCTAATGTTTTGTTGCTCCGAATGGCCAACTGTCAGAGCAATAATATAAAGGCAACATCAATCTGCGCTAATTTGTGGGGTTAAAAAACAGCTATAAGCAGGCCTTTCATTTTACGTCCAAACCCGAACTCGACCCGAAAATTTATTTGAAGTCCCAATTAGGCATGAAAATTATATTTACCGAATGAACTAAATCGGCGCGTAGACCCAAAAACCTATTAGATTGGTTAGACCAACTATGCAAATGCTTCGCGTCGGTCAGCAAAGTAGAACACACTTTCACATGAGCGCTCTCCCTCTACGTAACAAACCACGCTTGAAAGAGATACGAATACAATTAGAGCGGCGCGCTGAGTACCATTACGTCACAGTCTCTGTAAAAGAAATGGTTCGCGCAGTGGATTTGCGTAACGAAAGTGAAATTATGACGCACATGTCATAAAGCGTCATGGTTAATTAGGATCAGAATCAGGCCTGACAATCAACTATGGTTTAAAACTCACCGAAGAAACAAGAAACAGGATTTACTTTCCATTTGAATCAATACAAGCAGGAAACATGTGTCACCCCATAGTATACAACCTTGGTTAGATAGCAAATTACGGTGAAAGAAAGCTGCTACAGTTAATTATGTATGGCAAAAGGTGTTTAATATCCAACAAGAATTATGTTTACCCCTAACCGTAGCCGCTAAAAGCACCTACGTCGGTGATAATTATCTAGGATATTGCCCCTGGAGCACGCAAATCATGATTAACCAGTGCTCTTACCTTTGTTCAGACCTTTTTTTACTTTGAAAATGCGCCATAAGCTCAAAAAGATTGAGAAATACTGGTTGAGAGCCTCCAGAAACCGTATAGGTCACACATTTTTACCCAAAAAATTTAGCAAAAATTTTAGGTGCGACCTATATACACTGGACATGAATACAAACACCAGTACTCTTGTCAAGGGATATCCATAGAACCGGTCCAAATCAAATCCGGCTCGCAAAAACTTGATACCGGTATTTGATTTATTTGTAAAAAAACAAACTCCTAGTTAAACACCAATTTCAGTAAACAAAATATTTAGGTTTTAAAACATTCATCTCAATAAAAATAGCCCAAACTAAATTTGTCTCAATGGCGGGCATGAATGAAATAAAATTCCGTGATGCGGAATCCAATAGCGAAAAGGTTTTCAGATAGATTTCACATATCAATTTAAAATTTGAAATTCTTTTTTTTTGTTTCCGAGACTACTACTATCCATTATTTTTTGCAGTCTAATGGGCTTTTTTAAGCCTACCAGGTATTTCTCTATTGGGAGCAGCAAAATCTGTAGTATATAGTATATAAATATAAAACCATATACCCTGGATGACTTGAAAGCAGCGACAACAACATTCATTCAGTCTATTGCAAGTGAGGAATCCAAAGCTGTGTTTAAGAGCAAATTGAAAAGAGTCCGATTGTGTCTTGATGCCCATTGAACTCATATTCAGCATCTACAGTAATAATTGCAATGTAAATGTGATACACTGTTCCAAAATAAATGAAACAGTGCATATTGATTTTCCGAACACCCTCGGCAAAACTGAAACTGGTATCAAGATAAACATAGAAAATTTAAAGCCTTGCTTAATCACCTTAAATTTCCCACAGTATCTGATGGCATATGGCAGCATATAAAATATGAACAATACAATGCCGTGCAATAGTTAAAATTAGGTCAAATGATGATTAGATCAATGCTTTTCAACCGTTCTGGCATCTAGAAACTCCATTCGACAAAAATTTAACAAAACAACCAAAACCAGAAAAGAAATCATATACTGTATTTTGCAAACACATAAACCCAAGTTGTGCACATACGCTTGACTTCACGGTTTATGCAGTTAGACAAAAATTATTGCGTATATAGTTCAATCAAAACTAAAGAAATCTCTGCGAAACCTTTATAGCTCACGGAACCCCGGTTGAAAAATTATGATTTAAATCAATGCTTCCTAACTTTTTTCGTGGCGGCACAAATATTAAGCTCAAATTAATAGTGACATCTAGTCATGGTCACTCGTGGTTAAGTAGGACGTCTTAAGTTGTCTTGAAAGAATTTAGGTCGAAACAAGGAGGCCTACCCATTTTTGAAAGTTGAAGTTTTCTAGCCAATGTTTTCTTCAAATTGCCAAGCTTAATAACTACTAAATTTAGAATTCATAAATTTCGCTCAGCATATACTTTGTTTGGTGTTATTAATTTGTTCAAGTTCTTGAACATGAAGCAATAGACTCAAATTTCATACCCATTCATATCTCAATTCACTCGGGCGGCTATGGAAATTTATTATGACAAGCTACCAACAACTTTTACTTATTAACACTAAAATCAATTGATGGTCACCTACTACAACTCTAATCTTGTTAAATTTTAGTAGCGTGCCTAAAACCTGACCTGTTTTAGCCAATGTAATGCCATGCTGACCAAGAACAACATGTCACCAGTACTATACTCACTTTAACTCAATCGTCAATCACAGGCTGATAACAACGCATCCAAACGGTAAGAGACGCTACTACGCTACTGGAAAGACACCAGCTTTCTGCCACACAAAAATGGGAGTTTTAAGGTAAGTGCCTTACCTAAAGACCTAGAAAGCGAACTTGTCATATTGCTTGATATTTGTCACCACGAAAATTATCAGCTATGCTTGCAGGCTGTGATATAACACCTTAATTGAAGTTAAGTCAAAAGGCATTTACTTTTGTTTCAAATAAGACTTGTTTTTTTGCAATAGAACAAAATTCCATAGATACGACATCTAAACTCTCCAACTGCACTGTAGTCGCATGACCCAGCAACAACTTTGAGTGCTTCAAGTGAATTGATACTGCAGCCGACAAAAAGTATTAAATACCCAATTGATAAATTAATTTATCATTAATAGTGTTTTGCAATGCTCTGCACTAAATTTGACATTACTAGGCATTTTCAAATCTTTTTTTTATTTGCCATATTTATCCTCCATTCACAATAAAGTGATATATCGCTATGCTTTCGGACGGTATGTCCGCACTCGCTTGGGAGTTGCCATTTCCGGGTCACCTGTCTTCCACATAAAGTGGGGCGTCCCGTTCAGTGCGTTGCCCAACGACACAGCAAGCAAGCTTGCCGGCTTGTTCTTCACAACCTCCTATAAATGCCGAGCGCCAAGCAAGGAAGCTATAGATACCATTATTTAAAGTGTTTTGGTAAGACTCGACAAGGGGAATGAACCCCAGGTCGACCGAGTGCGAAGCGGACGCTCTAACCACTACGCCATTGCGTCGGTTACGTTGTACACCTTATACTAATTCATGCTAAGAGCACAAGCAATAGACGCTCTAATAATGATGAGATTGCTATTACTATTGCATATAGGGATCTACCAACATCTTCGACTTCCTTTCTTTGTATGTTAAACATAGTGACTCCACTCAACAAAGCCAATATCATATTTCATAAAGTTATTCTTTCTGGTCTATTCAATCAGTTATTCGACATTCACCCTCTACACAGCTTGAGAAGCTTGACCTACAGATGTAGGAAGAAACTGTGCTGCCAATGAAAATCAAATGAGTGGTATGACAAGTGCGGCTAAATTAAACAAAAACGGGTACTTACGTATTATCGGGAGGACCTTTAAAAAAACGACTCAAAATCCTTGCAGTGTACACTGCCCCGTACATTTACATACCGGGCCTACCCCTTCAGTGTACACTGCCTTTCTTTTAAAGCCCTGGCCAGCTGAGATTCGAACCCGACCTTTAAAAAAACGACTCAAAAATTAAGGTCCTCCCGATAATACGTAAGGACCCAAAAACGTATGGCAAAAATAATGGTTTTACTGCACTTAACGTTTTGTTAACTTCGAAATCCTTAGCAGCAGTAGTAAGTGTTCAATACTATTTGAAATGTTGACTCACCTTTAATCTTGATATTAATGGAAGCCAGCTCTACTGGATTTAATACAGTTTCAATAACAGAAAACGTAGCATCTCTGATAAGAGGAAACATCAAAGTCAAAAAACTTATAATATAAGTTGATATCTTGCAAGAAACGTTTTGGCGAGCCAGAGAAGATTTGGTTTTGAAAATTTGGTGCAAGCTGGGCATGCATAAGTGTCATGACGAATTAGCACCCGAGTAAAGTTCGAACAACAACTCTGGGTCAAAATTCAACGATAAAACAAGAAGAAACAATAACTTTTTATTTGAATCAATATAAGCAGGAGACATAAGTCTTCCTATAGCATACAATCTGAGTTGGGTTGACAACTAAGGTGAGAGGAAGCTGTCACAGTCGATTATGTAAAGCAAAGGGCGTTTGATAACCCACAAAGATTGTGTTTACCTCTAACCGTAGCCACAAAAAGCACCGGTTCTGCGACAATTCAATGTCGGAAATTCAAAAAGTCGGAAATTCAAAGTCAACAATTCAAAACAATTATATATAACGTGTATGTAACTATAACACTTCACCAAATTCTACTTTGAATTCGCGACTTTGAATAGTCGGGACACCGATAATTATCTGGGACATTACCTCTGTACCACGTAAATTATCGTGAACCAGTGCTCTCTTAAGGCAACTGAAAACAAAAATGCATACGACTTCGTATATACTAAACCACTTGCACAAGTGTACTATGTTAAGCCTGAGCAAGAAACTTAGCTTTGTTTGAACCAAGTCCTGCTTTATTTGAATAATAAAAAATGTAAAATTTCTGCGGAATTTAAACTCTCATCCTCCGTAGTGGTCGAATCATTAACAAATAACTTCAAGTGATCTACCACAATGCCAATTCTGTGTTATGATCTACCAATCACACAATCAAGCTGCGAAACAACATGTAACTGGCTACACAATCAGCAGCAAAAGTTGCGGAACTTCGAACAATAAGCGAGTTAATTCTTCAAAAAATTAAATTTTTTCAACTTTATCAAAATATCATCTCCGAAATTCGAATTAAGTAAGTGATTTGGATCAACATAACACGCCACCATCAAAAATATTTGTATTTTAATTTTCAATTAAAGAATTGTTTTACTGAGTGTATTGAGGTTTCATTCAGGCTTGATTGCCATTTCGCAAAATAAATTTGAAATTAATTGAGCCGGTGCTGTCATTTTTGTATATTGTTGTAACATTGCTTGTGTTCAATTCAATTTTACTTCATGTGCATGTTCTAGTGTAAGTGCAGTAAAAATAACGAATAGGGTGCAAGAACCCTCAGATCCAAAACAGAGTATCTTTAGCGAACCTGAGATAGGCCTACCTAATTTTCTAATAAAATTTGTGAAATGAAGCTTCAGAAAGATCAAAAAGCAAATATTTTATTTTATAGCTTTTATTGGAAAAAACTAACTCTTAGTACAACCCCTTTGTCATGAATAAGATGAATCAATTGTTACTTTTGTCCATGTCTGCGCTTTCTCATTGCAAACGTCGCCGAATTGTATCAAGAGCGTTGAACACTTCTTTATTTTTTGATTGGGTAATAAGAATTGAATTAGCAGCGCTTTCTTTCTTGATGTCATTGCTTTCGATTAGCGACCGACATTTGCGAAGTACACGTGCGAGACGCGTTTCACAAATTTGTACACTGTAAAAAAATCTGCTGCAAGATCAAATAATTCTGCAATGCTGCAAAATCAAATTTGCAAACATAAATGATGCTCCCTGAAATTGATCAAAGAAGTCTTGCAGCATTTTTGACAGTGCATCATGTGCTCCCACTGCTCCTGCAATTGGCGTCTGTCATTCAAGAATGCCAAAACTTTTTGACGAAGACGATTTTTGTCATTTGATTTTGCAGCCAACAGTTTGGTTAATCAAATAAACAACTTTTGGTCCTTACGTATTATCGGGAGGACCTTTGATTTTTAATGTTATTTTATTTAAAAGAAAGGCAGTGTACACTGAAGGGGCAGGCCCGGTATGTAAATGTACGGGGCAGTGTACACTGGAAGGGTGTATTTTATTGTTTTAACCGTTTCAATAAATAATTTACTTCAATTTTTGAGTCGTGTTTTTAAAGGTCCTCCCGTTAATACGTAAGTACCCAACTTTTATTTCTATGTAATTAAACGGATTATGTAATATGCAATTAAACGGATTATGCAATAAGCAATATTTTATTTTTGTACAATTAAACGGATTACGCAATATGCCGATATGCAATTAACCGGACTATTTTCTTAAAAAAAGATGGGCTATGGTTTGGGATTTACAATTCTTATGCAATAAAGCATATTATGCGATTATCGGATATGCAATTTACCAGGTCGTTAATTTGGTAAAATTCTGAATTTGCTCTGCTCGGTGGAAAGCGTTTGATTTAAACAAACTTGTTTTCATGGATTCAGTAATTAACTCACTCATGACATTTAAGCTTGTGCGTGATCAAATCAAAACTAAGCAATTATAACTTGAAAAACAATTGAAACTGCATGAATTTTAAATGCAATCAAATGCACGCAATACAATTCTGAATGCTTTTTCCATCGGCAGCGTAGTACAATAGCCTGAGAATCATGATTGCAGTTAAAAATCAAGATAGGGTTGAGCAATCTGTGACCTGCGACGTAAGTTTTTGTGGGCGTGGATGGCAAATTTTACCCATTACTTGTTGGATAAACCGATCTCTCCCAAAAAAATCCGCAAACGTAAAATTTGAAAAAGTTGGCAAAAAACTTGCTATAAAGATATTCTCCTCAAAAAAAATGTCTTCGCCATCTTTTGGGACGAACTCTGCCAACAGCGACTGCTTAATTCTGTGTAGGGACTATACGGAACACAAACTCTAAATGGCCAGCGAGATTTTAAAGTATAAAATTGGTCCGCTGGCAAAAAAGACTGCGCACTCCTGGTCTAAGAGATTAACGCTTATGGCGTGGCGATGGCCGAGCAGAATCGATTTTTGCTTTTAAGTTTTACGATTCGAATTCAGACGATGGTTTGCATGAACAGCCACGTTATGCATAAATGAATGACTGCCTCAAAGATCGTAAAAACACTTCGCAGTCTTCTAATCTCTTTGCTGAACATTTGTTTGAAGAATTATAAATTTTTATCTCATGAAGTTATTGAAGCACCAACGATTGCTCTAAAACAAGCCAAAACCTTTCAATACGCTATTGCTAATATCAACTCGTCGTATCAAAAACTGCTATTGCTACCTCACTAACTGAACTTTTTACCTGAACCCAGTGCCGAGACATACATGGCATTTTCAACTTCCAATTGCAAATCATCTAAAATATACATCCATGTACTATACATTGGCAGGCACCTGTTTTTTAGAGGGGACGGGGGACATATTTTATTCATTTTACTTGCATGGTTGTATTTGTAATTAATTTTGCAACAGCCAGTAACATGCATATGACACAAAGTTTGACCAATGCAAAGTTTCTTGGCAATCTGGATCAATGTATTCCATACATAGAAACCTTAATAATTCAACCTCACTCGGCACATCAATCAAGCGGTTGCATTGGCAGGGGTGGCTTCACTGTCGACGTTAGCGCAGCTACTGGAGTGTGTCAAGAAACTGAACTTGCACCATTAGTTAATAAAATATACTGCAGTTCTATTTATTGTCTTTATTGTTTTCTTAACTAAATGGATGACAATGTGAAAACAAAGTTTAATTTTTCGGAACAGATATAAATCATTAGCCATTGAAATCCTGCAGCTACATTGCTTGCTATGTAATCGTTATTTATTGCGCTAGACAATCCAGAGCATTATTGATTACTTGTGGCAAATCATAGCGAGGAACAAAATCACCACAAACTATGTTTAAAAAACATATAAATCTGGCTAAAAGTTTTAGCTTATGTCGCGATACAATGAATGGTGGTCGAAGAAAAAATGCTTAACAACGTAATTAGATCGTCGTCAGCACCGATAGAGCAAGGTGGAGCTATTTTTTGACTACACGTTTGTATAAGCCAGGCAACCACTAAACAGACTCATCATCAATATCTGTTATAGTCTACCAAAAAGGCGTTCCATAAAGAGCCTGAAAGACCGCACAGTTGTGGACAACACAGTCCATTGTTTGCTCCATTGCATCGCTCTAACGTGACGCTGAGATAACCAAGCATCATTGATTTATAGCAGAGCGATAACCTAAATCGATTCAGATTCGATTAAGCCTGACACAGAATTGCGTCAAATTTTTCGGTAAGTGGAGTTCCATTATCAAAGATACAAGAATACGGCACGAAGCGTTTTCTTACCCATGCTTCACCAGGTTTAAATTGTGAAGCTGCTTACCCAGCATGTCGTAAGAGGCGACTCTTGGATACCCACCAATGGCAGTCCGCTTTGGTGGTGGGACTACCAGTCTGTAATTTGCTTTCATGAATGGTTCGAAATGGGCTGGCGCTTTGCCCCTAGCCTAATTCAGTTAGGTTGACGGCGTGAACCTGGATTTTCGTTCGTGCCGTACCTCCATCCCAAAAAAGAAGAGGGGTAATCCAACCAACCAAAGGCTTTTACTCGCCACTTTGTCCCGCCGGTGTGGCATCGAATCTGGGCAAGCGAGAGATAAGATGGATTCTTTGCATTTGACCGATAAAGTAGGACACAGACATCCGTTTGCGATACTTAATGCATTGTTCATAATCCTATCAATCAGGCAAATGTGAGAGCTGCGACTCCAGACAGGTGCGAAACACTTGGTAATGTAAAGTGCTTGTGCCAGAATAGCCGTACGGATAGTAGTATCAATAAAACCCTAACATGTACCTGCCAATCACCAAATTAAAAAAACGTTAGATATTGGGCTTTTGCTTACAGCAGTGGTTCCCAACCGGTTTATCATTGCTTATCATTTTGCTTTTAGCGAATAAGAACATAGCTGCAACATGAAAAGCATGATGCAACCTGGCCCACAGACCTTATTTTACTTTGAAAATCGGCCATACGCTCAAAAAGACAAAGAAACACTGATTGAGAGCCTTTAGATAACTGCGATGCGTGAGTGACTTATCTGCAGTGCTTAGTTCAGATTGTACAATCTGCGGCTGTGAATGATAGCTCGTGGAGGCATGCACATTATTTCTTCGATTTAATTTGAAATTGATCTTGAAAAAAATTTCCACCAGCCAGATTATTGCTTATGTTTAGGTTTTGGACAGCCTCATTTCTTAGAACACAAAAGCAGAGCACAAACACTGGTGCGAAAGTAGCCGTTTGGTACAAAACTGACAGATCAGTGAACCAGAGCGAAAGCATTGCTATTAAGGACCAAACTTGGACCAAATCTGCTGCTCCACTTCATCAGTCGACATCAAACAAACTTACTAAACCCACGAAAACTAGGCGAACTCGCGACGAACTAAACTCACAAATACCAAGATCTACACCGTCAGTTGGCATCAAGTAAAAAACCGCGGGCCTTAAATGTTCACATTAGGGACTGCAATCGAGGATTTAAAGGCCAACACCTTCAGTCAACATTACTGTAGATACAAAACCCAAAATTACAAAGTGCTTACATCAGGAAACAAACTCGAAAATTCCCAGTTTCACGCTATCAGTCAACAATTGGCACAAAACACACGAGCGTTCCCGGTGAAGACTAAACCTGTGAATCCATAGTTCGCATCATTACTCAAACTCAAGTACAAAACATGCATATCCTGAATGTCTCCCTTATGGAATAGACCTGTGAATACCAAGCTTTGCATCATCACTCAACATCAAACACAGAATACATCAATCCCGAGCGCTTCCGTCACGGATTAAACTTGCCCATTTAAAGTCCCAAAATATTTGCCAACATCAGGAACAAAACATACCACTTCGCAATCACGGGTCCGCCGAATTACTTCTCGACCATCTTCACGGGCATGGTCATCCATTATTTGCTTATTGCGACTCGCTGGGGGGACGGCTTCATCTCCTCTAACCTGATTGAAGCACGGGTATGTCAACACCTTTACACGGACAACATAAAACCAAATTTGTACACAAACAAGTGCGTGCATTGCCTTCAGAAAGGTGATCTAGTCTTCACCTATATACAAAGAATAAACCCCGAATTTAAACACCAATTTTAACATATGATAAATTTTGCTTTTAGAACATTGACATCAATAAGAATGGCCCTCACTTTTACACGTACTGAAAAATACTCAATTTGACTCACTGGCGGGCGTGAGTGAAATAAAATTCTATCATGCCGCCTCCAATAGCAAAAAGATTTTCTGATAAATTTCCAATTTTAGGATTTTTAATTTGAGAATCGCAATTCTTCTTTCTTGTTTCCGAAACTATTATTTTCCATTATCTTTTGCAATAAATAAAAGTCTAATGGCCTTTTTTAGCCTACCCGACTTTTCTCTATGGAAAGCAGCAAAATCTGCAGTATATAGTATATAAAGCAACATACACTGGATGATGAAAGCAACGATTCATTCAAAAAACAACATTCATTTAGTCTATTTCAAGTGAGCAATCCTTGGCTGTGTTTAAAAACAAATTTAAAAGAGTCCGATTGTGTCTTGATGTCAATGGAACCCATATCCAGCATCTATAGTGATAATTGTAATGTAAATGTAATATACTATATCATAACTAATGAAAGTGTGCATGAAAGAGTTTTCGAACACCCTGTATAAAAAACCAAAACAAGTGTAAAGATAGACATAGGAAATTTAAAGACTTGCTTAATTATCTTAAATAGACCGCAGTAGCAGACGGCAAATGACAAGTATGCAAAATATGAGCTACGCAATGGCGTGCAATAGTTAAAACTACGTAAAATAATGATTTAGATCAGAGCATTTCAATCGTTTTGGCATCTAGGAACTCCATTCGACAAAAATAAAAAACGACTAAAACCAGAAAAGAAGTACATATATTTTGCTATTGCTTAACTTCAAGTTACGCACATACGCTTGGCTTCACGGTTTATGCACAAATATAAATATCACTGAGTACATAATTTAACCAAAACTAGAGAAACCTCTGCAAAACCATTATGGCTCACGGAACCCCGGTTGAAAAATTTGTGTCGCTAGAAAAAAATTTAGAAGCATTGATTTCGCTTCTTAACCTTTTTTTGTGGCGACACAAATATTAACCTCAAATTAATAGCGAATCTAACTCTTTACAGTCACGTTGCGATTCATGTAACATCTAGTCGTGGTCACTTGTGGTTAGGTTAAACGGCTGAAGTTGTCTTAAAAGAATTCAGGTCAAAATCAAAAGACGCCTACCCATTTTTGAAAGTTGAAAATTTCTAACCTTGCTTTCTACAAATTGCTGTGCTTAATAATTTAGAATTCATAAATTTCGCTCAGCATATATTTTGTTTGTTTCTATTCATTTGTTCAAGTTCTTGAACACGATACAATAGACTCTATTTTCTTACCTCCTTGCTCCTACCTCCTCCTCATTTCATACCTCAGTTGCACTTGGGTGGCTATGAAACTTTACTATGACAAGCTACTAACAACTTTTATTTATTAACATTAAAATCAATTAATACTCACTTACTACAACTCTAATCGTTTTAAATTTTAGTAGCGTAGCAAAATGTCTAAAACCTGACCTGTTCTACCCCTATGTAATGCCATGCTAAAGCAAAAATAACATGTAATCAGTACTAAACTCGCTTTAACTCAGTCTTCAATCACAGGCTGATAACAACGCATCAAAACAGCAAGAAACAACAATACTTGCATTATGACGAAACAGTGCGAGCAGAGTTTTTAAATGATTTCCTTTTTTTGGATCGCTCTTCAGCTCGCATTGCAGCAACACGTTGTCAAGACCTTCATTGAGAAATTGCCATTTTCATAAGAAACTGCTGTTTGTACATCGCTGTTCAAAATCCACCATGTGTGGTGTTCTATGCTCACAGTGACACTTGTTTAAGTGTAAACTTCTTGCTACATGAGTTCGGAAATCAGAAACGTCAAACGAATATGCAGCAGAATGCGGTATCTACCGTAGTTACTGAAGTTTTGTGTAAACCACTGTTGTCGGCGGCAGGGGCGGCTCGTAGCTAAAATTAATTGGGGGCTGCTTCAGAAAATCACTCTGTAGGCATAACTTTTGTCACTATCAGATTTACACACACTCACATCTCACCAGTTGTCCGTCAAAAAGAAACCCTTATTGCACCAGCACACAAGGGTCGGTACTGCATGAGCGGCAGCTCTTTTTCTACAGCTGCATTGCAATCTACTGCTAATTTGAAACACCATATCACAAGAGCTTTTAAGCAAAAGGACTTTCATATTTTTTCATAAACTTAGGATGGTTGTTGAGATTAACCTTTCGTATTATATAATGTAACTACAAGTATAAGAAAAATAAAGAAAAAAAAGATTAATTACTTATATCGAATGTCATCGATAAGATAGAGTGGGGACTGGGGGTGCTGCAGTTCCACAGTACCATACACGAGCCGCCCCTGGTCGGCGGCCCAACCAAATCAGATGACAGGCACTTTTAGACCGCGACCCAGTTGAGAAGCACTGACTTAGACAATGGCGGTTCAACAAAAATCACTGAATTTGGGCCCCTTTTAACTAAATGTAGGGATAAAAATCTCAGGTGAATAGTTAAGTAGCTTCCTGGTAAATTCGGATGATAGAAATACCATTTGTCGGCTATACCAAACGCGTTTGAATTTAGACTCGTTTCGGAGTTGGAAATATGCTATTGGTCGAGTGCATTTCCAACACAAATGAAGGAAATTGTGGTAAAGTGATAATAGGTGGACATAACAACATTGCTGTATCAAATTTGAACGCGCTATCACAGCTATTATATTTCACGGTTTAAGTCACTCAACCATGATGTAAACTAAGACAACAAAATGCCTATCGAACATCATAGAAAACTACCAATAATTTTACTGCATTTACAAATAGCCGATGCCAATAACAAACCGGCTCTAACTCAAACATTTTTCTGTGTTGACACGATAAGCAGTTACATTATTGAAGAAGAATAAAACACCATTTGAAACAAGAAAACCTGATTGATGTTCACATTTCAAACTGATATTTTCATCTTCAGTGACATCCAAATTTCCAACAGATATATTTAAAGGAGCTGAAGATTATCACGATTGAAAAGTCAATGCTATAAGCAAAGAAATCATTACAAATTTTCAATCGGCTAATGGAGTGTAAACAGAGGGGTACTCAGACTTTTTGCTTTGCTTAACCTCTAAGTTATGGTCACATCAATGGCAAGAATATTTGGAAGCATGCTTTCCGCTCTGGTGCTGAACTTATTTTTGTTCAAGCTACCTATTAGTATTTAAACATAACTTACGTTTCGTTGACAAGTCAAAACAATCGAAAATTAATAAAGTTTTTTTAGGAAACGCAAGGTAGTAAAGTGGGTGTAAAGCTATGTGATTAGAAAGCTTATGACAGTAAAAGAGGAACATAACGTTCAACAGTTCGACAGAGTTGAAGTTCTTTTACTTGCAATCAATGTCATTAGTACCTATGCACGGGCTTATTGTTTTTTGAGGGTGTAAAAATTAAAATGTATTGCACATTTCCAAGGAAAACTTAAGTTAGAAAACTGAATGTAGGCCTACTGTAAATTATGGTTATTAATTAAATATAAAAAAACTAGAGTGCAAAAAGTAGTTGGTTTACCGAGTCAATATTTAGGGAAGTTAAGAGGTAATTTATTGATTCAAAACGTGAAAATGTGAACAATTATTTATCACAAGTGTAAATTAGTAATCATTAACTTCATTGCATGGTAAAGATGCAAATAGAGGAAACATTTTTAGTGGTGCAATTCGACGAACTATTTAAAAGGTGATATTTATGGTGTTACAGATGATCGAAAATTAAAGTGAAATCTGTGGTGAGTAGCGCAGTGTAACAAGTTAATCCGAAATAGTGCGTTTTCTTCACCCACGTAGCCTAGTCTATTTTAGCGTGCCACCCAATTGTGGGGTAAAATTTAATTTGATAATCTATTATAGCAACAAATATTGAAGATTCAGTAAAGTAATATTCTAAGTCAGCTTAGTATAATTCACGAAATATCCCGCATTTCTAAACGTGCCTGTTTGAACAATGTTACCGGCATAACACAAGTCAACTACGACTCAGATCACGTGACTTCCTCATAAACACAAAAATCGCGCAACATTTGTATATTTTACCAGAGAGCCAGATTATTATGAAGCTGATTCACTTTTTTTACCTTATGTAGAAAGTTAGATATTGTTTTATCGGGGAAGCTAGGAAAGTGGTAAGCTTTGTACTGTGCCATTTCTCAATCACCAAACAAAGCGTTTGTGACGCCACAAATAGCAATGCTAGTTCAATATTGTTTCAAAATTCTGCTTAATATTGTTTGGAATATCTTCAGCTGGAATCCAGAAACTAAAGACAATTACTTGAATATAACTTTGCTTAAACCATGGTTCTCACTGCGCTGCGGTAGCGTCACTTGACCGACAAAAATGAATTATCCAAAAACACGACTTGACCGACACAACAGCAAACATAGGTATGGAGTTACGATAATACTGTAGTCATATTAAATAAGTTTGCTATAAGGTGTTGCTTGTTAGGAAGTTCAAAAAGAACTGGTACAGAAACAGATCATTGTGTTTATTTTATGATTTGCTACGACTTATGACAGCTGACAGTGACAGATGAATATTTTTCAGTGGGCGGGAAGCTGACAGCTGTTGTCGGACAACTGACTGCTTTGGAAAATTTTTTTTGTTGTCGGTCAACAGCCGGTTTAAGGGAATTTTGTCGGTCCAATGACGTCGACCCACTGCGCTATCGTTCAATCATGTGTGACGAACTGTTTCTGCATTTTCAAATAGCCTGGGCATCTTGAAATTACAATCTGTTTCACTTGAGAGTTAGACCTATCTGAATCAGGACTAGAGTTGTATTGTTTTTAACCAGTTCCAATTGCGGTAGTCGGCCGCAATTCTCGACGAGGCAGTGAGGTGCGTTGGTGCAAATGGGAAGGTCACAGGGGCCATAGACCTCTCTCAAATTTTTTGAATCTGATCAAGGAATAAATGCATATTTAGCAGAAAATAAAAAATATTTACCTTCGTTTTGAAGTGAAGATTGAAAAATGGCCTCTTTGAAAACGTTGATCTTCGAAAAATTTTATCCAACCAATTCATACCCCTTCTCAAAAATTATTTGAATCTGGCTATGCTACTGGAAAGACATCGGCTTTCAGCCACACAAAAATGTAAATTTAAGGTAAAATACCTCACCCAAAGACTCAGAGAGTGAACTTGCCATATACGAGTAGTTTGATCATAATCACCACTAAGTTTATCTGTTGTCCTGTTTGCAGGCTGTGACATAACACCTGTGATACAACAGGCTGTGATATAACACCAAAAATGAAATAAAGGCAGTAAGCTCCTTTACAGCTTTTAAACCTACCACCTACCTACTGTACTATTTCTCCTCGCCAAGCGCGATAAATCACAATAAAAACACCAACACATTCATATGTTTAGATGTACTATAAGTCATTTGTCCAGCGCTGAACAATGTCTAAATCTTTCCACTGAGCAATTGCAAGACATTTAGTTTTGTTTGTAATAAGTCTTGTTTTATTGGAATAGAACAAAATTCTATTGCCACGACAACTAAACTCTCCAACTACAATGTATTCGAATGACCCCACAACAACTTTGAGTGCTCTACATGTGCATCGATACTGCAGCCGACAAAAAATATTAAAAAGCTAATCGATACATTAATTTCAGCATTAATAATGTTTTGCGGTGATGTTCTGCGCTAGATTTGACATTACTCGGCGTTTTCAAATCTGATATACCTCGTACCTTATACTGAGTCATACTAAAAGCAAAAGCGAAAAACGCTTCAATAATAAGATTGACATAACTACGGCACAGGGGTTTACTAACTTCTTCGACTTCCTCTTTCTCGCTATTTTAAACATAGCAACTCCACTCAACCAAGTCAATATCATATTTCAAAAAACTGTTTATTCAATCAGTTATACGACGTTTGCCCTTTAAACTGCTTGAGAAGCTTAACCCCCAGATGAAGGAAAGGGACTATGCTGCAAATAAAAAATCAGATGAGTGGGTTGAAAGCATGACTAAATCAAACAAAAACTCATTGCCAAAAGTATGATTTTATTGCACTCAACGTTTAGTTAACTTTGAAATTTTGAGCAAAAATAGTAAGTGATCACTACTGTTAGCACTTTTGACTTACCTTTAATCTTGACATTAGTGGAAACTAGCTAAACTGGATTTGATACAGTTTCAATAACAGAAAACGCAGCATCTCTGCCAAAAAGAAACATTAAAGTCAAAGAACTCGCGATATAAGTTCATCTCTCACAAGAAACGTTATTGTCGTTCCAGAGAGAAGACATTTTTAATGTCGTTAAGACATGATGCAAATGTAGCATAAATAGAGTATTCTTCGAAGCTACATTTGCATCGTTGCAAATCTAGTAATTATATTCTTTTTAAACAAAGGCAAGCAACCTGCAGCCAGTAATAAATATTACCAATAACAAAAATTTAGTTGTCAATTTCAATCCACTAAAATTTTTTGCAAAATTATTTTGGATCAAAACAGGATCAGTATGGATAATTTTAGTAGTGTTTAAAAGATCCAAACGTGTTGCTGCAAAAATACGTTCAAGAATACAATAAAATTAAAATTGAATGAAAATATTAGCCAAATAGGAAGGTAAAGCTAAAAAAACAAAAATATTTGTCGTAGCATGAAAGATTTCGAAAATTTGGCGCAAGCTAAAAGCATCTACAGAATTAATTTGCTTCTGACCATCACACAAACATATAGCAGACCGAACAAGATACTGTAAAGTTATTCTAACCAACTAACATATAACACAACAAAAACTTAACTTCTGATTTTCAATAAGGTTAGAAAAACTCAAGCAAAAGCTAATATTTGCATTCTTTTTTCTTTTTAAAAATATATTTTTATGACATGCACGTCTGCTAGCTAGCGCTAAAATTGGCTACAATTGAAAATAAAATGCTTCATACAGTTGTAACCAAAATTTATCAAAATTTGTTCAAAAGCTTTAAAACCAAATTTGATTAAGCAGTTTTTATCAGACAAAGAAATAAAAACCAATTTTGGCTCTGATCGTTTTGTATATTGCTATAGTCGCATTAAATTGGTACCATTATTGACGCTGATATTTCGTTGCTCAAAATGGCCAATTGTCAAAGCAATAATACAAAGGCAACATCAATCTGCACTAATTTGTGGGGTTAAGAAACAGCTATAAGCATGCCCTTCATTTTAGGCCCAAACCCAAACTGAATCCAAAAATACAAACTGAACCCGAAAATTTATTTGAAGCCCCAATTAGGCATGAAAATTGTTATTTACCGAATGAACTAAATCGGCGCGTAGACCCAAATATCTATTGGACTGGTTAGATCAACTATGTAAATGCTTTATGTTAGTCTGTAAAGTAGAGCACACTTTCACAAGAGCGCTCTCCCTCTACGTAACAAACCACGCTTGAAAGAGATGTGAGTACAATTTGAGCGGCGCGCTGAGTACAATTAGGTCACAGTCTCAGTAAAAGCAATGGTTCGTGCAGTGGATTTGCGTAACGAAAGTGAAATTATGACGCACATGTGATAAAGCGTCATGATGAATTAGGATCAGAATCAGGCCTGACAATCAACTATGGGTCAAAACTCACTGAAAGAACAAGAAACAGGATTTACTTTCTATTTGAATCAATACAAGCAGGAAACATGTGTCACCCCATAGTATACATATACAACCTTGGTTAGATAGCAAATTACGGTGAAAGAAAGCTGCTACACTTGATTATGCATTGCAAAGGGTGTTTGATATCCCACAAGAATTATGTTTACCATTAACCGTAGCCGCTAAAAGCACCTACGTCGGTGATAATTATCTAGGATATTGCCCTTGGAGCACGCAAATCATAATTAACCAGTGCTCTCTTAAATGCAATTCAAAACAAAAATGTATAAAATTTCATATATATTAAGCCACTTATTCATGCTAAGCGTTAGCAAGACATTTAGTTTTGTGTGAGCCAAGTCTTGGTTTATTAGAATAATATAAAGCTTCTTTTCTACAAAATCTAAACTCTGACACTGCGCAGTAGTCGAATGATTTACAAACAACTTCAAGTGATTTACGACACCACCAATTTTCTGTTATCATTTACCAATGACACAATCACACTTCAAGGCAACATGCTACTGGCAACGGAATCAGCAGCAAAAGTTGTGGAACTTGGAAAAATAAACCGGCGAAGTCTACAAAAAAGTAAATTTTGCTACTTCATCAAGATTTCACCTTCAAAATTTGGATTAAGTGAGTGATTTGGTTCAACATAACACGCCAACATCAAAAATAACTGTAATTTAATTTTTGAATCGAGAACTGTTTGAGTGTGTTTTAGGGTTTCACTAGGGCTTTATCGCTATTCAGCAAAATAAAATTAAAATCAATTAAGTTTGTGCTGTCGTTTTTGTATGTTATTTTAACATCGCTTGGTTTCAACTCGATTTTAATTCATGTGCATGTTCTAAAATATGTACCATAAAAATAAAGAATATAGTGCAAAAACCCTCATATCCAACCCAGAGCATTTTCAGCGAAACTGATATATCTAAATTTCTAATAAAATTTAAGAAAAATTGAAAAGTATTTTTGCATTTGTCATCAGTATAGACCTTATGCCAAAAAGTAACTCCAAGTATAACAGCTTTACTATGAAAAAAAGAATTAATCAATTATTACTTTTTAACTTTTTCTTGACGCATGCAGAAAGGTGCTAATTCTGCAAAGATCATAATATAAATCTTGCCTCTACGACAAGCGGCTAGCAAATTATAAACTCACGAGTCAGTATTATCAAGCGGCAACAGATTTGAGGAGTTGCCACAGATTTTACCAGTGGAACCGCCACCAAATCAACTTTTTTGATAGTTTCAATGTATTTGATAAAGTTTAAAAATGCCGGTAAATTTTTTTTAGCCATACAAGAGGCCAGCGATGCACTTTGAGCAAACTACTAAACAACTATTTTGATTCCATTAAACTTAAACGGAAACAATTGCTAGCATGATTTTTTATTTTGAAAACTTTTGCAAAGATACTTTGAATGTTGTGCTTTGACAAAATGTTTTGGTATGCACTCGCAATAAAAAGACTGAAACTCATCTTTCAAAGACCAAAAAACAGCAAAAAAACAAAGACTTAAAATTATACTCGCAAAATGAAAACCATTTAGCTGCGTCCAGATTATGTTTACGTCTTTTCAATAGACTGAGATGCAGCTTGGATTAAACGAGAAAATAGCTTGTGCAAAGAAGTTGAGAAAAAAGCAGATTAATTAAGCCTAATGTCAGTAATCTATCTAAACAAAAAGGTAGAAAATTCCCATACCGGCAACTAGTCTTACTGTCATCACGCAAAAAGCCAAGAATTTAAAAAACACCAAAATCAGAAAAACTATTAAAGCAAACCTGCTTGATTTACTTACTTGCGGTAGTCAATGCTGCAAAGATGCAAAACATCACAACGAAATCTTAAATTTTGAAAAGCAATACTAAATTGTCTAGAAAATAACATGACACCTTAATTTACTGCAGCACTGCTAAAAACAAAGCTACCATTACAGCAATCTAATAATTTGTCTTGACGTAATAAAACCTAACAACTACATTTCAGATTTCATTACACAACTTTGACATTTGTTTCATTTACGTGGTGCTACTGACTTTGTGAGTTTATTTACTACTGATAAAGAAACGCAATGAAATCATTGTTCCTGCCATTAACAGGTTAAAGTTACAGCTGAAAATAATAGTATATTTCCCTTGTTGAACAATAATAAATATCAAAAAATTAGATTATCTTAAACACTTGATTTTATTAGTTACTGGAGTTTAACGTCACGTCTGTACTGTTACGTCTATGATTTTTTGCAGTTTTGACTAAAAAGCGCAGTCAAAAGTTGCCTCTACTTATTTGGGCAAAAAATCAGTTAATCAATCTACAAAATATCAACTCCTATATGTTCATTCTAGAAAAATTCTAATTAATCTTGAGATGTAGGACGGTTATAGGGTTGAATGCTTTTCCTCTTTCTTTCTCTGTTTACACAGCAGAGTTCCTATAAGATATCAATAAATCTCTGTTTTCCACAGTTTAAAAGAACGACCTAGCTTTCCTTAAAGTTTCAAAAAAAAAAATTGGCACACAACCAAATTGGGTTCTACGGTTTAAGAATGGGAATAGATGCTTTCAAAATCTTATCTACTAATTTAGTTGAAATGTTTTATCTTTATTTAGTTCTCACTTTTATATTTCTCGCTATCCTTTCTTAAAAAATAACCTGCAGCTAAATATCAATGTTCAAACATATTTTAGCGAACAATTACTAGGTACTCAGTAGTAACAGTTTAAACATCAAATTAAAAAGTACTTTAAGCTTTTGATACATCAGCAGTGGCTGACCTTCTCCAAGTGTTTTTAATACTTAAATCTAAATTGTGCGTTGCAAAATATTGTGTCCAGACGAAGTCGCAATGCAAAATTGACATGAAAAAGCAAGCGCTATTAAGTTACAAAATATACTAAAAACGTTTCTTTCAATACCTCTTGAAACTGGGCCTGAAAACTCTCCTTGTCTTCCTCATTAACAAACCATCAAAATTTACTGGCTATAGAAGCAATTTGAACTGCACCTACAAACGTAATAAGGTTCAATCAGATAAAAACGAAAAGTTATATTTCATTCCCTAAAACAGACCACTTGATTTTTAAGACTTTCTTACAGTACATTTCTGAATGAACCCAGTAAAAACGTATTTTTTTCACTGTTATCGGCTTGAAATCTTTGCGTTCCAAATTATAATTTTTGATATCACGCAAAGTCAGTAAAACTACACATGCAATTAAGATTGCCAGTTTTGTGAATGGATCTAAAAACTAGAGAAACCTTGAATAACGCTTTGGTACTGGTTTGATTCAACAAAATTTTTTTATCGTTTATTTCCAGTTCAGGCTCAATGCTGTATAAAAAAAATTGTGGTTCAGGTTTTGTTTGGGTTTAGAAACAAATAAACAGTATTTCCGGTTTTCGGTTCGGGTTCAATTTCTATGTCCTGTTGCAAACACACAATTACAAAAAGTTTTTCAACTCATCGACTTCATGTGAAACCGAGAATATGGAAAACTGTAAAATAACCTTTCTGGTTGCGGCAGCAAACAACATACATCGAACTAGAAATGTAAGCTAAGCAAACGAAGATTCAGCTCTGCCAACGACAGCCAATATGAAGTTTCAGCCAAACGTATTTAATTTTTTTTGTTTCTTGCATCCTTGCAGAATCAAATATCATTTCCATGCTCCTTTGTAAAAGCACCACTCAAACTAAAAATGTCAATCTTTAATTCAGAACCTCTCTAAAAAAAGGTTTTGAACAAAACTAAATGTACTTCTAAAATAGTTTTACCAGAGACTATCTCTCTTCCTGCTGTTGACTACTCGCAAATATGAATGAGTTGATAATGCGAATTTAGCAGGAAACTGGAAAAAAGATTGCACCCCGATTTCCATTACGACTTTCACTTGAGAACCATTGCTGATACGGTGGAACTGCAAACTGCAAATTTGACACTTTATTTCACCATGCTACCGACAGCTAAAATGTGCCACTCAAGCATCAAGCAATTCATCAAATTAAATACATCAAAACATAATTTGAAGCCTAAAATCAAAATCATTTTTTAAATAAGTAAAAGCAAATCCAACAATGCAAAATATGTTTAATGCAAGTAAACGAACATAAACCCATATTTAGTTGCAATTGATAGGTTAAAATAATAGCAACCCGACAAACAAGAACATGTAGTCATGTCTTTGATCAGCATTTGTTCAAAAATATTACTTAACTATAATTTCAAATAATTTTTGAAGTGCGCAACTCACGATGGCTTTTTTGAGGTCCTCGCACTAATTAAATGCTTTTAAAAGGTTAGCCAACACTAAACTTGAGCACAAAATATTATACTATTCAATTTTTTGCCAGAAATTAAAAAAACACTTGTTCGCCGACAAATTTTTGGAAAAAGAGAAGTAGAAAAACCGTTGAAAAAAAGAAAAATGATTAGCTGCGTGGCTGGGCAGTAATCACTCGCACTTTAGCAAAGACTTCCTATTGATGAAAACAACTATTAGAATTAACGACTATCGTAAAGAACTAAGAATCAAACCCATACTCAGAAAACTTGACGACGATGAATAGAAATTTTTTCAATTTAAATACAATGAAAACAGTATGACGACAGTTGTCAATTAAAGCATTGCTTAATCACCTTAAATATCCCACAGTATCTGACGGCAAATGGCAAGCATAAAAAATGAGCACGGCTATAGTTAAAACTAGATCAAATGATGATTTAGATCAGTGCTTTTCAACCGTTTTGGCATCTAGGAACTCCATTCGACAAAAATTAAAAAAACGACTAAAGCCAAAAAGAAAAACATATATTTTGCTATCACATAAGTTCAAGTTGTGCACATATGCTGGGCTTCACGGTTTATGCTCATATATGAATATTATTGCATACATACTTGTAATTTAATCAAAACTAGGAAAACTTCTGCAAAACCTTTAAAGCCCATGGAATCCCGGCTGAAAAATTTGTGATGCCAGAAAAAAGATTGGAAGCATTAATTTATGTTTCTTAACCTTTATTTTTTTAACGACACAAATATTACACTTAAATTGATAGCGAACTTTACTACAGTATTTACAATCACTTTGCAATACAAATGACATTTATTCGTCATCACTCGTGATTAGATTAAACGGCTTTAAGTTGTCTTGATAAAATTAGGTCGAAACCAGAAAAGGAGGCCTACCCATTTTTGAAAGTTGCTATTTTCTGGCCTATGCTTTCTAGAAATTGCTGTGCTTAATAACAACTTCATGCTGTGCTAATGCTAATTTAGAATTCATAAATTTTGCTCAGCATCTACAGGGTGAGTCACGGGAAACGGATGTTTTTAGAAAGCCCCTTGCTCTTCTAGAGTATGTGGTTAGGGAGTGAGGAAGGTAGTCTTTAAACCTGCTTGAGATGCCGTTTAGTTTATTGTTATTTGTTTCTTTTATGTTAATTTTTGTATTTGTTAGTCATTAATTTTGAATTGCTTTCCTTCTTAATTTTAAATTGATTTTAAATTGCTTTTCCTCATGCTACCGGGGAGTCTTGAACACCATGTGTTTGCTTGTGACACCTACGTGAAAAATGATGAATCAGTGACTGAAATCCAACGTCTCTTCAAGCAAAGATTTAACATCGGCCGTCACGGTAATGTACCAAGCCGCAATTCCATTCTTAGTTGGGTTAATGCACTAAGAAAGACTGGTTCATTATTGAAAACCAAACCACCCTCCCCAGCCAGAACCGCCAGAACACCAAGAAATGTGGATCGAGTGAGAGCAGCAATCACCCGAAGTCCCAGGCGCTCTGCTAGGCGACACTCTGCAGAACTGGTAATAAGTCAGAGCACTGTGCAGCGAATCTTACACAAAGACCTAGCCTTTCAACCATACAAAATTATGACTGTCCAACAATTGAATCCGCGGAATTTCCAACAACGTTTGTCGTTTTGACAAACAATGCTCGACATGTTTGAAGAAAATGAGGATTTGGCCCTAATAATGAGTGATGAAGTCCATTTTCATCTAAATGGTACAGTTAACAAGCAAAACTTTCGATACTGGGCTTCAGAAAATCCTCATGAATTACATCAGCGACCACTATACAGCCCAAAAGTGACTGTTCGGTGTGATTTGGGAAAGTGCGGGATATTTGGTCCATTCTTTTTCGATGAAGGAGAAAAGACAGCAACGGTTACTTCAGACCGCTATATTCGAATGTTTGAAAACTGTTTCCTACCTGAGCTTCGCAGACGAGGAATCAATAGGGCATCAATATGGTTTCAACAAGATGGGGCCACTGCTCATACAGCGAGAATGTCCATGAATGCTGTTCGAGCTGCATTCCCTAATCATGTCATTTCACGCTTTGGAGATCTCCCGTGGCCTTCGCGCTGACCCGATCTTTCCATGTGCGATTTTTATCTGTGGGGATTTTTGAAATCACGCGTTTATGCTAAGAAACCCCGCACACTTGGAGAATTGAAGACTGCAATACGTAAAAATATCCGAGAAATAGGTGAAGAAACTTTAGTGAAAATGGAAGCTAACTTTAGAAAGCGACTTCAAATTTGTGCTCGTGAAAATGGCTATCATTTGTCAGACATAATTTTTCACTCCTAAATATTCCATAATGGCATAGTTTAGCGAATGTTTTTATGTACCGGTACATTATAAAATTTTTGTTAAAATATTCGCAGAGTTTTGCCTTCCTTAAAAACATCCGTTTCCCGTGACTCACCCTGTAATTTGTTTGTTTTTATTGATTTGTTCACGTTCTTGAACATGATGCAATAGACTCAATTTTCATATCCACTCGTATCTCTATTGCACTTGGGCGGTTATGGAAATTTACTGTTACAAGCTACCAACAACTTATAATTATTAACACTAAAATCAATTAATGCTCACTTACTACAACTGTAATCTGTTTAACGTTAGTAGCACAGCAAAGTGTCTAAAACCTGACCTGTTCTAGCCAATGTAGTGCCATGCTAACCAACAAATAACATATACAGTAGCCGCCGCTTATTATGACCACGGATAATATGATCAGCCGCTTATTATGACCAATTTGGTACGGTCCGGAATTTCTCCATTAAAACTCTCCGTTTAATATGACCAAATTTCGGATAATATGACCAACATTTTCTCCATCTCTCTTATTACAGTGCAGTATTTTTCCGCCACGCTCTTGGAACTTCGCCTTTTCAACATAGTGTTACATACTGTACTTAGTTTTACCATCACTTGCACTGTAACAGTACTGTACTTTGTTTTACTGCCAACGTCACACTGTTACTTCGGTTAAACGATGAATTTGACGGTATTTGAACTTCTTGTGGTTTACGGCGTCGATTCAGGAGCTGTTATGGAGGCTTCGGCTTTTATGACCATTGGAATATTATGACCAAAATGGTCTGGTCCCAAGGTGGTCGTATTAAGCGGCGTCTACTGTAATCAGTACTAAACTCGCTTTAACTCAATTTTCGATCACAGACCGATAACAAGCATCAAAACAGCAAGAAACAACAAAGCTTGCATTATGACGAAATAATCTGAACCAAGTTCCTTTTTTTCGGAACGCTCTTCAGCTACGCATTGCAGTAACACGTTGTCAAGACTTGTATTTAGAATTCGCCATAATTTTAAACAATCGGCTATTTCTATTTTGCTGTCAAAATCCAACATGTCTGGTTGGAATAAAGTTCACAGAGAACAACATGACGTCCACAGAGACATTTGTCTAAGTGTGAACTTCTTGCTACATGAGTTCGCTAATCAGAAACGTATAGAACAAAACGCGGAAACCTAGTTACCGAAGTTTGTGCAAACTACTGCAGTTGGCGGTCCAGCCAAATCAAATGGCAACCATTTTTGGATCGCGACCCTGTTGAAAAGCACAGACTTAGATAATAACAGTTCAACAAAAATCACTTACTTTATGCCCCTTTTAACTAAATATAGCGACGAAGATTTCATGTAAACAGTGAAGTAGCATACCGTTGTGTAGTGGTATTGTTACGGGCTTCAAAGCGAAAGATCTAAGGTTCAAAGCTCTATGGAAACATCTTTAAGGGCCTTGCCCGAAAACACAACAACCAAGCTTGCCGGCTTGTTCTCCATACTATTCCTATTGTGCTGAACGCCAAGCAGGGAAGCTGTGAATATCATTTTTTAAAGTCTTTTGGTTTTATTTGACTTGGGAAATGAACCCCAGGTCTACTGACTGCGAAACGAACGCTCTAACCACTATCTCATCGCGCCGGTAGTGCAACAAGTTAATCCAAAATAATGCGTTCTTTTCAGCCACATAGCCGAGTCTATTTTAGCGTGCAACCTAATTGTCAGATAAACTATAATTTAGATATACCATTATAGCAACAAATGTTGAAAATTCAATGATATAATATTCTAAGTTAGCTTAATAATAATTCACAAAAAATCCCGCAATTCTAAACTTTGAACAATGTGCCAATCGTAGGGTATTGCCAGATTTTCTTCAAGTTTCCAGACCAAATGGTACTTTATAACTAGCCCAGAATAGCCCAACGCTTGCCTGTTGAAAAATAGCAGAAAATTTGCAAAGTTTGTCCGTACAAAAAAGTTGGGAGAACAGTCCAGGCCCGGCATCAGCACAGTGTGTGGTTTCCCAGCGATGGCCTTAGCCAAGTCAGCTTTGTGCTTCTGCCGAATTTTCAAAGAAAACAGGCCAAAGCCGTGCCCCGTGCCCGTTTTGGTAATATTTCCTTCAGCTGGACGATGATCTCCGAAAAAAAAAAGAAAAAGTTATCACTTACCAGTCGGTGTCAAATCAACCGGGTGTTTGAAAAACAATGCGTTTTATTGCCAGTTGAGCTTATTTTCGAGCTGTGTTTCTTACGAAAATACGCCAGCGACGGTAACAACCTCCATATCACACACCGTTATCTTATACTTTTCCACTTGTAGTCATTCCAAAAACTTGACCAAAATGGCGGAACGAAATCGCAAACAAAAGCCCAAAATTTGTAACCCACGACTGCTAAATTTTTCCCGCAACGCCTAATAAAAGCTAGCCCAATTCCGCGGGAAAACCACGGAACTGGCAACACTGCAATCGTGCCACTTTGAACAATGTTACCAGCAGGACACAAGCCAACTACGACTCAGGCAACGTGCCTTTCTCATAAACACAAAATTCGCGCAACTTTTGAATATTTCACTAAAGTGGGAGCCAGATTATTATCAAGCTGACTTATGTTTTTGACTTGTGTCAAAAGATAAATGACTTATTTTTATACCGGTGGTGCTAAGAAAGTGGTAAGCTTTATGCTGTGCCATTATCGAGCACCAAACAAAGAGTTTGTGACGCCACAAATATCAATGCTAGTTGAGTTTTGTTTGAAAATTCTGCTTTTATTCCTTTTAACTTGGCTAGAATCCAGTAAACAAGACAATCACTGAAAAATGACTTGGCCTAAACTATGTTTAACTGCGTTATTGTTCAATCATGTGTGACTAACCGTTTTTGCATTCTCAAGTTGTCTGGGCATCCTAAAATTACAATCTTCTCATTTGAGAGTTATCTGAATCAGGCTAAAACATGTCTGAATCAGGTCCAGAGTTATATCGTTTTCCGTCAGCTGCAATTGCGGTTGTCAGCCGCAATCCTCGACGAGGTACTGCGTAGGTGTAAATGTGGGAAGCCACAGGGGCCATAGCCTCCCACCAAATTTTTTTTAATCTGCTTAAGGAATAAATGAATATTCAGCTGAAAACAAATAAAACATTCACCCTCAAATAGTTATCTCAAAAAAATCTTTACCTTCGGTTTGGAGTGAGGGTAGAAAAATGGTTTCTTTAAAAACGTTGATCTCTAAAAAAATGTCATCCGACCAATTCATACTCTCTTCTCAGAAAAATTTGCTTCGGGCTATGCTACTGGAAAGCACCAGCTTTCTGCCACACAAAAATGTACATGTAAGTCTTACGTTTAGTGTCTTACCTAAAGACCCAGAAAGCGAACTTGCCTTATCGTTTGATCGTAGTCACCACTAAAACTATCAGTTATTATGTTTGCAGGCTGTGATATAACATTTTAATTGAAATAATGGCATTATGCTCCTTTACAGCATTGAGGCATGATATCTAGCTACTGTACTGTTTCTCCACGCCAAGCGCAATTAATAACAACAAAAACACCAACAGCATTTATATGTTTAGATCTAACTAAACTCATCTGTCTAGCACTGGACAATATCTGAATTTTTCCACTAAGCGGCAGCAAGGCATTAGGTTTTATATGAAACAAGTTTTGTTTTATTGAAATAGAATAAAATTTCATTGTACTACAGATAAACTTTCCAACTGCATTGTAGTCGGATGATCCAGCAACAACTTTGAGCGCTCTACATGTGCATTGATACTGCAGGCGACAAAAATATTAAATAGCCCATCGATGCATCAATAATGTGTTGCGATGATGTTCTGCGCTAGATTTGACATTACTCGGCATTTTCAATCTTGTTATACCTTATACTAATTCATGCTAAGAGCACCAACGATAAACACTCTAATAATAATGAGATTGATATTACTATTGCATAAAAAGATTTTCTAACTTCTTCGACTTCATATTTCTCGCTATTTCAAACTTAGTAACTCCACTCAACAAAGTCAATATCACATTTCAAAAAGTTATACTTTCTGGTCTATTTGATCAGCTATTCGACATTCGCCCTCTACACTGCTTGAGAAGCTTGACCTACAGATGTAGGAAGGAACTATGCTGCCAATAAAAATCAGATGAGTGGGTTGAAAGCGCGAATATAAGTAACAAAAACTTATGGCTAATAGTATGGTTTTATTGCACTTAACGCTTGGTCAACTTTGAAATTCTATGCAAAAAATTACTTAATTACTACTGTTAGCTATGTTTACTCTCCTTTAATCTTGATATTTATAGAAGCTTACAATATAAATTGATTACAAAAAATGTTTTGGCTAGCCAGAGAGCAGCCATTTTTAATATTGTGTAGACATGATGCAAATGTAGCATAAATATTCTTTTTAAAAGAAATAAAAGCAATATGCAATCAATAATAAATATTACCAACCAACAAAAATTTAGTTGTCAGCTTCAATCCATTGAAATTTCTTGTTAAATTATGTTGAATCAAAATAGGATCAGGGTAGATAACTTTGGTAGTGTTTGAAAGATCCAAATACCTGATGCAAAAATATTTAATTAAACACAACAAAACAAAATTGGAATGACAATTTTAGCACAATGGAAAGGTGAAGCTAAAAAATTAACAAAAAATTTATCATAGCATGAAAGGTTTTGAAAATTGATCCCAAGCTGCGAGTACCTACTGAACTAAAGTGCTTCTGACCGTCAAACAAACATACAGCAGACCAAGCAACATACTGCGAGGTTACTCCAAACAGCTATTCTACAAAACACTAAAATCTTAACTTTTGAGTTTCAATGAGGCTACAAAAACCCCAATAACAGCTAAAACTTACATTCTTGTTGTTTTTTAAAAAATAAATTTCTTATGACATACACGCCTACTAGTTAGCGCTAAAGCTGGCTAAACTTAAAAAAAAAATGCTTTATACAGTTAAAACAGAAATCTATTAAAATTTTTTCAAAAATATTTAAGGGAATTTTAAGGAAGCTGCGTTTATAAAACAAAAAGCAATTTTGGATCTGATCGCTTTTTAGTTTGTTGTAGTCGCATTTGTTGGTACCATAATTTACGCTGATATTTTGTTGTTCAGAATGGCCAACGCTTTCAGAGCAATAACATAAAGGCAACATCAATCTACACTAATTTATGGAGTTAAAACAAAACTGTAAGCAGGCTGTTCATTGTAGGCCCAAACCCGAACTGAACTCGAAAATGCAAGTCCGAACCCGGCCCTACCCCAAAAATTTATTTGAACTCCGAATTAAAAAACAAAATTAAATTTACCAAAGGAATTAAATTGGTGGGTAGGCCCAAAAATCTATTAGACTGGTTTGATCAACAATGCAAATGCATAGTGTTAGTCTGCAAAGTACATAACACTTCCACGCGAGTTCTCTCTCACTACGTAACAAACCACGCTAGAAAGAAATGCGAGTACATTTAGGGCAGCGCGCTGAGTACGATTATGTCATAATCTCTGTAAAAGAAATCATTTGTGTATGGGGTTTGCGCAAAGAAAATAAAATTATGACGTACATGTGGTAAAGTTTCATGGCGATTGTTTGGGTCATCACTTTGGGTCAAATTTCACCGATAGAGCAAGAAGAAACAGAATTTACTTTCTATTTGAATTAATAGAAGCAGGAAACATATGTCACCCTATAGTATACAACCTGGGTTAGGTTGACAATTACGGTAAAAGAAAACTGCTACAGTTGATTAATTATGTAATGCAAAGACGTTTAATAACCTACAAGAATTGTGTTCATCCCTAATCGTAGCCACTAAAAGCATCTATATCGGTGATAATTATCTGAGATATTACCCCTAGACCAGTGATGGCAAGACTTTTTTGACGGCGTGCCAAAAGAACTAAAACTGTGCATTTATTTCTATTCGCGTGTCACTTGCCCAGTAGTGGGACATCAATTGCCATCAGTTGATATGGCGGTCCTGCGCGGCCGCGCACGCGCGCAGCTTAAAGGGAACATTGGCTGTAATGACAAACTGAATTAATGAGACTAACAATGCATTGCAAAATTTTTCCTGCGTGTCAGTGAGAATGTTTTCGCGTGTCACTAGTGACACGCGTGTCATAGTTTTGCCATCACTGCCCTAGACCATGCAAATCATCGTTAACCAGTGCTTTCTTAAATGCAGCACAAAACAAAAATGTATACGACCTAATATATACTAAGCCACTTATACAAGTGTACAATGCTGAACCTTGAAACTTAGCTTTGTTTGAACCAAGTCCTGGTTTATTAGAGTAATATAAAACTTCTTTTCTACAAAATCTAAACTCTCACCCACCACAGTAGTCGAATCATTTACAAAACAACTTCAAGTGATCTACGACACCTCTGATTCTGTATTATGATTCACCGATGACACAATGAAACTGCAAAGCAACATGTAACTGGCTACAGAATTAGCAGAAAAACTTGCGGAGTTTGGATTTATTAACGAAATATTTCTGCAAAAATTAAACTTTTCAACTCTATCAAAATTTCATCTCCGAAATTCGGATTAAGCGAGTGATTTGGATCAACATAACACACTACCATCAAAAATATTGGCAGTTTAATTTTTGATTGAAGAATTGTTTGAGTGTGTTTTATGATTTGGCTTCGGTTTTATCGCTATTCAACAACTCAAGGTCAAAATTAATTGAGTTTGTGCTGTCATTTTTGTATATCGTTCTAGCATTGCTAGTGTCTAATTCGATTTTACTTCATGTGCATGTTTTAATGTATGTGCCACAAAAATAAAAAGTAGGGTCAAAAAATCTTCCGATTCAACACAGAACATTTTTAGCAAACCTGAGATAGGTCTACCTAATTTTGAACAAAATTTGCGTAACAATGCTTCAGAAAGATCAAAAAGCAAGTATTTCAGCTTTTGTAATCGGAATAGCTTTTATTTGAAAAAGTAACTTTTAGTATAACAGCTTTACCATGAAAAAAACAAAAATGAATCACTTGTTTTTTTTGGTTAAATGCACTACTTTCTTCTTAACACATGCAAAAAGATAATATTCTGCAAGTTCAAGATATAAGCTTTGCTTCTACGACAAGCGGCTAGCCAGTTATAAAGTCTCGAGCCGATATTAGGAAACACAATCAAGATTTTGCCACAGATTTTACCAGTGGCAACGGTACAAAATCAACGTGTTTGTTGGTCATAAATATAACTAAAACCTATGTATAACAAAAACCTATGTATAAATATATCTAAAACGTATGTATGAGCAGATTTTCATGTGGTCCCACTGCAAGCAGCGGAAAATACATGACAAATCGGAATACGTTTCCTTTGGGCTACTTTGCTTAACCAACACAAATAGAAAATGTTTTAAAGATTGCAAACACTTATATTTACAGTCTTCTACAACGAGATATCGTGAAATGAAAGCCATGATTGCTGATCTCGATTCTTGCTGATGGAGGTGCTTTGAAGAGCTCTTATAGATCGAATGAGGTCTGTCGGCATCTGTCAATCATACGTTTTTCGGTAGTTTCAGTTTATTTAATAAGATTTACAACTACACCTTTTTAAAGTCATACAAGAGGCCAGGGATGCACTTTAAGCAAATTAGTAAACAACTACTTTGACTCCATCAAACTTAAACAGAAACAATTACTGTAGTTTAACACTAGCTTTACGGGAAATTTTCTGCACCTAGTTTTACGGAGGGGTCGTTTTCGACCCCGATCTTGTTTTGCTAATTGCGTTTTTTTTGCACTAGTTTCTGAACTGCTAGTATGCTGTATTGCAATGATTACGCATAACAAAATGATTTTATTTTTAAAAAATACATTTTGAACAAAATATAAAAGCATTTAACTAGTCAGTTTTACGCAAGCTATGCACTTTACGTGAGTCACTCTAAAATTGTCTTGTGGACATTTTCCACAAAGAGGTTTTTGGCATAAAATACAAGTTGAGACTGTCTTGTCGCAACATACACCATGACACTTCTTTTGCTTACGCACTTCTTCACCGTCTCTTTTGAACTGTCTATTGCTATTGCTCGGACAAGGTTCTGCCTTGCCCAGCAGGTTTTCTTCAAGCATTAGTATGAACTGCCGGCGTGTTATGCGTTTATTTGTTACTTTTTTATACAACATGTAAGAGTTGATAGCAGCAATATTCAAGATGTTACCCCAGACAGCTATTGGCCATCTTCGACTCGCTAACCTTGCAGTGTATAAGCGTGCCATTAAATCGAAGCAATCAACGCCTACTTTGTTTGCATTATAAATAAAATCATTTCCGGTTTTTTTTTCATTACTTGCATCAACATCTGCCGAACCGTGCATGCTGGAAAGCAAGCAAACTGACTTTTTCTGTTTTGCTTGATATTTCAAAAATAAGAAATTTGTGGGATCATGCCAATAAAATTTACTTGATTATGTAGCTTTATTCTCTAGTTCAGTCATTTTTTCGCACAACTGGCGTCGATTTTTTCGTATTGTTCCTACAATAGATAGTTTGTCTCTCGCAAGTTTTTCGGCAACGGGTAATGAGGTAAAAAAGTTGTCACGTGTTATGTTGTAACCCTTTCTTTTGATATGTTTGCAAAGATTAACAACTACCGATTCAGCAAGAGGAACACCATCACGTTGTTCTTTTTCTTGAGTTCCAAGATAAACATCAATATTTGAGACATACTTTGTTTCCACGTTAGCCAGGACCCACAATTTCACATCATATTTATCTGGCTTATTTGGCATAAAAGTCACAAAGGAACAGCGCGACTTCAAGGCATCAGTTGTTCATCCACTGTTAGTGAAAAGTTACTCGTATACTTCTTTTGGCATTGATTAGCAAAATGTTCAAATACTTGTCTAATCGGTGTAAACTTGTCAGCGCAGGGTCCACTTCTGACTATGTTTGGTTTGTCATCAAACCTCAGGTATTTCAAGATTTTTAGAAAATAATCTCTGCTCATATTTGCATAAAATATAGGAATGCCATATCTTTTGCTCCACAAGAAAGCTACGGGATGACCTTTTCCATAGATCCCTCTCGCATACTGTAGTCCAATAAACGTTTCTAAGTCGGCTAGGCTTACAGTAAATTGATCATCGCCTCTTCGTTGAGTTTCTTTGTTTGTGTATCTGCAGATCATACGCATAATATGTTCAGAAATGAAATGTTTCCACACATCATATGGGCTTCTTGATGAAGCTACATCCCGAGGAACCCCTGGTTTTGCTGTAAACACGTTATGGGCTCCAGCACGCACACTGCTTACTGGATTAGAGCATTTCCACGAAATGCCATCTCTGCCCAACAAGCACTCAGAAGATATAGTAGGCTGGGCGTTTGAGTCATCATCACTTTAACTCTAACAACACCAGAAAAAATCTCTTCTTCATCTGACAGCTCATCATCAGTATCCCATGATAAGATTGTGTCTGCAACTTTGTTTGCGTTCATATCTATTATACAGTTTGCTTTAGACTATAGAATAAACAAATTCTGCACTCTAAAGTTATACAAATGACCTAACAAATACTCACAAAACATCTTTTGTTTACTCTAGTACACGTGTTTCATAATGAAACTATTCTAAGGCGAAAACGTTGTTATTATTGGCTAGGGCAAATACCCTGTTGCTAGCGGTACTCAACTCACACCAACTACTGTAATAAACTGGAATCTAATGTGAAAAAATATACACGAAAATCTTTGACCAGCTGTATTTACACATTTTTTTTTATTGTTGTCACCTGTTTTCTTATCCACAAAATAACTATTACTTCAATTGCAGCTGATATGATGCACTACAAACAGAGCATTGTCTCTAAAAGGATTCTTCTGAATGGACTTACACAGTTAAAATACCAGTACCTGCTTTTCACTGTCATAGTATTTACTTAGAAGGCTCTTTCAACATTGTTGTCACATTTTGAACAGTTTCAGACCAGCTATTGTTTGCTACTACTAACAAGATGCTTCAGCATGCCGCCTTGTGTCTAATAAATCCTGGTTCCTGCAAAGACGAGTTATACATATGAAAAGGGTCGAAAACGACCCCTCTGTAAAACCAGGGGTAGCTTTTTTTCAGACGCGAATACTCAACTAGTAAGGAATTTTTTTAAAGTTTGAAAACCTGGAATGTAATCTAGAATAAATTTAAAGAAAAGTCAAAGCGATTCATGGATATTCGGTCACGCATTTTTTCGATACAAAGCAAATAAACAACAACCAGGGTCGAAAACGACCCCTCCGTAAAGCTAGTGTTAATATTTCGTTTTGAAACTTTTTGCAAGAATAGTTTGAATGATGCGCTTTGACAAAACATATTGCTATGCACTTTTAAAAAAAGGGTAAAAACAAGTCTATGAAAGACCAAAGAACAGCAAAAAAGCTAAGACCTAAAATTATACTCACACAACAAAAACCTTTTAGCTGCATCCAGGCTGTATTTATATCTTTTCAACAGACTGAGTTGCAGCTTGAATTGAACAGAAAAGTAGCTTTGCAAAAGAAGTTGAGAAAAACGCAGATCAATCAAGCCAATTGTCTGTAATTTATCTAAACAAAAAGGTGGTAAATTCCGATACAAGCAACGACTTTTACCTTCATCACGCAAAACGCCAAGATTTTAAAACAAACTTACAATTAAAATAACTACTCAAACAAACCTGCTTGATTTACTCACTTGCAGTTGTCAATGTTATAAACAAAGATGCAGAGCATCATAACAAAATCATGAATTTTTAAAAGCACTACTAAATTGTCAAGAAGATAACTACTTCGCTAATGACACCACAATCAACTGCAACACTGCTAAAATCTAAGCTACAATTACAGCAATGGAATAATTTGTCTTGACATTACAAAACCCAACAACTACATTTCAGATTTTATAACACAACTTTGACGTTTGTTTCGTTTATGTGGTGCTAATGATGGAGAAACGTCAAAAATTTTTGCTCCTACAATTGACAGGTTTAGTTACAGCTGAAAATAATACATGTAGTTTAATAAATTACAAGAAATTAAATTATCTTAAACACATGATTTTAGTAGTTACTAGAGTTTACCGTCACGCCTGCACTGAAATGGATATGATTTGTTGGCAGTTTTGACTAAAAAACGCAGTCTAAAGTTGCCTTTAATTATTTAGGCAAAATATCAGCCAAATAATCGACAAAATATCAAATCCAATAGGTTCATTCTAGAAAAATTCTAAATAATCTTGAGATATAGGGTTGAATGCTTTTCTTCTTTCTCTGTTTACACAGCACTGTTTCTATAAAACGCCGATAAATTTGTTTCCCTCAGTTTAAAAGAACGACTTGATGATCTTTAAAGTTTCAAGGAAAGAAAAAATTGGCACACAATAAAACTGGGTTTTATGTTTTAAGATTAGGAATAGAGGTTTTTAAAATCTTATCTTCAAATTTAGTTTGGATGTCTTAACTTTATTTGACTCTCACTTTTGTATTTCTAGCTATCTTTTCTTAAAAAATAACTTGCAGCAAAGTACCAAAGCTCAGACATGATTTACCAAACAGTTTATTCAACTAGTATTGTTAAACATTTTTATTTTGTAGCAAACTCTTCTACAGTTTCATAAAACCAAAACATCCGTGTTTAAATCATGATTTAACCAACATGAAAGTTTAAACATTTCTATGACTTGAAAATAGCAACCGTTGCCATTTAAAGTAAATTCCGTATTAACTCTAAAAGTTCTTTACAATCTTGAACAGTTTCAATTGAGATGGGCAAGCTTGAAACAACTGTACGCAGTCAATATAAAACAGGAAATGCACAATAACTGTATTAATAAACACTCGAAAATTGTAAATTCAAAACTCATTACAACAATCAAATTAATATTTGCTATTGCAAATTAAAAGGCCCTTTTTGTCGCTCATAAATCTTATAGTTACAAAGAAATCAGACGAAAATTCTATACCAAGATCAGACGGTGAGACACTGAACTTGCTATCAAGAAGCTGGAAGTTCAATGCCCACATGAATTCTGCTTTTGTATGAAACAAACATTTTACTGCAACTATTGCAAGGTATATCAGTCGTGTTCGTAGTAAAAACAAGACACTGTTGCAGTCAGTGCAGACCAACTTCCATGCAAGTCTAAATACAACTTGTACAAAAGTCTTCACTTGACACCAAATTAAAGATATCAATACAGATAACCTAACAATTGAAATATGCATAAAACAATTTAATAAAACAGTTATTTTTTATTTGCAGTACTTAGTTAAAAATATTGCACTTGTAATACAGTTTGGTGATTACAATATACAGATAAATAGAGTAAGATTGCAAGCAGAATCAAGAAGAATGTAGGTAACTAAATTATTAAACTGATATCTTCAGAGATAAGTAAATGTTCAAAAAATTTGATTTTATACAGCAAAATAACCTTTTCTAAAAGCAGAGACAAATTTTTATCAAAAATTTTATCTTTCATTGATTATCTCATTAAAAACAATCTCATTTATAATTTAATGTGAGCTGCAGTTTTAGGAATGCAAAGCAGTTTTAAGAATACAAAACAGCTTGCTTGTGGAAATATTGCTTACAGTAAACTTTTTAGCCCTATGATTACATCCAAAACATCCTTCTCAAACAACAAAACCTCAATTATCTTGATTAATACGCAAAAAATTTAGCAAAACAAAATTCATCAAAAATAACCTTAATTCATAATTTCAATTGATATGACTATTTTTCGAAAAAATGCATTCAAAAGTAACAAAAGTAATTACTAATATGTGCAGGAAAACCATTAATGAAAAATTTGTTGTAATCAACATAGGACAAGCAGTAACCATAATATTTTGTTATTGACATTATGAAGTTGGTAACTAATATAGATAGATATATAAATATAACGTGATATTAAAAACCAAATGTTTCAATTCATTTCAATTTGTTCATCTTTAAAGTGTTGCTTTATATTGCAGCGATACTCATCAAGAGCATAAAAAGTTATTAAAACAGAATTGAGCATAAAATGAAATGAAACAAAAATTATTATATTCTCAAATTTTTTTAAGGGCGTAAACAAAACTATTTTTTTGCCAGTGGTAACGAAGAACCAGGAAAATTGATTGGAAGCAATTACCATTATTCTTGCTGCAAAGCTGGGAACTAGCGCATGGGTTTAAAAACACTAATCTTAAAATCAAGCTCAGAGTAAAAGTAATGAATGAACAACATTCTAGACTAGATATTAACAACAATAAAACTGAATAATTTTTAATGAAAATACAACAAAAGCAATACAAGATCAATGGTTAGTTTAATTATTTTGCTTATGATTTCCATAATACAGTATTTAGATAACATTTAGTGGGTTTACACGCCACCAGCACGATTTTAATTAACAGTTCAAAACAGAGAAACTGTTATTATTTTCAAGGTTAGAAGTATTTCAAGTATTTAGCTAGTTTTATAAAGTTCAACGGATTATTAATCGAACGTTCGATCTGTCGCTCAGAGTAAAATCGTCATAGTAACTGTTGAGGCCACATGGAGAAAAACAATTTCAAAAACCAATAAATCGATTACTGATAAAAATGGTTTGTTTCGTTTTTTTTCAACAAAAAAACAACACTATCTGTGCTTGAAGACTAGATATACAGCTGGCCACATATTCTTGTAAACAGTAAAAGTGGTGCAGCATATCATATCCAAACAATAAAGCTTTTGTAAAACACTGTACGAAATTGTAGCGGCTATATGAAACACAATATTATTTTACAATATTGTAGGTTGCTGTGGCACCAACAGTGGCTACGTGTTTAAACCATACTGATTGCACTTTTTGTTTCTGAGTCAGTAAACTTAGTTTTGTATTGCACTCTTTACATTGATCTTATTACTTGTCGCTAAAAAGAATAGCAAATACATTTTAAATAACATTTGGCTATGATGCGACAAGAGATCTACATGCAGACGCTACAACCATTAGACTGCAATATCGGTTAGGAAATAGCTTGAATAATAAACTAGGTTCAACTGATCCACACATGGATATGAGGTATTTGCTATTAGCATACTTTGTTAAAAAAGACCACATTTCACACTCTATCAGTTATGGAGTCTATATAAATCAATAAATACTGTATTTAGTGTTAGCTCTCATACTTATCAATCACGACAAGGAGTTCCTTCCTACATAATTTTATAACTGAAGTTAGTAACTAATCGCCAACACACGACATCAAGTTTCCTTAAAATAACTAAAACATCACTACTGATTACTTTACATCATCAATGCGTCACAGCAGATTACCAAAGTCGTATTGAGCTGTTTCTTAATTCAAATTTTTTACTCATTAATAAACAATGTTTTTTTATTTAATTCAATCTTTCAGCTAAAAGTAAATTTTAGTTTTGACTAATCACTCTATGGCCAAGTTGAGTTTCATGCAGCTGATAAACTTTACAAACAATAAGTGTAAAACTTCTAAAACATGCAATAGCGTTTAATAAATATGAAAGGTCGGTCATGGCTACTTTAATAATTATTGTTGCGTAAATTGTCCTCTAATTTGAGTTGCCATCTTTCTCACAATCCAATAACTGAACAAATAGCCCAGTTTTACTACAAATTCTAAGTTTCAAACTTCAAATGTGTTCAACTGCTTGCTAGAATTCTTCAATACTGCACATTTGCCCAAAAACAAGCTGTGTTTGACTTTATGTTTAAACAAAAAATATATAAAATTTTTACCTAAAATTTCAAAAAAATTATAGATTGGTTTCAATAATAAAGTTTTGCATAGTTTATTTACCTCAAAACTATTTTTTTATCCTATTAATCACAGCATATGTATCGTTCGTCTGAATGTCAGATTGCTGGACAGAAGAACGGTTGCCTAAAAAATAATTTATTAGTACCAATCAATATCATATTTTTATTTTGCTGTTCATTTAGTGGTGGATCATTAAAGTTTCAACAACATGATCATTTCAACTATAAACCCTTTGTTGATGGCTATCATTACGATGTTATTATCAGGAAATGCAATCAAAATTACAATTCTTTTTTTCTAAAGCTAAATCTTTGGTTGAATTTCAATTATTTTTGATTTATTGTTGTGGTTTTTCTCCTCTTCTTTGGGATCGCGGCAGCCATTAAGCTAGGGGAAAAGCGGCAGCCCATTTTGAGCCAGTCGCGATTGCAAATTACTGACTATTAGCCCAACCACCAACAAGGTGGACTGCCATTGTCGCCTCTTTGGGCGTAGCCTACTGGGTGAGCATCTTTACTATTCTAACCCTGTAAAGCACTGGTATTTTACTTTATTGGTCATTCCATACCCAACATTAATTTTTGTTTTGCCAAATGCTCTGTTTAGAAAAACCGTGCAACCAATTACTTTACAAATATTTTACGTTAGAAATTACACTCTGTACCTGCTTTTTTTTCCTTCTTTTTTGTTCTATCCACCGCACCATATACCATATCACTTTCTATGACGTCAGTCGTAAGGCTGGCCTGGTATACAACCGGTTTGTCTGTGAATAATCTAATCATTTAAAAATCTATTATCATTTTTATAAGTTTCAGTGAGTTCCTCTAAGCTCTACTTATTAACTACTTAAAAGAGCCAAAATTGTATGTTTTGACTGCTCGGTGATTTAGCAATAATTCAGTCATTTAATCGCTACACAGCAAAAGTTGAAATGCAAAAATAGAATCGATGCTGTTGTTAATACCATATGCTTCCGTCAGCTTGTTGATGAAAAATGCAATTCTCACCGGAAAAAGTCGTTTCAACTGGTTCTACTGAATATTGAAATCAAAAACATGTTCTTTTGTTCGTACATACCAGTTATTTTCTTCTGTTTTTTCTTTGTCTTTGTCTTATCCACCACGCCATACGAAGCTTCACTTTCTATGTTGACAATTTGCATATTTGTAGCAGGAGAAGCTGGTTTAGCTATGAATAGTTCACAGGCTTATAGTGCTCAACATCATTAATAAAAATTGATCGCTATTTGCGAATGTAAAAACCAAAAGTTCGAAAATTATTACAATAACCAATACTATCAATTAACAAAAATCTTCGAAATGATAATTTTCGATATGCATAGAGTAACAACAAAGCAAGCTTCTGTTCCTCATTGGTGTTTCAATTTTCGTTTGATCGACTATGCTATATGTATCATTAACCTTCACATCCTGGAATGCTGCTAAGATAGAGTCTGCCGACTAGACTGAACAATTATTAAAGTTGCGAAAATATCGCACTAGACCTCAGAATGCTATGTTGAAATTATTGTGATGTATAAAGGAACGTTACAAGAATAAGCAATAAAAATGTGATGTAAAACAGCTGACAAATAAAAAGAAACTGAAAAGCACACGAAAGCTTATTTTATCAAAATAATACCAGAACGTTTTTGTTTTGCTTTCTTTTTTGTTCTATTCACCACACCATACGCTGCATCAATTTGTAAGTTATCCGTTGCCGTGTTGCTGTCAGGAATAACCAGTTTGTCTAAACATACAGTATAAAATAGAATGTGGATGAAAGCAAACTTTGTACATACTCCTTGTTCTTGGCTAAACGTTGCTAATAATACGTCAATTTTCTGCTACTAGTTAACTATTAATAAATTGTAATGACATTAGCAAACAAGCCTTTCCGGATCCATTTCCTGATAAATATTGTAGACAGTGTAAAAGATTTTGAATTTTGAATTACATAAGCTAACGGGTAGAAAACCATAGAACTAAAAAAATTTACAAGAAGAATGAAGTGTACTTACCCGGAGTTTTAGGTTTTGATTTTTTCTTCTTCTTCTCTACGATGCCATAACTGACCTCTATTTGAGGTTGCCCGCCTAAACATTAAAGCAAGCAATGTACATATAAGCATTTTGAACAAAAATCCAAATAGTACCCTCTTCACTAATAGTTAATTATGGTGATGATTTTATTGAATGACGTTGTGTAGTGGTAATTGCTCTTAACTTCGAAACGACAGGTTTAGGTCACGAATAACAATTTGCAGCAGATGCAAAAACTTTCATTTTGATTGGAGATTGTATAGCCGTGTCGTCTTTTTAAGTAACACATAAAAACTTCAAAATAACACTTTAGTCAACTTAAATATTTAATACCAATTGCAAGGTTTTGTGAGCGAATGCTCACTTGATCAGGCAAGCAAATCAAAGACAATAATTTTGCCGAAAGAAATGAGAGTGCGCATACAAAAACTTACAATCAATATTGAATATATAAGTCAACTACGAGAGTCATCTTTGAGTTTTTATCTTTCATTTCAATCATGCAGTTTTATGAAATGCTAAAAGTTCAAAATTCTAAATATGGTGATGCCTCATCAGCATTCCCAGCTATCCTGAGTCCATACCAGCATCTCACATGCCAGCCATCCACAGGTCTCTCACGAAAACTTAAATATACACTAGCATATTGTTGGCTAGTCCATCCATATTGTCTTAGAAATGGACTAGCCTACAAAATGATGCTGTAGATTGGATTTTGTGTTGGAGATCTGTGGATGGCTGGCATGTGAGTTGCTGGTGTGGATTGAGAATAGTTGGGAATGCTGGTGAGGCATCGCCGTATTTAGAAATTTCAATTTGATGTTACGTGACTTGAATTTGTACTTGGTCAATTTGTTTACATTTTGATTTTAAGATTATGTTTGCGACCTAATATTTGCCGGCAAGGAATTCCGCAAAGTTGCACCTGTATTATCAGGTGATTTTTATTGCTATTTTACTGGCATTCTAAAACATCTCGAATATTCTACGATGAGTAAATCTGACTAAAAATTTGTTATTATAAAGAGAGAAATGGATAGATTGGAATGATGTGTATCCACGTTGATTTATTTAGCAAATCACTTGGTTGCTGTTGAAAGCAATGAAAACTATGTGGAACTGTTAGTTGTTGTAGTTAGTAATGACGGTGAGATCAAGTTTGTATGTAAATCTATTTCTAGCTAATTTGAACAAAAAGTGATGTTTGATTGCTATCCGATTGACAAGGTATCATAAAAGTTTACTGTCATACAGATTGTTTGAGCGATATACTATGACGCCTTAATTCGGAAATACTATTATTGAAACTTATGAAACCAGAATTCTGCTGCGCGACAGTTTGAAGTTCGAAAATGTATAAAAGCTCCATTGGTATTAGTCAATAAGAGCAACAGTAACCTTTACTGCAGCGTTGCACCAACGTTGCACAAATTGTTTTTAAGAACTATTTTAGAACATTTATCTTCAATTCAATATTTCTCACAAGAACGCCTGTATTTGTTAAGAATGATGACGAAAACCTTACTTTAACTGATGCAACAAACAATCATCGAGGTTTTGAGTGATCACAAAGTAGCCCCATAGTGTACGAGGCAGTCGGTCATCCACGCTTGGAGTTGCGATTAAAGGAAGCTATAGTTTAAACAAGCGTAAGCGTAAAAGCCAACGATTAGTCTGCTTGGTGATTCATTGCAACGCTGATAGTTTACACTGCAGCATATCAAGTCGTCTTATTAGTTACAATTACATTACCTTTGGTGCTTCATTAATAAAAATTTTTACCCTGTTGTTTGTTGTGTACACCCGTGCAGGCTGTTAGTTTACGAAAAACGTAAAACCATCAGATTGAAAAGATATACATCGTAAAAGTTTGAACAAAATATTTACCAGAATAATTAAAGTTTTTACCTGAGTCAGGTGCTGAAACATAAGTGACATTTTCAACTTCCAACTTCTGGTCATCTAAAATATTACTCTGTGCATCATAAAACAAAAACGCGACCGCAATTGGCACCTCAAGCAATCGTTTTTTTTAAGTAGAAGTGGTTGCCTTAACAAAGTTTGCGCATTGTTTGTGTATATCAAAATATTAAACACGCACCTTTAATTACAGCAATCTAACTTTTATTGCCTTTATCTTTTCCTTAATAAAAAATATTCAATATGAAATCTGGAGATATTGAAGCAGTGGTTCTCAAACTCTGGTACGCGTACCACTAGTGGTAGGCCAGCTCATATCAGATAATACGGGTCACATGCTAAATTTACTGTCAAATGAATTCACATCGTCTTTTGTTGAAACTACTGCTTAAACCAAACATTTTCTGTTTTGAACTACGGTAAATTAAGAATAATAGTTGCAACGCCAACACGCAACAAGGCCTTTACAAGTAGGCGGAATTGGCCAGCCAAAAAATTTTGTTGATGCCTAAAACAATTTTCACGTAAAGTTGTTGGGCGTATGGCTGTAGAAATATGATAAAAAGGGACTTTTGTAACCCCACTTCTTTTCATTGACCTTTTGGTGGTACGCAATGACAATAAAAAACTTTGGCCACACACATTCGCTAGAAACCAATTGATTTTTCTCAAAGTAATTGTAACTTAAAGAAACAAATTAAAAGGGACAACTCCAGGAGACCCTGCTGGAAAAAATGCACTTGCACAAAGAAATCCCTGAGAAACTAACGAACCTCCAGAAAAAAGCAAAAAACATGTGCAACCTCAAAATGCCGGAACAGAGCAAGGGATTCGTGCAACACTTGCCGGAGCATGGTTTGTGGTAAATGCGCCATAAAAATTTGCCCAGACCATGTTGATTGAATGCTCATGACAGGTTGCTTACTTTTGTAAACTGTTACGATTATGGTTTTGTAAATGACAAGTTGCTTACTTTTGTAAACTGTTACGATTATGGTTTTGTAAACAACAGCCTGTTGATCTATTTTTTCCTTTCAAACGCTTCGAGTATCCAAAATTTGTGGTTTGTGTTTGGCAAATTGCGTTTTTAACTTTGCTTTGTTCTTGCTAATAATGTGTCACACGATGTTTGATTATTTTTAAGGTGCAACAAATGATATTTCGACTTTAAGAATGTTTACTTGATTAAATAAATGAACAAAATAAACTTATTTACATAAAGCGTCCATTGACGCACTTGGTCGTTCTAGGTAGTTTGAAAGCGAGGTCGTTCTAGCGTTAATAATCGTTATTGCGTAATTTGTCTTCTAATTTGAGTTGTCATCTTTTTCACAATCCAATAACTAAACATCCAGCCAAATTTTCTACAAATTTTAAATTTCAAACTTCAAAAGTATTTAAATGCTTGCTAGAATTCTTCAATATTGCACATTTACCGAACAACAAGCTGTGTTTGACTTTATGCTTAAAGAAAGAATATATAAAAATTTTACTAAAATTTCAAAAAAATTATAGTATTGGTTTCAATAATACAGTTTGAATAATTAAATTATCTCAAAATTATTTCTTCATCTTATTAATCACAGCATATGTATCGTCAACCTGAATGTTGTCAGATTGTGAGGAGGAAGAACGGTTGCCTAAAAAATGAACTATCAGCACTCATCAATATCATACTTTTATTATGCTATTCATTTAATGGTGGATCATTAAAGGCTTTATCACATGATCATTACAATTATAAACCCTAGGATGATGGCTATCATTACGATGTTATTATCAGGAAATATAATCAACATTACAATTTTACTTTTTTACTAAAGCTAAATTTTTGGTTTAATTTTAATTATTTTTAATTTATTGTTGTGGTTTTTCCTTCTCTTCCTTGGGACGAAGGCACGGCCTGAAACGATTTTCCATTAATGTCGCAAATCTAATTAAATTAGGCTAGGGGAAAAGCGGCAGCTCATTTTGAACCAGTAGCAAATGCAAGTTACTGACTGGTAACCCCACCATCACCAAGGTGGACTGCCATTGTCACCTCTTACGACATGATGGGTGAGCAGGTTCACTATTCTAACCCTGTAAAGCACGGGTATTTTACTTTATTTGTCATTTCATACGCAACATTAATTTTTGTTTTGCCAAATACTCTGTTTGGTAAAACCGTACAACTAATTGCTTTACAACTACTTCACATTAGACATTACATTCTTACCACACCGATTACCTGCTTTTTTTTTCTTCTTTGTTCTATCCACCGCTCCATGTGCCATATCACTTTTTATGATGTCAGTCGTAAGGCTGACCTGGCATACAACCGGTTGGTCTGAAAATAATTCAATTATTAAAAAATTTATTATCATTTTTATAAGTTTCAGTGAGCACTTCAGGCTTCCTTTTATTAACTACTTAGAAGAGTCGAGATCTTTGGTTTTGACTGTTTGGTGATTTAGCAATAATTCAATCATTTAATCGCTACAAATCAAAAGTTGAAAACTAAAAATTAACCATATGCTATTGTTAATAGCATATGCTTCCGTCAGCTTGTTGATCAAAAATGCAATTCTGGTAGAAAATAATCATTTAACTAGTTCTACTAGACAATGAAATCAAAAACACGTCATTTTCTTCATACCAGTTGTCTTCTTGTTCTGTTTTTTCTTTGTCTTATTCACCTCGCCATTCGAAGCTTCATTTTCTATGTTGACAATTTGCATATTAGTAGCAGGATAAGTTGGTTTAGCTGTAAATAGTTCACTTACTTATAATGCTTAACATCATTAGTAAAATTTGATTGCCATTTGCTGCTGTAAACATCAACAGTTTGAAAATTATTACAAAATCCAATACCAGCATTTAACAAAAATCTTTGAAACGATAAATTTCAATATGTATGGAGCAACAAAAAAGCAAATTTCTGTTCTTCATTAGTGGTTGTATTTATTGTTTCTGTTTTGTTTGATCCACTACGCCATATGTATAGAGTGACGCAGAAAATGCGGGTCCCAGCTTTCGATAGTCCTCATTTTCTAATTTTCTGCAAGAATTGAACGAAACTTTGTTGATGACTAATTTATTGTTTTTAAAACATCATATCAAAATATGAGAGTCTTTGTACGTTTCTTTTTTTTCTACACCATGTGTTCCACATGACTTTTATTTAGCTCTGTGCATTTTTTGAGGCGCAGCTCAAAGTTGTTCATAACGTTTTTACCAACTGACCGAGGAATGGCTCTGATCTCTCCCCTGATGGCTTTCTTGAATTCGGTGATGGCCTTCTGTATTCTGTAGGGCTAAGCCTTTGATTTCTATACTAGCACTGCCCTTCGAGTCTCACGGGATATGCTGAGACACTGACTTCCGTTGCGCACAGAGCGTTTCGGACTCTGCAAAACTGACTTTCCCACTCTCTCAATCAACTCAGCTGTAAGTTTCCTGGGGCATCCTCAATGGTTTGAACGGTTATCACTAACTGCATTGAGGTTCCCCACTGTTCTACTGTACTCGAAGCGGCCCACCCATTTCTGAATCCTGCTCTTGTACGCTGCTTTTTCACATTGGAACTGATGCACAAAAATGTCTTGCACTTTCTAAAACGAGCCTTGTCTTATCCCTTTTATTACTGTTGGGTTGTTTTGATGGCAAGACACCAGCTTTAGAATACTTAATCATCCTTTTTCATTCAAATCCAATTGGGATTGGACAATTCAGTTTTTGGAGGTTTGGTGGTGCTGATTTTATCATATATTCATCCGCCAGACTTTGTTACGCTTTGCTGAACACACGTGTTGGCAGAGTTTAGAATCACATTGCTTGATCTCTCTGTCATTTTTGAAAAACTCTTGCGATTTTTTTGGGCTTATATGCCAAGAAATTCTGTTTGAGTCAGGCTAGTTCCTTTCTGTTCATAGTGAAAGTTAGTAAGCAAGAAAGGTTGGAAGGCGTTCTAATGCTGCGAAAGCACAAGCAAATTTGGGATATCACTTCCTGATGAAAAAAAACAAAGACGGCGCTGTGTACGATGTGCGTCAAGAAAGGAGAGAAGAACCAGAATACTGTGCCAAAAGTGCAACGTGCCTTCGTGCATGGGACTGTTTTTCCTCACATCACACTTAACCTTGTGAAACTAAAGATCTTTTGAGAAAAACAAATTTTCTTTCAGCAAAACTAGTGTGTTGAAATTAGTCTTTGATTTTACGCAGTTGATACTGTGGGACAAATTGACCTCACCATTAATTACTGTAGGGATAAAATTGTTCCACTTTCGGTATGCAAAAATTTAAAAGAATAAACAGAAACAAGAAGTTTCACCTTTTTTTGTTAATAAAAAAAAGAACTTGAAGCTGAAAAAGATGTTTCAAATAGATTTTTTTAAAAATTCGTATTAGAAGGGTTATAGTAAAGTTTGACGCAGTATACTCTTTAGTGGAGCTCTCACTGACATCTAGTTGTGTTCACGGACGTTGTTCCTGACATGTTGTGTAAAATAAGGGCGATTGGTGAATGGATAAAAGAGACATCAAAAAAGTACTCGCGGCGCCAGCTATTTTGGGTTACCCTGTATTGTTAACTTTTACATCTTGGAAATCTGGTAGGATAGAGCCAGCCAACTAGACTGAACAATTATTAAGTTGCAAAAACATCACACTAGACCTCAGAATGCTATGTTAAAATTGTTATGATATAAAAATTAACATTACAAGAATAAGCAACAAAAATGTGATGTAAGCAAAGTTCACATATAACAAAAAAAATGAAAAGAACATAAAAGTTTATTTTGATCGAAATAATACCAGAACCTTTTTGTTTTGTTTTCTCTTTTGTTCTATTCACCACACCATACGCTGCATCAATTTGTAAGTTATCCGTTGCCGTGTTGTCGTCAGAAAGAATCAGTTTATCTAAACATGCAGTCTAAAATAGAATGTGGATGAAAGCAAACTTTGTACATACTCCTTGTTCTTGGCTGAACGTTGCTAATAATCCGTCAATTTTCTGCTACCAATTAACTGTCTTCATATTTTACTGACATTACCATGCAAGCCTTTCCGGATCCATTTCCTGATAAATATTGTTGACAGTGTGAGAAATTTTGAAATTTGTACTACATAAGCCGAAGCGTAGAGAACCACAGATCAAAGCAAATTTAAAAAAGAATGAAGTGTACTTACCTGAAGTTTTAGGTTTTGATTTTTTCTTCATCTTGTTAACGACGCCATAAGTAACATCTATTTGAGATTGCGCGTCTAAACATTAAAGCAAGCAATGTACATTTAAGCATTTTGAAAAAAATCTAAATAGTACCCTCTTCACTAATAGTTAATGGTGGTGATTTTATTGAATGTCGTCGTGTAGTGGTAATTGTTCCTAACTTCGAAAAGCCGAGTTTGGGTTACGAATAACAATTTGCAGCAAATGCAAGAACTTTCACTTTGATTCAAGAAATGACACTTGTAGTCGACTTAATTATTCAATACTGTATCAATCGCAAGGTTTTGTGAGCGAATGCTCACTTGATCAGGCACACAAATGAAAAATATTAACTTTGCCGAAAGAAGTGAACGTGTGCTCTTGAAACTGAACAAAAAAGTCAACTACGAGTGTCATCTTTGTGTTTTCATCTTTTATTTCAACTATGCAATTTATGGAATGCTAAAAGTTCAAATTTCTAAATTTGGTGCAGCATTCCCAACTATCCTCAGGTCTCCCACAAAAAATTAAATCTACTTTAGCATATTGTAGGCTAGTCCATCTACAGCGTCATAGAAACGGACAAGCCTACAAGATGCTGGTGGAGATTTGATTTTGTGTGGGAGACCTGTGGATGTGAAATGCTGGTGTAAATTGAGGGTGGTTGGGAATGCTGGTGAAGCATCACCATGTTTGGAAATTTTAATTTGATGCTTCATAATTTCAATTTGTACTTGATCAACTTGTTTACAACATTTTGATTTTGAGATTATCACTGCAACTTAACATTCGCCGGGAAAGGAATTGCGCAAATTCGCATTCGTAATATCATAGTAATTTCCATTGCTGTTTTACTGGCATCTTCTAGAATCTAGAACATCTTAAATATTCTACGCTGTGTCAATTTTATTGAAAATCTGTAATCATAAAGTGAGAAATGGACAAGTTGTGATGATGTGTATCCGAGTTGATTTATTTGGGGAATCAACTACTTGTTGTTGAAAGCAGTGAAATCTATGTGGAACGGCTAGTTATTGTAGTTAGTAATGAGAGTGAGATCAGGTTTGCTTGTAAATATTTTTCTTTATGTATTGAACAAAAGCGGTGTTTGATTGCTATCCAATTGGCGGGGTATCAGAAATGTTTGCAGTCGGACAGATTGTTTAAGCAATATATCATAATATTACTGCGTTTTTAATAAAATTTCTTACCATGTTGTTTGTTGGGTGCACCCGTGCAGGGCGTTAGTTTACGAAATCATAGTATTTAGAAGATAGAAAATGTAACGATTTCACCAAAATAATTACCAGACTAATTAAATTTTTGTACCTGAGTCAGGTGCTGAAGCATAAATGGCATTTTCAACTTCCAGCTTCCGATCATCTAAAATATTACTCTGAGCATTATAAAATAAAAACGCGACCGCACTTGGCACCTCAAGCAAACGGTCACATAAGCGGTGGTCGTTGCCATAACAAAGTTTGCGCTACTGTTTGTGTTTATCAAAAAAATAAAGATCTACCTTTAATTAAAGCAATCTAACTTATTGTGGCTTTATCTCTTTCATAATAAAAGAATTGCAATGTGAACCCTGGAGATATTAAAGCAGTGGTTCTCAAACTTGGCTACGCGTACCATTAGTGCCACGCCAGCTCTATGCATATGATACAAGTCACATGCCAAATTTACTGTCAAATAAATTTATGTGGTCTTTTGCTGAAACTTGCGCGTAAGCTAAACATTTGCTGTTGTGAACTAAACTAAAAATAATTAGAGCTACGCCAACACGCAAGATAAACTTTTTCAAATAGTTGAATATGGCGACCCCAAAAGCTTTTTCTAATTTTCACAATCATTATGAAATAATTTTCAAACTCAAATGCCTAAAACATTTTTACAATCACTAAAACCACGTATTCTTGAGCGTTTCCAGATACTCTGATTAGCAATGTTTTTATGAAAAGTTGTTGGACGTATGGCTGTCGAAATACGACAAGTAAGAGACGGTTTTAACCCCATTTATTTGATTGGCCTTTTGGTGGTGCGCGGTGACAAAACTTTCGCAACACACATTTGCTCGAAAACCGATTAATATCTTCAAAAGTGATGGTAAACTTATAGTTTGCACTAGTTATCGAAAACTTGTAAAAGGGAGAGAGTGCACAAAAGCAAAGTAAGCTAATTTTTGTTCGGTGTCAAGACTAAAATGAGGTGCATGACACACTCCCTACCTAAATAGGTCAGTGACTAGAAGGCATAAAATAATTTACAAATCTTTATTTTAGACGGATGACTTGTTAAAACACAAGTGACACGGTCTCAAACAGTTACTGAACGATGTAATCAATTGTCACGCGTCTTGTGTATTTTCTGCTGTGTGATCTTTGTCTTTAACCGCGTAAGTAACTTCACATAGTTCGACAACCCAAAGCATTACTTGAGCTCTGTAGTTGTAGATGCTGGAGCTGCAGTTTTGCTATGAGTTACTTTCATAATTTGTGTTTTGCATATATTATTCGTTATTTTTGCTTATTAGTGAATTAAAGCGAATAAAAACCTTACTTTTGGTTGCAGCAATGTTATTCATATTGATTGCTGAACCAAAAAATTTTTTACTTTGACCAAACAAAGTTGATATCTTATCTAAAGGTCTGGAATCCACAAAAGTTTTTAACTACTGCCTTTGAATGTCTAAAGTGTTTATTGCTGCTGTTGCAGTTAACTTTAAAGAAAAGAAAAAGCTAAACAAACCTGCTTTACATATTAACTCCTTAACTCGTGGAACATAATCGTTCGTAGCTAAAGCAGCAAGTTACGATGAAGCCAAGACAGTCCTTAACGGGCTTAACTATAAGCAAAAAATATGGTTTTCGCCCGACATTTATTGATGAACAGAACACAACGTTCTATCAAAAGCATTGCAGAAGTACTCTCATTTTTTTGAAAGTTAGCTAGAAATAGCGGTTTTCTACAAGGCACACAGAGCAGTACAGAGACCGAGCTTACATGAGACACCTTTTATTAACGGGCATTTTTCTTCCAGCATCATTTACTTGAAGGCGATGACATATACAGATTTTCAAATTACAATTAAACATGCCGAAACACTTAATCGGGTGTAGCACCATACAGTATTCTACTCCCCTCTTAGCACTTACTCCGCGATATCAACAAACGAGGACTTGAACTTGATGTACTCCGTTTCTCCTCTCCTGCCTTGGCTGGCCATACAGCAGGAAAGGACCGCGTATGTCAATGTTATTTTGGTAGTGATGCATTTGATACAGGTGGAAGAAATTATGCCAAACCAACGGCAAACGCGGTCAGAAATAGAGAAAACTAGATCACTTTCGAAAAGTACTTCAGAGCAAAATGCGAAAATTTGTTGCCGCCTCAGGGTCTTCTTCACAATCGCATGATAAGCAAAAAACTTTTGTCTAATCGTTTCTGGTCAAGTACAAAACTTACAGCGCGGTGATCGGTTATAAGAGTAAACCGATGATCGCGATGAGAGAGGTTCCATTTTGTTATGGCGTTCATTGTTGCCGCAGCTTCTTTGAAATCCTATGCTTTTGATGGCGATTGGTTTGACATTCGATCTTTGTGTGACCCTACTTCTCCTGATTAAACTGATTTGAAACAAATTTTATCAATTGCACAATCCTCATTTCAATTTTTGTAAAAAAGTGTCCACCTTACATATCTAGTTTTATGATATGGACACTCCTGGGTACTCATACTGATACCTCACTTGGAGTTACATGTAAACAACGTTTTACAATACTTACATCAAAGACTAGGGTATGATATATCTACAGCAAATCTACCAAGCAAGCTTCTTTTCGAATCAACGCATTCAAAATTGGAACGCGTTGATGTACGCCATTATTAATATGGCACGACTAAAACAACAATGACCCATGTTGAAACACCCAAAATGTCTTTATTTTTTTGTAATTTCAAAAAAGATCTGTTACCAAAAATTTTTCGCATTTCACTCTAATCTTTTATTTTAACTTGTTATTAATTAAAGCGTTCAATTGCTTTCTTGATGCTAAATTTATTGGGGATCTATATTACATAAAGTTCCGTGCTATAAGTCTTTCTCTGCATGACATATACAATTGGTCAAACATTTTAAAATTTATGCTCTGATATGTGAAACTATTTGATAAAGTAGACTTATATTATTATAAGCCAAAACTTTATTTTTCGCTCGCTTTTATTTAAATAGTTTAAGTTAAGCAGTTAAGCAGTCAAACTCAATAAATATGCATGAAATCAAGCGAGAAATTGCCCACCAAACTGCCAATACGGCCCCAATTGCTTTTTTTTATATCAAAGCTTTTTGCCAATGGCATTTAATCGGTCAAAATTTAACCAATGTTCTTAAATTTCAAAATACTGACCGACTTGTAAAATTATAAATGTTAATCATACCTGAAATATTTTTTTTCATTTTTTTCAACCGTATGGTAATCAGCAGAGCTAACAAAATAACAACAATACACGATCCAACTATCGCAATGATAGTTCCAGCTGAACCCAGTTGATCCACGATAGACATTTTTTCTGTAGGTTCAACAACATAAATTTGAAACGATATATTTGTTTCACCAAATCCATTTGAGTAAAGAATCAGTTCATAGGATCCATTTAAACTGCTGTTGACCTGATAAAAAAATTGATATACAGTCAAACCTCGGTTTTCGAACGTCTCGCAGTTCGAACAATTCGGTTTTCGAACGGAAAATTCGAGATAAAAATCACTCGGTCCTCAAACAAAAATTCGGTTCTCAAACAACTCAAGAAAAAGATTTACCTGAACCAAAGAGACAGAGAATAGAGGAAACACTCTTAAAGTTATCAGAAGTTTTTATGGATGGGGATTTCCCATCAAAATTTGCATTAAAATTACTTGTTATATTTTTCGTTTTATTTATACTTTTGTGTTTTATTTACTCTTTGAAAAAAGGGTTTTATTCTATAATGTACAGGGTATAGTGTAACCAGGTGAATAAGCTATTCTTTAGGTGTATAGAATAAATTAATCTCTTTTTCACTACTTGTAATGGGAAAATATGATTCGGCTTTCGAACAAATCGGTTTTCGAACAGCCTTCCGGAATGAATTATGTTTGAAAACCGAGGTTTGACTGTATATTTTTATAGGAAAGTGTCTTCAGCATTAAAAAGTTGTCGGATACAGATACGGGTATCAACTAGACTGCATAATCTTAAAAGTCACGACTATAGTACATTAGTGGGAAATTTTGGGCTGCACGAAGATAGTAGTCATATTCGTAAGTTCAAAACAGTCCTAATTACGTATTGCATATCACGCATCGCAGTGTTGTTTTCCTTCCAACTTGTAAGGAAGCATAGATACTACAATAAATGTTGCTATTTTAAAATGCATAGCATTTGATTGCATTCAAGAGACTGCCGCGATTACAGGGTGAAGCTACAGTCGTTGACGTCACATAAAGCAACCAACAAAATGTTGCCTTCGGTGATCATTTTCTACAAGCAACAGGAAACAACATTTCAGCATTTTTTATTACTGTTTACCAACACTGCAAAAGCCATCAATATTTTTCAGGTAAGACAACTTTGCTCTAAGTAAATGACCACATAAAAAATGATTAGTGACAAACACGCAACCTTCGAAGCAGAGGCTTTTCAATAAATTAGATAGTTTTTTGAAAATACAAACCTTGTTTGCTTTCACATTTACATATAGAAATATTCGACAAAGCTAATTACCTGGTTTCTCACAAAAGTGAAATATTGTTGGGTTGTGGATGAGTGAACCAAATTATTTGCATCGTTAAAATAAGTGACGTTGATCCCTGAGTAACAAAGTTTTGAAAACGAAAGCTGCTGTATGAGGTACATTGGAATAAATATAGCTTATGCTTCAGTAAACTGTTTATCAACTATGTACTAAACCCATATAATTACCATTGAATAAAACGGATTTGAATTGTGCATTTGGATTAGATTGAAATGAAATGTTACAAGTTCCAACAGCATTCGCTTTCCACAAGCATTGTTGAGGTGAACTGCTGTATGGACGAACTGAAATAAAATTCTATGCGAATATGCCATCGGACAATTGTAATAGCAAGAAACAGCTATATTAGTTAACTAGCAGATTTACCCGTCGTTGATCGGGTAAAATGTAAAGACTGATCAAACTTTTACATTGAATAACCATATTTGAATGTATTACTTTTAATTAATGGATGTTTAGGCATATAGGCTAACTGCAATCAGTTGAATAAAATACCACTTCCACGACCGGTTTCATTCCTATTAGAACTTGTCAGGTGGACTCAGGTATTGAACCGACGGTCACATGAATTGCTTCATGCGGTTTATGCCACTCCGCCATCGGCCCTTTCAACTGATGATGTTAATTTTAAGCTATATAAGGTGCACGCTCACTACAATGAGCTAGATGCGATATATGCTTTTAATTTCCAGCCAAGCATCACACATCTTTTAATGTGTTTTCATGATTTTTATTTCATCGTACAACAGTACAAATAGGCCTCTAGTAGAGCCCTATAGGCTCGTAGCCCCTCATAGACAATTCTGATCGAAATCAAAATACCGTACTTGGCACATTTACCCGTCGTTGATCGGGTAAAATGTAAAGACTGATTAAATTTTTACAATGAATAACCATACTTTAATGTGTTTTCATGATTTTTATTTCATCGTACAACAGTGCAAATAGGCCTCTAGTAGAGCCCTATAGGCTCGTAGCCCCCCATAGACGATTCTGATCGAAATCAAAATACCGTACTTGGCTTCCCTGGAAAAAGTTATATAAGATTCCTATGTTTGTTTGTATCTAAATGTCTCCAGTTTTATTTCTATAGCGGACAGACAGACACACATTGAGTTTTATATATATAGATGCTACCGGTTGACCATCACAAATCCGGAGTTATTGGGACCTAAGAAGTGTTGGATTAGCCATTTATTCTCTTAGAATACACAAACCCAGTTGCCAACCACCTCATCTTAAAATTAAAATATCCTTTAAATCAGTACAAATTGGTTAATAAAGAAATAACAAGTGAAATGTTAATGCAATACAGAAAATATAATTGGTACAGGTACAGTGCAGTGCAGTACAAAGCTGGCGCGGTGACCCGGGAAATTTAAAAGTGTAGTGCAGGTAAAGGTACTGTTTTTTAAGTAAAATTAGTGCCGCATAACTGATTGCCGAATTAGTAATGGTTAACCTGTGCTAATTAAAAAAATGCAATTTTTAACTAAGAAAATAAACTACGACATGCCGCTTATAAAACTAGAACTGTGCGACACAACAAAAATCTTAGTTCAAGAAATAAACCAAGACCTATTTGACTTTCAATCAACATTGCACTTCAGACAAACTCAAGATAATTTAAATAAATCTCATGGTAATTTAAATGAACTTTATTTAACCTGTGCTTTAAAACTTGTTTTAAACTTATGAATTTGAGTCAGTTATATTTTAACTTGTTGAATAGACTGATTTACTGTGTACTGTATATATGAGCACATCTCAAGGAAAACGCCTAATTGATGATACGTACACAAAACATTGATAAAACGGTGCTGTGATCGACCAGACAACGGATCAACAAGTTCTACGTAAGGAGATTGAACTTGACAAAAAACTGATTGGTTGTGTTTTGCTTTTTGTGATCTGCTGATTATAAATGTTCCGTTCTAAACAGTAATGAATACAATAATGCATAAACGAAACCCTCATTTTATTCCAAATCAGAGGGAAAGTTCCACACAATTTTTTAAAGCCTCGACCAAGTAAACCCATATGGCTTGCACAGCAAAATGTAACTTACACCAAATACACTAACGATGTTTTAAAATGAAATGATTATACATCAAATCCTAATCAACTCTTCGAACATAAGATGGAGAAACGATTGGTGATCTTACAGTCTTCAGTTGGCTGCTATAATCGGAAAACGCATATCATAGTTTCGCTTGATCATGCAGCATGTTACGGAAAGTTCTAAGCGTTGTACTCGCAGATGTTCCACTTCTAGTCTAGAAACATTCCATCACACCATGCAGCCAAATTTTACACATACTAATAATGGATTTGCATGATGCTTAACTAAAAGTATATTAAACGACAAAGGATATAACTTTGGTTAAAAAACAAAAACCACATCTTATAAATCTGGGATCAAGTGCATAAATTTCCCCACATGGGGAAATTTATGCACTTGATCCATTTTAAATATCAATTAAAAAAAGTTTGCATCCCCAGGTCTCTATTCCCCACCCTGAACACTCCCTTTCAGTGTACACTGCCCCGTACATTTACATACCAGGCCTGCCCCTTCAGTGTACACTGCCTTTCTTTTAATGCCCTGCCAGCTGAGATTCTAATGTTCTTAAGAATAAAGTTGATAACTAACTGGGGAAAATTTTGCACTTGTTGTTGTCTTAGGAAAAATTTTGCACTTGTTCCTTAATCTGAAAACCTTCCTGATAAAATTAAAATATGCTGCAAGAACATATTTCGATAGTTACAGGCAAAAACAAAAAGTGTGCAACACTAAAAAACGTGCAGGAATTTTTGGAATAGGGCACTAATCTAAAAAAGCCAATTCAAGGATTTTTGTCCGCAAGAAGCTTTTCTTTCAAGCTCAGTTATCGTTTCAAAAAAACCATTCTAGGATCAAAACAGAAAGGCATGGCGGAATAATAGGGTACACTACCGGGAATACGTAATTTTACGCCATAAGCAAGCACTTGAGCAAGAATTTTTTTGTTTCCATGCCAAACAGCCTCAAACAACCAATCAAAACAGCTGAAAGAAAAAGCAACGGCAAAAAACCATAATCATTACTATATATAGCGACCTGCGTTACTGCAACCCAACACAAATAAAATAAGTTGCACTTTTAAAAAAACGTTTAGCAATAAAAATACTAGCAGAGAATTGAATTTCATAATCTTATTCTATAGCAACAGCAAATGAAAGTTGTTAATTTTACTGAAACATGCCTGTGTTCAGACTCATTTCGTATTTTACTGATGCTGCTGGCACAGTGTATTTCCACCCCAGCGGTACCTCCAGTAGACAAAAATTGACGACGTGTTTCCTTCTCATAGTCAAAATAAAGTAATTATAGTGAAGTTTGAACACTGAGCCTAACGACATTGCTGCCATAAACGACAATTCAGCTCACTCAAGCACGTTGTTGACAAAAACAACAAAACCCAACTCAAACAATGCAGAACGCAACAGGGGAACACAAATGCTATTGCAAGTAAAGAAGCCAATTCTTATGATAAACTAAACGTTCTACACCCACTTTTTTACCTCCTCAACGTAAGTTCGTACACCATCAACAAAGAAAACAGAACCATTTGAAGCCGGAAAACTTGATTGATGTTCACATTTCAAACTGATGCTATCACCTTCTGTTACATTCAAATTTCCAGAAACAAAAACGTTTGAAGGAGCTGAAAATTTGCATGGGTAAAAACACAGCTACAAGCACATCAAAATGCATGAGATTTGTTTCCGCCACTGAAAAAAAGTCATGGTGCCCTTAATCTATTTCCAGTCTGCCAAATTTATTACTCAAATCACACATTTCAAAAAGTAAACAGTACTTATTTGCAAATACTGACAAATGACAACAACTCACTTTTAAACAGTATAACCATACTCATGGCTACATCATGTGGGCAAGCTGCATCTGAACTAGGTTGAATTTGGCACCCTCAGTACCCAAAACTGATGAGATGGAATACACAAAGTGATACAGAGAAACAACAAAGACGGTTTGGGTCATGTTCTTGGGCTAATCCAATTTTTATCTTGTGAAATTCTACAAGAGCTTGTAATTTGTCCTTCTTGTAAGTTGGCATTAAAATTCATTAGGAAAAAGCAGCATGTAACTATTTGTAGACCTATAAAGACAGAAAGAGGAGAAGACAAGGAAGGGCGGTAAATCAAAAACTGTGTGTTTTTTCCAAACGATATACAAAATTTTTTAAGCGCAAGCTGATTATTTTTATAGATAATCCAGTTTACGGTCACAAGCCACCTTAACCCATATCTTCCTGAGATCGCAAATTTTTTATTTTGTTTTTTAAAATGAAAGATTCTATGCTGAAACCACCGAAAACAACTTTTTTTTGAAAAAAAAATTTTTTTATTGGTATAAATGGCAAGAATCCAAGCGTCAGTTTAAACTGACACCAGGACGAAAAGGTATGAAAAAAACAAAAAATGTAAAAGCACACAAGTGTTAAAACACGCTGATAACAAAGTTTAAGGCATCAAAATTTGATAAAATCATTCGCTATCGTCATTAGCTGTATAATTTGCAATCACAAGTTGAAAGCTAATTAAATTTGTACAAGTGCAACTTGGAGCACTGTGGCTACTTGTGACTAATTGTGTATTCTATTTGTCTCTTTTTAGACACACACATCGTGTTCTTGCGTATACGTAACTTCAGATATCATGTAGATTACTCGATGCTTGTATTGTCTAACATGTGTGATATGCTTTGAAGATTTCTGGATGCAATGCAACTGTGCACTTTTTGCAACAATATAGTGTCGTGCCCTTGCAAGGCTTATTTTGGCACCTTCGCTGCGTTGCTTTTTTGATCCAGTGGCCAACATTATCATACCGTACTTCATTGCTCTGACACATTTGAGGATGCTTGAAGAGCCCAGACGAATCTAACTTCTTAGATACCCATCTTGCTTGAAGACGATAAATCTGATATGCATTTTGTACCGCCAAGTCGACACAAAATCGGAAAACTGGCCATCACCATTTCTTTGATCGCTGTGTTGTCATATATGCAGCAATGTTTTGTTCAAAACGATCGACACCACCCATTCCGCAATTATATTCTGCCATAACATTTGGTTGTGTTATTTCAACGCGCTTCTTTTCTGCTTTCGAGTACCGCTGGGCTTTTTTAATGGGGTTTAGTCCAGTGTAGGTTGACGCCACCGTAACCACATTACTATCTTTCCATCGTGTGATGCATATGCCGGTGTCTTTATCAAGAACGGAATCGTACGATTCCCCTTTTTTCTTTCTCCATTTTATTGGCGTCTCGTAGTGGAACACTCCCTGTCCGGTTGCTTCTTATGGTTCCTGTTGCCACAAATCCATACTTTTCTTTTAAATGGCAGAACAATGTCATTCCCGTAAAGAAATTGTCAAAGATAATGTGATAGCAATTGCCATCATCTTTCGGTAACTTGAAATTTTTTAGTCTCGTTAAGAGACTTGTGAGTGTGGGAACTGTCTGTCCCAGCGTGATTGCATACACAAACAGCTGATTATGGCGATTTTCCCATCAAACACGAAAAGAAAAGTTGAAAGATGCCAATAACATGTCGCGAATACGGTTTATAGCAAAATTCATTCTTTTGCAAAAAGTGTGTGGTGGATCTTCCTGGTGTCAGTTTTAACTGACAGCGAAAAAATTGAAATAAATACATCAGTGCGAAGTTGAATAAACATATAAAAATTAAAAACTGTTCAAAATAGTCCAAAAAACAAAATTCCAAGGTTTGGTAGTTCTTGCATTTCTTTTTTCGTTAATTACGTGAGCCAAAATGTCAACATATCAATTTTTTTAAAACTTTTTTTATAAAGTCCAAACATCCACTTTTTTTACAGAAAAAAATAAAACAAAATATCAAATCATGTTGCAAATTTACCACTCAACCATTCTCAATCACAACATCACTGATTTTTCCAACAGTTAAAATTTTGGAGACCAAAAATAAAGTGTCAGTTTAAACTGACACCAGTAAGATATGGGTTAAAGAAAGTATAATATCATGTTAAGTGTTTGAATCACTGCAATCACCAAATGAAGAGCTACCATACATCTGCAACTTCTACAATTGATTTAATGTTCTTTGAAATGGGTGCAAAAATATGCAAATGAAATGGTTTTTCAAACGAAACGCAAAGCAGGAAAGAAAGTGTAAAGCCTATATTAATCAGTCAATTAGTTAATGCTTCAAATGAAACGCGCAAAATAGTTGATTGACCGATTCACTGTTTAAGAAATTTAAGTGATGTCGTCGTAGATTGATCAAGCATCCAAACTCAATCCGGGCCAGCACAAATCAAAGCCAGAGCCGAGGGTCTGCCCTTTTACCACCCCGGGCCGCTGTGCTGCCCAGACTAGATTCTGGCAGTGGTGGTGTAAAGCCAACATCGAGTTGCGTCATCCAAAACTTGCAGACCTCGTTTTCCTCTTGGTACATGATATATAAGACAAGAAGATATGACGTGATCTGCAGTTTGCTCAGTGGCGCCGCATTCGCAAATCGGTGATGGAGCGAGACCCCATTTGTACATGGACGAGTGAAAACGTTCTACACCAGTCCGCAGGCAATTGAGCCTTACCCAAGATGTTCTGAGCAGATTCATTCCAAGTGGCCTTGAACTGACTCTGAGAATGAAAGCAGGGACCCTTGAAGTACTTTCCAAGTAGTCCGCTTCCCATTTATATTTTGTCCACTGCTTCCGCCGATGTCCAGTTTAGACAAACTACTTAATAGTTTCCATGCAGCAGTTTCAAATGGGCGTCTTGATCTAAGTCTTCCCTGGTGCGCATCCTGCTGCCCAACCAACTGTCAGTGCAGTACATGATCGGTATAATGTATAGGACGATTCGCCAAAGAGAGTGTCGCTCCAAATTGGTGGAGCTCTGCTGGCTGGATGTTTGCGAGGACAGGCAAGTCCTACGTTGGTGTGGGACGCAAGCATCCAGCGACAATGCGCAAAGCATCATTGAGAATGCTGTCAATGAGGCGAGTATGCGTACTTTGACACCAAACTGGTGCGCAGTACTCAGCGGTGGAGTAGACCAAGAAAAGAGCAGAGATGCGCAAAGTCTTGGCACCTGCACCCCATTCAGATTGCACAAGTCGCCTCAACAGCGCAACTCGGGTGGAGAGTTTCTTGCACAAAGCTTCGAGGTGGTGACGGAAAGTGAGCGACCTATCCAGCTTTACCCCAAGACACGTTGATACTGGACAGGGTGGCAATAGATTCCCATTGTTGTAAACATTAAGGTCATGTTTGATCTCTCTGTTTTTGAGATGAAAGGCCCCCGCTACCGTTTTTGTATTGCTTACCTTCAGCCGTCAAGTCTGAAAATAAGCTGAAAGTTTGGTCATGTCTTGGCTTAGAGTGTCCTCCACATTCTTCCAATCTCGAGAAGCATACAGAAATGCAAAGTCATCAGCATATGCATACTTTTGGAAAGTCATGGAAGGCAGATCGTATGTGTAAATTGTGAAAAAGAGGGGTGCCAAGACCGATTCCTGTGGTAGGCCGTTTTAGAAACGTTTTGACCTGCTTTCCTTGCCGTCACCAGCAGTGAGCGTGAAGCTTCTATTCCGGACAAAGTCCATGATCATCCGGACCATGTGCTTATCCTGTAGAAGCCTAAGCAATTTGCAGGTGAGGCCACGGTGCCAGACAGTGTCGTAAGCAGCTGTGAGATCAACAACACGGCTCTAGCCTTCTTCTTGGCATCAAACGAATCCTCGATGTTTTGAGTAAGTCATAATTTTAAAGTGTGAAACCGGCCATGAGGACAAATATGCGGGTAACAAGCATCCACGTGCCTGCATGAAAGTGGTATATTTGTGAAAAACACTGTTAATAGTGCTGTGATTAGTTTTTAAGGCACGCACTTTTATTTCACACAAACATAAACATCAGTAATGGTAAAAATAACTCAAGCAACTAGTTTAAATTTTGATTTAGGTTCAGATAAAACGCCTACGTGATAAATATCAGCATGCAGAGAAAATCACGACTCCTATAATTGCTACAGGCAAAATGCAATAAATAACAGCGAAAACACAGCACCTGTCCAACACTGAACAACATCAGAATCCACCCATTGAGCGAGACATTTAGTTTTGTTTGAAACAACTTTTGTTTTATTGGAATAATATAAACTTCCTTCGTTACTACATCTATACTCTCCCACAGCGTTATAGTCGGATGATCGAGAAACAACCTCAAGTGATTTGCCGGAACCAATGCTGCAGCCTACAAAAAGTTAGTACTCTAAATGAAAACACCCCAAGAATAAAGTTTAAACTACTTTCATTTTAATACAAAAAACATTAAGCTAACAACACTCACTTGTCCAGCATTGGAAAAAATTGGAATCTTTCCACTGAGCTGTAGCAAGACATTTGGTTTTGTTTGAGAAAACCCGTGTTTTATTGGAATAAGCTACGTATTGATTTTGTGGACATCTAAACTCTCCCACTGCGTTGTAGTTGGATGAAGTGGAAACAACTTCAAGTGATCTACCTGGCCTGATTCTGCATTCTACAAGAAATAATTGTTTGGTGCTATATCAAATCTCAAAGATAGATATCAATATCAAGTAGTTTTTTTATTGCGGAAAAATTACGTAGCAAAAAGTCAAGGTTTTGGTTGCAGTATATACTGAGTAGAACTTGTCCCCATATTTTGGGGTAGAAGGAGCTCCACCAGCAGAAAACAGACCACTGTCGAGAATAATATTGCCATATTTTGAAAGCACATGCAAACAAATATTTTCTGTTATTGTTTCTGACGCTTTGTCACTTTGCACTTACTTACCAACCTAATGTGCCTGAAACTTTCAACTGCCACTCGCAAAATAACGCTAGTTCCGAAGATTCTCTAAAATTCCTCTTTAGTGGAATAAATGATCAAATTATCTTGCGTTCATTAATTACGCAGCTGTTTTGGTAGAAAATGCATGGTAATTTTTTCGACTTGGTGGATAACTAGCAGAAAATTATAGAAGTCCAATTTTTTAAACATAATCCTTTTTCAAGACAAAACCAAATAAGTTTACGAAACCAAGACCAATAAAACCTGGTGGCAGGGATGCATTGTCCACATCCCCCTGGTTCTTCTTCTGAGGGATGGTCCCTTTTGCTCTATTCGGACGCAATGCACGAAGGGGCAGACAGAAAGGTTTGTGTCACAAATATCATAACGAGGGGGTGGCACCAAGTCATGATGTATACGTAACATCAATTAACTTATTTTTGTAATTGCAAAACAAAAACAATTGTGGCGCTCGTCCCGCATTTTGGTGGCCCTATGCTTATTCAAAGGATAATTATACATTGCCTCCTACAAAAAATTAGCACAGTGTTAATTTCATTAATGGTGCTCATTGCGCATATGGTAAAGGAAAATATGACATCTGGGGTCCAGGTTTTAAGAATTTCCCTGTTTGATCTTATTTTTGACTTCCTATTTCTTTAATTTTGGTAAAGTATAAACTTTTCGGTTTTTAAGCATTGCAAACGCTAGCAGGCCAAAATTATATTGCAAAACTAAAACGCTGATTTTATTAAGCAATGCATTGCACAGGACTTATATACATATATTTTTGTAAAACTGGGTACTCAATAGTAGAAAGTAAACTACTGGCGGAAACATCAAACAACCGATTTCAAAACGCAAGAACACAAATATCTTTTTTATTCTTTGATCGCTTTGTTATCTTTGAAATAATTTATCCGCCTACTATAAGAGTAATATATTGCAGCTGCAGAACTCACTGCTGTAAATGCCACATTGGCCGGGACCATGATAAAATGGTATTGCTTTCGATAGCTACGTTGCTGTGACATTGGAAAAATAATTGTTAGAGGCTAAGACGTAAATTTAAAAATAGTAAATTGTGCTAAGTGCATTTGGAAAAAAATCATAAACTAAAAAGAAGTTTGAAAACTTCAAAGCACATCTCGACAACTGGTCTCTGAATCACTGACAGCGGTATTCTACAAAACGTTCTGAGGCTCTGTCTATTGTGTTGCAAATGTTATTTTTGCAATAAGTATTTTATTTTTGCAAAAAGGCAGGAAAATTCGTTAAATCAAAACAAGAATAACAACCGCCTTCAATTGCAGTGTTTTGCAGTTCAATAGGACGTTCTGTCTTGTACGGTTTACAACCTTTCGTTTTTAGTTTTGTACCGTTGGAGCATTGTATTGGTATATCTTATTCTTCCGACTAAAGTGAAATTTTCTCGGGTCCATAAAATTTCGGAAAACAACTAACTTTAGCACTAAATATTATAACTGTTATGACAAAACTTGACTGTAGTTGTAATATCAAACTTAGTTTAGAGTACGCCCGATCACGCCCGTGACATCAAAAGCTGTTTTCAAATGAAAAGGCGCCATCAACAGCTGTCGTTTTAAAATGTCCTATAACATGGATATTTAAGCTCACTACCCAAAGTCCACATCTAGGCAAGAAGACCTTCCCATAGGCCAAGCTGCCTGATTGTCATGTTAAGCCACCTTCCCACTGAAAAAATATTTAGTTTTGTTTGAAGTAACTCTGGTTTTAATGTAATACAATAATATGCTATTGTTACGGCATCGAAACTCTCCCACTGAATTGTGATCGGATGATTGAAAAACATCTTCAAGTGATCTACCTCCACTGATACTCCAAGATCCTGTAAAACGTTAACTAATCTAAATGTAACAACAGCGTCAAGTAAGCTGAACACTAATAAAGAAAGTTTTTGTTTAAATGAAGAAACTCCAGCAAAAAACAAGTTATTGGGCATCGTGGCTTCTGATTCAAAGAAAAAAGTTTAAAAAGTGTATTCAGTGAGATGGAAATACATTTGAGAGAATTCATCGTTAATTGTAGTGTTGATCTCTAAATCTACCGTAGAGACATATTAAAGAACTAGCCACGCTTTTTGCTTAGGTCAATCATACTTTGGCCGGTTTTAAATGCTGGTAATGTTTTCACGACAAAAAAACTTTTAACCGCAATTCTCCAACTATCGATATTCTTCGAAATTTTTTTGATATTTTAGGACATAATTGGTGTTTGCCAATTTAGGTAATTGCAAATTTTTTATCCTTGCATATTTTGCGGTTTTGAAAATATGGCGTTGTTACCACATCGTAGCAATGGACGTTTCTGACACAAATTTATTCTATTTTGCAACATTTTGAAAAGCGTCTTAACATCTTTCACGATTTTACCTTGAGGTGTTAAAACTCGAACTGAGTTCATTTGAACTACTGCATATTTTAGATATTCTTGTGCACTATGGATTGCAGAAACTGTGTGGAATGTTACTGTATTTCTGGTGTAAAATAGCATACGAGACAAACAATATAAAAATGCTCTTTTATCAATCTATTTGTACTGTTGATCCAATTGCAAGCCCTATTCTTCACCCAATGATCAATACACTGATCAAGAAAAGTCTTGTTTGATTAATTCCGTTCCTTGTTCTAACTGTGAATATGCATACATTGGGCAAACCAAACAAGATCTTTTTAAAACTTTACTTGAACATCAACAAGCTATCAAAGACCAGAGCAATGCGCTCAATTAGATTATGACATTAGATCATTTAATTGATTGAAGTAACACATGCACTTTGAAAGTTGAGTCTAACTACTTTCGACATCTTGCAGCTGAAGCATGGTTTATTAACTCGTACCACAATGTTATTAGCCCTTATAAGGACAGTAAAATCTACACATTTATAGGTACAATCGACTACAATTTGTAGTCACTGTCTTAAACTATTTTTTGCCTTGTAATTAGTTCCTAACTTGAATTAATCATGGTTACAAATACTGTAAGTAGTTGCTGCACAAAAGTCAAAGATTGATAAAAAAGCAAAGCGAGATTAAAGAACACACAGAACTGTGAATACGTTTTACTGAAGAAACACGAATCAAAACCCAAAAAACTTAGATTCTCAGACACCAGCACATTTTGGCATTTGCATGTTATTACAACAACTCAGTGCGGCGTACAAGCAGTTTTTTTGCAATCATCACACTTTAAACGGGGATCATTTTGCATGCTGTGCATTTTTTGGGTCGGTTTGGTGTAGTTGGTGTGCCTTATGTATCGCAAAAGTTTCGGTGCATGTAAAAGCCCATTTAACCCTTTGATTGATAATGTGACACATATGTTACATGATTGTTAATTGTTATATCATTATGACATAATAAGAGTTTTTCTGAATTTTATTGTAATTTTGTTGTTACCAAACAATTAGGAAATTGTCTCAAATTTTATGAATCAAAATCTTATAATCCCTAAACGGTTAACAGCTGCATTTTTACAGCATGTTGTTGAGCAAGATTGCTAAGTCGTGCTTGAATCGCGGGCTTAGCTAAACTCAAACAGAGCTAATTTAAAATTTGTTCTATTGAGTCTCTGCAGCCACCGTTCTGCATCAGTATAAATGCATTGTTGGCTCCAGCATATAACATGTTGCAAAAAAAAGAAGTGGCCAACAAACTGGTTTTTGACAACAAAATGATTTCTCTACGTTTTGATCGAACATGTCCACTCCACTTTTTCTTTCATTATAATCTAAAATCATCAGTGGTTTTTCTTTTCTTCGTTGTCTACAAATGCATCATTGTGGCTTGAACTGAGCAGCACCACGTGATTCTTCTTCTTCTTTGCTTGATAGGTAACTAAGCACATGCTATCATCATTATCGTGAAATGAAAATCTACTACTGTAAAGATCTACTTTAGGTCTCAAAATCAATGGTATCTCACGGCGATGACTCTGTATTGTGCCAAACAAGGTTAAATTTTGCAGTAACTAATTACTATTGGGAAAATAAAATTATTTCTATTGGACAAAATAAAAATTTGGTATTGGGCAAGACTGTAGTTATCAGTGCACGCGTCTATTTCTGTTCCCTACCAAGGTTGCAGCAGATTCAGAACAACATCCTGAGCCAGACTACGGTGAACAGAGTTCCCTTCTTTTCTACTATGTGCAATTGCATTTACAGCACAGCCAGTGCTAGATTCGCATACCCAAAAAATCTTGAGTCCATATTATCGGGGTTTTAATGGTATATAATTTCGATCAGGAACTCTTCCTCTATAGCCCAATAGCTGCTCATCAACAGTGATGCATTCACCAGGAATCAATACCATGCGAATGTTTGGTAAAACATATTCCAAATTTCTGAAATAGCTGCAAATTTATCATGAGCTTTTCTTTTTGGGAGTGTATGCAAGTTATTATACCGGAGCCATCTCAGTAAAACCTGAATCGCTGCAAACCCATGACAGCATCATGAAAATGCTGTCTGCCAGTTTCCGCAATTCTTCTAAAGCTGAAAAAATAATTTGTCACGTCCGGCTTTTCATATTATCGCTAATCCAGCTTGAAGATGGTTTACGGAAAATATATTTACTGAGTAGCACACTTTTCGAAGGTTTCTTCTGACTTCCTAAACTTTTGTAGTAGAGTACGTCAGGGTAGTTCTCAACATTTCTTCAGTTTCCATCTGTTGTAAACTTTCCTTTTCATTCAGGGGTTGAGCTATTACCCTTGGTGCCTCTGTTACGATGTTTCTTTGTCGTCTTCTTACAAGAATTGAACGTGATATGTATAACACACCATTTGGACTTGTAATTTCACTTCATTTTCTTCGTCATTTTCAATTGCATTTTCCGACACATTGTCGTCACTATCTTCATTGCCTTTTTCTTCAAACAACTCCACATCTCATTCGTCATCAACAGCAATCTGACGATTGTTATCTTCAGCCACATCTTGTTCTGTATCAATTCTAGACTCGTCATCATCATCGGCTTCTTCTTGCGTATTATTTTCATTATCATACAGTTTGTTTTTCGTGAGGCCCATTGGGGCATACATGTCACAAAAAGTCACGCGTCTTCTCATGATTTAAAACTTAATATATTGTTTGTTCAATAAACAAACATGATTTTAGTTGTAACAGCAGTATCCATAAAATTAACTACAAAGTAATGTACCGGTATCTCTATTTCTACATAGTTGCTGCTCAATCTTTGCAAAACTGGCTTCAGCTGTGATGCTTTGCTTGTATTTTACAAAACTATTTTGCCATGCATTGTTTTATTCTATTTTTCGCTTTGTCAATTCTAAAATTTCACATGAACGTAATTCGTGACCAAAACCAATGTTAGCTTACCTTTAACCTTGATATCAATAGAAGCTAGCGTTGCTGAACTAGTTCCAGATCTGACAACAGCAAATGTTCCATCTTTATCAAGAGGGAACATCAAAGTCAAAGAACTTATTATGTAGGTTGATTTCTCGCAGGAAAATTGTTGGCAAGTGAAACCAATACCCTTTTCATCGTTCTCTACACATCTTGCAAAGTCAGAATAAATGGTGGTCAGTGTCCGCCCATAAAAAATAGGATGCGACCAGTAATATGAACCACCAATCAATAAAAATTTAATTGACAGCTTCAATCCATTGAAATTTCTTGCCAGAGTATTTTCAATCAAAACTGGTTCGGTTTGAATTGTGTTCAAGGGAATTGAACATGGTGCTGTTAAAAAGAAAACAATTTAGAGTACTTAGTAATATTTGTAGCCTATGTCGAATAACAACAGTCGAATAAACCCGTAAGTATTTGGTGACGTAAATATTATGAAATTTGGCGCAAACGTAAGGGTAAAAAACAGTTTTTTCTGATTCAATGACAATAAAATGTCGACAATTAAATGTGGACAACTCAAAGTCGATGGAGGATAAAACCAATCCTAGCCTTAACCTTTGTCGATTTCGATTACACGAGAATCATCGATTTTGAACTGTGATTTTAAATTGCCAACTTTAAATTGTCAGGATATCTTTTTCCTTACTATGTTTTGCTTTAATAAACAGACCCAGAAAGAATTAGTTCGATATTTCAGTTCAGTTGCAACTGTTCAGTTTTCACTCTTTTCGATACATAGCATATTTGAAACTCGTTCATGCGTAAAGTCAAAGGTTGGAGCATAGTAAGTGGCAGGTAAGATTGTTTCAAAGAACCATTTGTTTATCATATTAAGATAATTTGCCGAATAACATAATCAGTTTTATGAAGAAACACTGATGGCGCATCTCATTTAGGGTAATGTTTTTTCCTATTCCCATTAATTAATAATCATTAATATTGTAATAGAAACTTATGCCTAAAATACTTTTTAACAAACCTGTTACAATTACTTTATTTGCAGCGGTCAATGATACAAACAAAGACAAAAAGTGCCACAAAAAAAGCATGATTTAGAAAAACAGCTGTTTCACGATCACCACTAAATGGCATAGAAATTATGTGCTATAAATTGTCTAACAAAATACAACATTATCTTATCTACTCTATTACTACAAAGAACTAAGCTATAACTAATACGATAAACTGATCAATATTTGTGTTTTTTGCGCTGTAGACTGAAGTGTTACAGCCAAAAGCAACTGTTTTATTTGTGCAATCGCAATACATCTCTTTTTTCTGCGTTTATATGCATCTGCAGCGATTTTTGAGCGCTTTAGAGTAACTCTCTGTTTCCCTCAGCTGGAAAGAACGCTTTTGCTCTGACAAAGGCTTTTGTATAAAATAAAAGCAAAAGCGAATTACACCTTGAAGTTGGTACGATTTAGTCAAAGGCAGGTATCAAAAATCGCTTTTCACGTCATTAGTTTGAATCATTTGAGCATCTCAACTTTTATTAAACAATGATATTATATTTTTTCGCTTCTGTGTTTCAAAACGACTGATCTAGCACATAATACTATCAATATTATCTGTCAACCAAAAATTTGAAAGACTGCTATTTCAAACATTCCATCATTCCATATATTCATAAAATGTTCAACCGTTTTTATAAAGCCATTGTTTACATCAGGTTTCAATTCATGCAATCTCGATCATTATTATGATTTCGAGCAAGTACAAACGCCGTGTTAATGTCAGCTTTTAACTCCAATGTGCTTTGAAGTCTTGCACAGTTTGTCTGTGATATACCTGCTCTGAGCCACACATTTCATCAACCTGCCTATAAAATGCAAAATCGCCAACAAAAAATATGATAAAGAAATTATGAATTTAAAGCGTACAAATATCATATTATTCAAAATCTTGTTGGTGGTACAAAACTTTAAAAGAGTTTTGAAAAAGCTTTTTGAGCCATCTGCTTTTCGTGACGCTTTCATCAGTGGCGTTTTCACGTCAAATGGGAAGAGCCATAGTGAGCATGTGTTTTACGTGATTCATTTGAACGTTAGGCAATCAAGACAAATCAATGATAGCGCTGGTATTGTAAAGCGCGTCAAGAAAGATTTCGCTATAGCGAAATGCTAAAGAAAGCATAGCGAGAGGCCAAACAAGAACGCCACGATAATAGAAAGAGTTTGAGAGTGTAAACAAACTCTTACTGTCTGCATAATACCGGGCGCTGGATCTTGATTTAAGCAGTTTCTAAGAGATTAAACTTGAAAGATCTGCGTGCTGCAGCGAGGATTGAAAACCGCTTGTTATCATAGTTTTTATAATAGATTTACCGCCTTTTCAACCTACCTAAAATTACCGCGAGCGGTCAAAAGACCGTTGCTAAAAAATCCTTAGTAATTAGGCATTATTTTGTGTCATGAGTTACTTCCAGTTGCGTTACACCTTGTACGGTCTTGATTTATTGTAAGTGGGAATTCTACGAGTCGTAAGCTCCATTTTGTGTTGGAATAAACTGCATAAGTCCTAATCTACGAAATAAATCGCAAGCCTTCAACTATTTTTTAGTACGTTCGGAGCTTGTAATCCACTTCTCGATTTTGAAGAAAATTTAATACATTTCATTCTTGCTTTGTCATTAGCGACCGATACAAATCGAATTCCGCTGCGTTAGATATTAAATGTCTCATAACTATCACCTAACGCTTGCGTTGTAGGCCTAGTAGCCTACTTGCATCATCGCTGTCACTGTCTCACTGCCAAAGCAGACAAATTTACATGTCTCACTGCTAAAGTGGACAAATCAATTTGCTGCATGTTATCAATAGCAGTCTCTGAATTGGCTTTATTTGAAAATAATTGTTTCCCATGCAGGCCCAAAGTCAAACCGAATCTGAATGTGCCAAACCCTGATTAAAGCGTAACGTAAAAACATAAGCGCAACACTTTTTTGTATGAGTAGAGAGCTGGAAGCATTTCTGTCTCAAAGAAAGGTTGAGGATCTGTGTTTTTTGGAGATCAATATTTTTAGAGTATTTTTCTATTTTCTGAATTAAAAGTGAAAACTTTTGTTTGGAAATATACTTATCAAAACTTTTCAAAAGTATTTGACCAGTTTTGAAATCTCTATTAAGAAGCTGAAAACAGTCTGGAGACTTCAGCTACCAGTTCCCGTACATTTACCCCTATGTCGACAAACATATTTGCCTTTTGCACTGGTAGGTAACTTTTACCTCTTAGTGCAGTTATTGTTGCAAGATTGTTTCGATACAATAGCACAACAAAAGACTCTTTAATTGCAAAGTAAAATTTAATGATGAAAACATTAATGGCTTCTGTGCACGGTCAAAATGACCATTGGCGGTAATTTAAGGTAAATTCATTCCCATCCCACCCTGTGCTCATTGCGATGCAAAGAAAATTGACATGCTCAAAGTTATCCAAGATTTAGGAAAAATCAGGAAGTTTCAGTGTTATTGCACGCACCTAATCAGAGATATAAACGATTAAAAATCAAAAAAGGTCAAAATGAACGCTCCGGTAGTTCTGGTGTTAATGCACATTGATTATTTTCCAAAAGATGGTGACCAATGGTAGAGTCACAGTCCTCATATGATGATGATGATATTATTATCACTAAACAAGACAAAGCCTGCAGCGTTGTCCTTTTAAACAAAAGTGACTACGTAGATAAAATGTACGAGATACTTGATGATCAACCAAAATTTTAAAGACTCGATCCGGTCTCCAGCAATAACAACACACCTAACATTGAATCGCGCCTTAACCCATTAATGCCCGAAATTCAAAAATTCAAAATTTTTTTTTCACATTTGGTAGATTTGCTTAAGTCAATCTTCTTATCACATTACTAACATTTTTTTTTAATAAATTGTTATTAAGTTGTATTTTTTAAGCGTATGATAAATCATACGCTGGGCAGTTACGTGTAGTGAGTTGCATTTTTTCTTCTACGAGAATTTTTTAGTTTGTCGTGTATAGCTAAGCGCTGCCATGTTTAACCTGAACCTATTCGTAGTCAATTTCGTCAATTATGGTGTGAAACAAGATCAGAACCGATACATTTTAGCAGGTTTATGGAAATAACTATTAGCATATAAAAAACACTAAAAGCAGTCCAAAAACAGTTAAATGACAAAAAAGTGTTACTGGTGAAATTTAACGAAACATCCATCTTGATGGAGGCCAACATCACATTTCAAACAAATGAACTTGGCACATGAACCGCAGGCAGCACATCAACGCTGGGTCTTGATTTTGTCAACAAGATGTCCTTTACCATCCAGTCACGTGGCATCCAGGATTTGCTTTCTAGTTTTGGTTGCAATACCTCTGTTCTTTTCCACATTTGATGAAGCAAGCAATGCAATGACCACTTGCCTGGTGAATTCTAGCAGTGACATTTTGCTGTCTACGTGCCTATACAACAGCCACAGGTTGATCATGCTTTCATTTAGGCAAAATCTAAAGAGCGGCCAATACCATTTTTGTGAACGGATTCTGATTCGATAATTACCTCTAAGTTTATCAAACAAGTCAGCTCAACCCATGTTATTATTATAGAGCTTCACAATATTTGGTTGAGGAACACTAATCTGTTTTCTCTCAGATCGCTTCCATTGTTTGCAAGAGCCAACATCAAAAACTTTATCCTTTGTCATGTTGCTGATAAGGGTAACTTGGCTGTTGTCATTCCATCGAACTAATGTTATTTTACTTTTGCTTTCTGTGACTGAGCAAAATGAGCCTCGCCCTGATTTTTTGAGATCTTGCAGAGGAGCCTTCTCGATCCTATCATTCCTGATAGTACCAATTGCATACAGGTTTTCTTGTGACAAAGTTTCCATCAAAGGCAATGATGTAAAATAATTGTCCATGTATATGCAGGAACCTTGTGGAATAGTCCCAATGCACAAATTCTCTGTGACACTGGCACCCACAGGTTTTCCTGGAGTTTTATCACTACCAGTGTAGGGTTGAAACTTTACCAAATATCCTTGGGGACTTGTCAGGCACCATAATTTAAATCCATGTCTAATAGGCTTTCCTCTTATGAACTGTTTCATAGAGTGATGGCCATAATATGGTTTCATAGCTTCATCGAGAGAATACTTTTGTCCAAAAGGTTAGAAAAATTGACCAAAGCAGGCATTCAAATGATCGATTATGGGCCTAATTTTGTAAACTCTATCATTGTAGTCAATGCTCATATTATCATTGAAATGCAAATATTGGTGAATTTTTTCAAATCTGTTTCGGCTCATGGATTGGCTAACTAAAAAGTTGTTTGCATCAGGTCTGGTTTCCCAGTACATTCTTCTGAATGGCATTTTGTTGTAGCCAGATAAGAGAAGAATGCCAAAATATCTATACAGTTCTTCCACAGTGACTACAAACTGAGATTCACCTTTTTGAGAAGCATATTTTACAGTCTCATGGCATATGTAATTCATGATTTCATCATCAAAACACAGCTTGAACAAGTCTACTGGGTTCATGCCTTCCTTTTTTATGGTATCAACAACAGCTGGGGCCTCATTGCTATCTTCAAATTTATAGAATGAAGCTGTGTTTTTCAGTTGCTTAGGTAACCATTTTCGAACTGTCTTTTGTTTTTTGCTTCGTTTTTTGGAACTACAAGGTAGATCTTCAGGTGTTTCAGATTCAATATCCAAATCTCTTTTTTCATCTTTATTAATAATTCTAATTTCAGCACTTTGCGACAAAGTTCCTCTCCCAATATCTTTAGAATTTGCACATGCTTCCTCATTATCACTTGGTGCATCATCTTTGTCGGAATCTGCACCATCATTTGGTGGTTGGAACACAATTTGTAACTCTTCGGCATCTTCTATTTCTTCAGCAATTGCGGTTGTATTTTGTTCCGAAAATAAAATGTTGAAAAGTTCTTCAGCATCTTTTTGTACGGACAATAACTTCCTTTTAGACATTACTCTTTTAAGGCAAAATGGACTTAAACTTTAGATATTTTTAGTGATGATCTACATGTACAATAACATATATTTGAACATATAAAACTGTAGATAATGCAATGTAACTATACAAATAAAACATAACGCAATGACTTTTGAAAATACTGTATAATACAATGCCATTTCAATGATTTAGGTAAAGTTATATACTAATTGTTGCATGTAACATACATAACAAAACATACATACTCATGTAAATTAACAGTTAATTGCCTAAAGCTGCATCAAATTTTAGTATTTTCCTAGTTAATTTCTAATACTACTGTCTGATAAAACAACTTATATGCATTATATAACATATACTTTTAATTTAGGAGTGTAAGATATATATTGCATCAGTACATGCTACTTCCCAGCGTATGATATATCATACGCAGGATTGTAAGTATTTTTGCTGAGAACATAGACAAAATTTTTATGAAATTAGAATGGCTGCAGCTTAGTTGAAACATGCTTTACAAAAGACGCCAAAAAAAATCCTAAATGTTTATGTCTATCTTGTGAAAAATAGCAAGAGTTTACTTACACCTCTATAAATCTAATTATCATAACTTTGCCCCAAAAAGAAATTTTCTTTTCACACTTTTGCTGATGATGCAAATATTTCTCATTTTGACACATGTAAACATGATAACCAGCAATACGAAATGTAAAAAAAAAAGAAAAGAAAAGAGTTTCCAAAAAATTTTTTTCACACAATTATAAAGTACACTCTAGCGTATGATATATCATACGCTGGGCATTAATGGGTTGAGAAGGGGTTGCTCGACTTAGTCAAAGCCGATCTTATGCCAAAGATATATATGACGCAATACAACCAACTGAATCGGAAAGACCTCAAATGTATGGTCTGCCGAAAACACACAAAGAAGGCACTCCACTTCGCCAAATACTGTCTATGACAGGTTTGTCCCATCATGAACTTGACAAATATTTGGCTGGCCTATTACAGCCTGTGTTGGAGCGGTTTTCGTCATATTGCATATCAGATTCGTTTACCCCTTTGCTGAAACCATGCATAATCTTGACAGCAACCCTAATGTCTTGATGTGTTCTTTTGATGTGTCCAGCTTGTTTACCAACGCTCCCTTTGAGGAAACCATCAAAATCTGTTCAGAAGCTCTCTATGACGAATCTGATTCCCAACCAATCATTCCAAACGACGTGTTTGTTGAATTGATCAAGAGCGCTGCATCCTTAGTTGAGTCCAGCTTCAATAACGCTATATACAAGCAAACAGACGGAGTAGCTAAGGGATCACCAATCGGTCCGGCTTTGGCTAACATCTTTGTTGGATATTATGAAGGAAAGCTATTTTCTCAAACGCAGAAGCCTCCAAAATACTTCAGATATGTTGACGACACGTTTGCCATCTTCGATGACAAAGCTGAAGCAGATGAATTCCTGACCAAACTCAACCGCCTTCACCCATCCCTCAGATTCATCTTTGAAAAAGAGAAAAAGAAATGTCTACTGTTTTTTGATGTTTACGTCGAAAGAATAGATATTGGCTTTGAAACCAGTGTATACCAGAAACCCACTTTCATTGGCCATTATTTGCATTGGGAGTCCTTTAGTTCTCTCAAACGTAAAATAAGTCTAATATCTTCATTGGTGAATTGAGCTCTAATGATTTGCATCAAGCGTAGACTCAATGGAGAAATAGAACGAATCAATCAATCAATCAATTTTATTTTATTTTTGTCCAAATCAGCATACATAGAAATAAATTACACAGCAGTGGACAAAAAAAGGAGACGATGGCAAGAAAATATATTACTGGACAATGGCTATTCTAAAAACGTCAACGCTCATATCTCCAGGAAAATCGCTCGGTTCTCCACCCTTAAGCGATTCGGCCCAGAAAAGTTCCCTGTGTACTTGAGGGTTCCTTGGATAAGCAAGCCATCTATAAACTTGGAAAAAGAAGTCAAAACCGCCGTGGAAGGCTGCTATGGTTCCGTCAGCACCCACTTGGTCTTTACGTCAATGCGTATGGTGCCTGTGGCCCGCAAGGATGTTCCATCAACCACTCAGAAAAGTTTATCATATATGAATATAAGTGCCACTGTGATAGTCGGTACGTAGAGCGAACATCTCAACGACTACAGGATCACATCAAGCAAGATGTTCCGCAATGGTTAAGACAACAATTGACCAGTCCACGTCGATTTCAACCACACAGATCGTGCAAACGAAACAACAACAAACCGGAGTACAACTCTGCCTTTGGTCAGCATCTTTTAGAAAATGATCAATATGCATTAAACTATGATAACAAGCGGTTTTCAATCCTCGCTGCCGTACGCAGCTCTTTCCATTTTAATCTTTTAGAGGCTGCTTAAATCAAGATCCAGCGCCCGGTATTATGCAGACAGTAAGAGTTTGTTTACACTCTCAAACTCTTTCGATCATCGCGGCGTTCTTATTTGGCCTCTGGCTGTGCTTTCTTTAGCGTTTCGCTATTGCAAAATCTTACTTGGCGCGCTTTACAATACTAGCGCTATCACTGGCTTGTCTTGATTGCCTAACGTTCAAATGAATCACATAAAACACATGCTCACTATGGCTCTTCCCATTTGACGCGATAACGCCACTAATGGTAGCGTCACGAAAAGCTTATGGCTCAAAAAACTTTTTTCAAAGCTTTATTAAAGTATTATTGCTAAAACAAAATGGATAACCAACAATCTCTACCTTATATTAAACATCTTTAATGAATTTGCGGTAACAGGACAAAAAAGTGTGTAATTGTAAGTTCCACACATCGTACCATAAGATAGTAGTCTTCTAATCGAGATGTACGATGTTCAATTACCACCTGCGTTCCGCTTTGCATTTTTGTAGAACATTAATTTTACGTAAACTTTAGAAATTGACAATTTTCACGTTAAATCTTACAGGAGTCACAGTAACTGTCCGCATCGTTTACTGTAATAAACTAGCCCGTGAATTGTACTCTTAAATCATCGCCCAACGTATCGTAATAACTTACCTGCCAGTGTTTCACTTTGGGTTAGTTTTCACTTACGCATTTTTAATTGTATCCTTATTTTGTTTGATATCATATCTGTGCCTAAGCATTTATTGTTAGATCCTGACATAATCGCATGTTAAGTAGTGCTAACCAACCCAAAGTAAAGCACTTGCATTTGCTTGCCGTAAATAGTTGGCATATTTTTTAATAGCCCATTCCTTAAAATACAGATCAATTACTTCGGTGTCTTTCTTCCACTTTGAGTTTATGCATTCTATGCACTTCATCAAATGCCCGCGTTAGCGTTTGTGAAATGGTTGCTTGTTTTAATTGCAGAAAGTAGAGTATTCGTTCTCAAAGCTTTTCGTCCGACACTTATTAAGAGAATCCGTCAGAAATGAGGTGAAAAGGTAAAGTGAGTCACTTATATAGAGACACAGTTGACGTAAAAGAAAAAAGTTCTATTGTTATTGGTAAAAGAAGCGACCAATAGAAGGAGCGGAAACTAATGTGTAATTTTTAGACCATTAACGAATTCCTTTTGTTTGCATAAATTTGGTTTGGATGTTTGGATGTACGTGGCTTCAAAGGGTGGAAAGATGAAAAGAAATATACTCTTCAAAATAAAGTTTCCAACATTTGTTCAATCCTTATCAACAATGGTTCCTTGAAGCTGTAATCAACGCTGTTATAACCAAGAAAAAAATCACTTTCACAGACCAACGCAATTAGGTCCGAAAAAATGCCCAGTTTGTCTTCACTTGCCATGGCTGGGCAATGTTTCGATGAGATACGAAATGCAAATTAAAACAGCCATCAAACGCTGTTATTTTGCAGTTTAACCCTGCATTTTCTATACCACCATAAAACTTCTGCCTGTGGCCAAAACGGATGTACTACCCGCTTTACATCAAAGCAACATTGTTTACCGATTTTTGTGCCACTGCGATAGTCGGTACGTGGGTCGTACTTCTCAAAGGCTATAACTGAGGATTAAGCAGCACGTGCCTAAAATCATTCTTCAAGAGTATACTTCTCAGGATCGAAGCACATCGGCCCGCTCTTGCAAGCCAATCAGAAATTTTAAAGCTGAAACTCCCTTTTCTGCTATAGGACAACAATTTTTACAAAACCCTACATGCGCACGTAAATATAATGATAGCAAATTTTCTATTCTTGCCAGTGGCCGTACTTCTTTTCGTCTTTCCACCCTTTGAAGCCACGTATATCAAAACATCCAAACCAAATTTATGCAAACAAACGGAATTCGTTTATGGTCTAAAAATTACACATTAGTTTCCGCTCCTTCTATTGGTCGCTTTTTTTACCAATCACGATAGAGGTATTTTCTTTTACGTCAACTGTGTCTCTATGTAAGTGACTCACTTCACTTTTTTCACCTCATTTCTGACGGATTCTGTTGAAAAGTGTCAGACAAAAAGCTTCGAGAACGAATACTCTACTTTTCGCAATTTTCAAATTCTGGACCACCAATCAACTCTTGATTTAGTTGTGATCGAGTCCAGTTTCAATGCACGACCATATTGCAAAGAGTTAAAAAAAGACGTTTTTAGAATCTCCAGAATCTTGGGAAGAAATATAGAATCGCAGCGCAACTACCTACTATGTTTTGTTTAATCGATCTGCTTTCAATAAATAGCACTTTTTATGTACCAAACCTGGATTTGTCAAAAAGCATTAGTCATTGGGTGAAGCTGGTCGATACTCTTTACCCCTATGTTATTTATAATGATATTACAGAATCAGCAAGTAGTTCATTAAATATAAATATGTTTACATCTATTTTAAAGTAATCTGTACTGGTTAGAAGCATCTAAGCCTCATCAAATTTTTCGATAAGCGTATGGTTCTGTAAAAATGCACAGCAAAACGGAACGTAGGTGGTAATTGAACCCAGTACCACTCGATTGAAAGACTATTGTCTCATGGAGAGATGTGTGGAACTTACGACTCCATACTTTTCGGTCTTGTTACTGTAAATTCTATTACGTGTTTTAATATGACGTAAAGGTTGTTGGTTATCTATTTTGTTTTAGCAAAAATACTTCAATTTTTGTACGCTTTAAATTCATAATTTCTTTATCATATTTTTTGTTGGCGATTTTGCATTTTATAGGCAGGTTGATGAAATGTGTGGCTCAGAGCAGGTATATCACAGACAAACTGTGCAAGACTTCAAAGCACATTGGAGTTAAAAGCTGACATTAACACGGCGTTTGTACTTGCTCGAAATCACAATAATGATCGAGATTGCATGAATTGAAACCTGATGTAAACAGTGGTTTTATAAAAACGGTTGAACATTTTATGAATATATGGAATGATGGAATGTTTGAAATAGCAGTCTTTCAAATTTTTGGTTGACAGATAATATTGATAGTATTATGTGCTAGATCAGTCGTTTTGAAACACAGAAGCGAAAAAATATAATATCATTGTTTAATAAAAGTTGAGATGCTCAAATGATTCAAACTAATGACGTGAAAAGCGATTTTTGATACCTGCCTTTGACTAAATCGTACCAACTTCAAGGTGTAATTCGCTTTTGCTTTTATTTTATACAAAAGCCTTTGTCAGAGCAAAAGCGTTCTTTCCAGCTGAGGGAAACAGAGAGTTACTCTAAAGCGCTCAAAAATCGCTGCAGATGCATATAAATGCAGAAAAAAGAGATGTTTTGCGATTGCACAAATAAAACAGTTGCTTTTGGCTGTAACACTTCAGTCTACAGCGCAAAAAACACAAATATTGATCAGTTTATCGTATTAGTTATAGCTTAGTTCTTTGTAGTAATAGAGTAGATAAGATAATGTTGTATTTTGTTAGACAATTTATAGCACATAATTTCTATGCCATTTAGTGGTGATCGTGAAACAGCTGTTTTTCTAAATCATGCTTTTTTTGTGGCACTTTTTGTCTTTGTTTGTATCATTGACCGCTGCAAATAAAGTAATTGTAACAGGTTTGTTAAAAAGTATTTTAGGCATAAGTTTCTATTACAATATTAATGATTATTAAAGGGAATAGGAAAATACATTACCTTAATTGAGATGCGCCATCAGTGTTTCTTCATAAAACTGATTATGTTATTCGGCAAATTATCTTAATATGATAAACAAATGGTTCTTTGAAACAATCTTACCTGCCACTTACTATGCTCCAACCTTTGACTTTACGCATGTACGAGTTTCAAATATGCTATGTATCGAAAAGAGTGAAAACTGAACAGTTGCAACTGAACTGAAATATCGAACTAATTCTTTCTGGGTCTGTTTATTAAAGCAAAACATAGTAAAGAAAAAGATATCCTGACAATTTAAAGTTGGCAATTTAAAATCACAGTTCAAAATCGATGATTCTCGTGTAATCGAAATCGACAAAGGTTAAGGCTGGGATTGGTTTTATCCTCCATCGACTTTGAGTTGTCCACATTTAATTGTCGACATTTTATTGTCATTGAATCAGAAAAAACTGTTTTTTACCCTTTCGTTTGCGCCAAATTTCATAATATTTACGTCACCAAATACTTACGGGTTTATTCGACTGTTGTTATTCGACATAGGCTACAAATATTACTAAGTACTCTAAATTGTTTTCTTTTTAACAGCACCATGTTCAATTCCCTTGAACACAATTCAAACCGAACCAGTTTTGATTGAAAATACTCTGGCAAGAAATTTCAATGGATTGAAGCTGTCAATTAAATTTTTATTGATTGGTGGTTCATATTACTGGTCGCATCCTATTTTTTATGGGCGGACACTGACCACCATTTATTCTGACTTTGCAAGATGTGTAGAGAACGATGAAAAGGGTATTGGTTTCACTTGCCAACAATTTTCCTGCGAGAAATCAACCTACATAATAAGTTCTTTGACTTTGACGTTGCCTCTTGATAAAGATGGAACATTTGCTGTTGTCAGATCTGGAACTAGTTCAGCAACGCTAGCTTCTATTGATATCAAGGTTAAAGGTAAGCTAACATTGATTTTGGTCACGAATTACTTTCATGTGAAATTTTAGAGTTGACAAAGCGAAAAATAGAATAAAACAATGCATGGCAAAATAGTTTTGTAAAATACAAGCAAAGCATCACAGCTAAGGCCAGTTTTGCAAAGATTGAGCAGCAACTATGTAGAAATAGAGATACCGGTACATTACTTTGTAGTTAATTTTATGGATACTGCTGTTACAACTAAAATCATGTTTGTTTATTGAACAAACAATATATTAAGTTTTAAATCATGATAAGACGCGTGACTTTTTGTGACATGTATGCCCCAATGGGCCTCACGAAAAACAAACTGTATGATAATGAAAATAATACGCAAGAAGAAGCCGATGATGATGACGAGTCTAGAATTGATACAGAAAAAGATGTCGCTGAAGATAACAATCGTCAGATTGCTGTTGATGACGAATGAGATGTTTGAAGAAAAAGGCAATGAAGATAGTGACGACAATGTGTCGGAAAATGCAATTGAAAGTGACGAAGAAAATAAAGTGAAATAACAAGTCCAAATGGTGTGTTATACATATCACGTTCAATTCTTGTGAGAAGACGACAAAGAAACATCGTAACAGAGACACCAAGGGTAATAGCTCAGTCTCTGAATGAAAAGGAAAGTTTACAACAGATGGATATTGAAGAAATGTTGAGAACTACCCTGACGTACTCTACTACAAAAGTTTAGGAAGTCAGAAGAAACCTTCGAAAAGTGTGCTACTCAGTAAATATATTTTCCGTAAACCATCTTCAAGCTGGATTAGCGATAATATGAAAAGCCGGACGTGACAAAATAATTTTACAGCTTTAGAAGACTTGCAAAAACTGGCAGACAGCATTTTCATGATGCTGTCATGGGATTGCAGCGATTCAGGTTTTACTGAGATGGCTCCGGTATAATAACTTGCATACACTCCCAAAAAGAAAAGCTCATGATAAATTTGCAGCTATTTCAGAAATATGGAATATGTTTTACCAAACATTCGCATGGTATTGATTCCTGGTGAATGCATCACTGTTGATGAGCAGCTATTGGGCTATAGAGGAAGAGTTCCTGATCGAAATTATATACCATTAAAACCCCAAAAATATGGACTCAAGATTTTTTGGGTATGCGAATCTAGCACCGGCTGTGCTGTAAATGCAATTGCACATGATAGAAAAGAAGGAAACTCTGTTCACCGTAGTCTGGCTCAGGATGTTGTTCTGAATCTGCTGCAACCTTTGTAGGGAACAGAAATAGACGCGTGCACTGATAACTACAGTCTTGCCCAATACCAAATTTTTATTTTGTCTAATACAATAATTTTATTTTCCCAATAGTAATTAGTTACTGCAAAATTTAACCTTGTTTGGCACAATACAGAGTCATCGCCGTGAGATACCATTGATTTTGAGACCTAAAGTAGATCTTTACAGTAGTAGATTTTCATTTCACGATGATGATGATGGCATGTGCTTGGTTACCTATCAAGCAAAGAAGAAGAAGAATCACGTGGTGCTGCTCAGTTCAAACCACAATGATGCATTTGTAGACAACGAAGAAAAGAAAAACCACTGATGATTTTAGATTATAATGAAAGAAAAAGTGGAGTGGACATGTTCGATCAAAACGTAGAGAAATCATTTTGTTGTCAAAAACCAGTTTGTTGGCCACTTCTTTTTTTTGCAACATGTTATATGCTGGAGCCAACAATGCATTTACACTGATGCAGAACGGTGGCTGCAGAGACTCAATAGAACAAATTTTAAATTAGCTCTGTTTGAGTTTAGCTAAGCCCGCGATTCAAGCACAACTTAGCAATCTTGCTCAATAGCTTTCTGTAAAAAATCCACCCGTTTAAATGGGCTTTTACATGCACCGAAACATTTGCGATACATTGGTCACACCAACTACACCAAACCGACCCAAAAAATGCGCAGCATGCAAAATGATCCCCGTTTAAAGTGTGATGATTGCAAAAACACTGCTTGTACGCCGCACTGAGTTGTTGTAATAACATGCAAATGCCAAAATGTGCTGGTGTCTGAGAATCTAAGTTTTTTGGGTTTTGTTTCGTGTTTCTTCAGTAAAACTTGTTCACAATTCTGTGTGTTCTTTAATCTCGCTTTGCTTTTTTATCAACGTTTGAGTTTTGTGCAGCAACTACTTACAGTATTTGTAACCGTGATTAATTCAAGTTAGGAACTAATTACAAGGCAAAAAATAGTTTAAGACAGTGACTACAAATTGTAGTCGATTGTACCTATAAATGTGTAGATTTTACTGTCCTTATAAGGGCTAATAACATTGTGGTACGAGTTAATAAACCATGCTTCAGCTGCAAGATGTCGAAAGTAGTTAGACTCAACTTTCAAAGTGCATGTGTTACTTCAATCAATTAAATGATCTAATGTCATAATCTAATTGAGCGCATTGCTCTGGTCTTTGATAGCTTGTTGGTGTTCAGCTAAAATTTTAAAAAGATCTTGTTTGGTTTGCCCAATGTATGCATATTCACAGTTAGAACAAGGAACGGAATGAATCAAACAAGACTTTTCTTGATCAATGTATTGATCGCTTGGTGAAGAATAAGGCTTGCAATTGGATCAACAGTACAAATAGATTGATAAAAGAGCATTTTTATATTGTTTGTCTCGTATGCTATTTTACACCAGAAATACAGCAACATTCCACACAGTTTCTGCAATCCATAGTGCACAAGAATATCTAAAATATGCAGTAGTTCAAATGAACTCAGTTCGAGTTTTAACACCTCAAAGTAAAATCGTGAAAGATGTTAAGACGCTTTTCAAAATGTTGCAAAATAGAATAAATTTGTGTCAGAAACGTCCATTGCTACGATATGGTAACAACGCCATATTTTCAAAACCGCAAAATATGCAAGGATAAAAAATTTGCAATTACCTAAATTGGCATACACCAATTATGTCCTAAAATATCAGAAAAATTTCGAAGAATATCGATAGTTGGGAGAATTGCGGTTAAAAGTTTTTTTGTCGTGAAAACATTACCAGCATTTAAAACCACTCTTTTTGACGGAGCTGATATTGCAGTTCGGCCAAAGTATGATTGACCTAAGCAAAAAGCGTGGCTAGTTCTTTAAATTGTCTCTACGGTAGATTTAGAGATCAACATTACAATTAACGATTAATTCTCTCAAATGTATTTCCATCTCACTGAATACACTTTTTAAACTTTTTTCTTTGAATCAGAAGCCACGATGCCCAATAACTTGTTTTTTGCTGGAGTTTCTTCATTTAAACAAAAACTTTCTTTATTAGTGTTCAGCTTACTTGACGCTGTTGTTACATTTAGATTAGTTAACGTTTTACAGGATCTTGGAGTATCAGTGGAGGTAGATCACTTGAAGATGTTTTTCAATCATCCGATCACAATTCAGTGGGAGAGTTTCGATGCCGTAACAATAGCATATTATTGTATTACATTAAAACCAGAGTTACTTCAAACAAAACTAAATATTTTTTCAGTGGGAAGGTGGCTTAACATGACAATCAGGCAGCTTGGCCTATGGGAAGGTCTTCTTGCCTAGATGTGGACTTTGGGTAGTGAGCTTAAATATCCATGTTATAGGACATTTTAAAACGACAGCTGTTGATGGCGCCTTTTCATTTGAAAACAGCTTTTGATGTCACGGGCGTGATCGGGCGTACTCTAAACTAAGTTTGATATTACAACTACAGTCAAGTTTTGTCATAACAGTTATAATATTTAGTGCTAAAGTTAGTTGTTTTCCGAAATTTTATGGACCCGAGAAAATTTCACTTTAGTCGGAAGAATAAGATATACCAATACAATGCTCCAACGGTACAAAACTAAAAACGAAAGGTTGTAAACCGTACAAGACAGAACGTCCTATTGAACTGCAAAACACTGCAATTGAAGGCGGTTGTTATTCTTGTTTTGATTTAACGAATTTTCCTGCCTTTTTGCAAAAATAAAATACTTATTGCAAAAATAACATTTGCAACACAATAGACAGAGCCTCAGAACGTTTTGTAGAATACCGCTGTCAGTGATTCAGAGACCAGTTGTCGAGATGTGCTTTGAAGTTTCCAAACTTCTTTTTAGTTTATGATTTTTTTCCAAATGCACTTAGCACAATTTACTATTTTTAAATTTACATTTTGGCATCTAACAATTATTTTTCCAATGTCACAGCAACGTAGCTATCGAAAGCAATACCATTTTATCATGGTCCCGGCCAATGTGGCATTTACAGCAGTGAGTTCTGCAGCTGCAATATATTACTCTTATAGTAGGCGGATAAATTATTTCAAAGATAACAAAGCGATCAAAGAATAAAAAAGATATTTGTGTTCTTGCGTTTTGAAATCGGTTGTTTGATGTTTCCGCCAGTAGTTTACTTTCTACTATTGAGTACCCAGTTTTACAAAAATATATGTATATAAGTCCTGTGCAATGCACTGCATGATAAAATCAGCGTTTTAGTTTTGCAATATAATTTTGGCTTGCTAGCGTTTGCAATGCTTAAAAACCGAAAAGTTTATACTTTACCAAAATTAAAGAAATAGGAAGTCAAAAATAAGATCAAACAGGGAAATTCTTAAAGCCTGGATCCCAAATGTCAATTTTTTTTCCACATGCGCAATGAGCACCATTAATGAAATTAACACTGTGCTAATTTTTTGTAGGAGGCAATGTATAATTATCCTTTGAATAAGTGTAGGGCCACCAAAATTTAAATTGGGGATGAGCGTCACAATTGTTTTTGTTTTGCAATTACAAAAATAAGTTAATTGATGTTACGTATACATCATGACTTGGTGCCACCCCCTCGTTATGATATTTGTGACACAAAGCCTCTTCGTGCATTGGTCCCGGAATAGAGCAAAAGGGACCATATCTCAGAAGAAGAACCAGGGGGATGGGGACAATGCATCCCTGCCACCAGGTTTTATTGATCTTGGTTTTGTCTTGAAAAAGGATTTTGTTTAAAAAATTGGACTTCGAACAAAATAATAATTTCTTTTATACTGCAGTATCTAGCTTATCAAAATCACTTCTAAGTGATACAAAAAAACAGTTTTCGAAACAGATCTCAACCAGTAATAAGTGCTTTAACACTAGAATGCCCAATGGAGTCAAAATGACTCCTTTGGATAGTTTGCTTGTGCATATCTTTACACTTGCTTGCTTTCAGTTAAAATCCTTCCGTGACTTTTCATCATTTGTTGGGCCTAACACTCTCTTGGAATGGCGTGAATTTTTGTCAGCTTTAAAAACGATTTTTTAAAAATTTACCTCGAATGCCCAAAGGAGTCATTTTGACTCCCTGTATAGAGATGCTTGGAAAAGTAGTTTGTGGAAGAAGGGCAATGATACTTTTTTGTGTTTTGAAGCAGAATTTCAATTTGAAAAGTCATTTGTATTTTTGAAACAGTTTGAAAGCTTCTCAGCTGTTCATTCATTCACGCGTATGAGCTCATGCTCTGTTTGCATGTCTTTCGTCAGACTGGGCCACCACGACGGGTAGAATGCTTGGCCCCACCATCTGTCTGCCACATAAAGACGGAGGCATCCCGTTAAGTGCCTTGCCCAAGGACACAACAAGCAAGCTTGCCGGCTTGTTCTCCATACTATCCCTTATGTGCTGAGCGCCGAGCAGGAAAGCTGTGAATACCATTTTTTAAAGTCTTTTGGTATGACTTGACAAGGGAAATGAACCCCAGGTCTACCGACTGCGAAGCGGACGCTCTAACCACTACGCCATCGCGCCGGTTCTCAATCTTTGCAATTGCTTTATCACTCCCTTTATCAATGGAATACAACAGTTTGTTTAGTTGCGACATTTTGAGTAAATTTTTGCTCTATTGTCTTTTGTGTTTCAACAGTGCCCTATAGATAACGGATTATCATCTTAATTTCGAATTGCTGTGCGTGGTTCTGATTGCAAGTACAGTCTGATTGTAGCTGTGCTTTAGTTTGAAACTTGAAGCAGTCAATATTTGAGTATGTCTACAAGACGAGGACTCACAGCTAAAGAAGTTTTGTCTGTGCTAACTGATATTCTTGACGATGTGTCTGAATATGGGGATGAAAGCTGCAGCCTTGATGCAGATAGTGATTTCATACCTGCAGCAGATGAAACTAGCTCTTCTAGTGAAGATGAGAATGTGAATGCAGCAAGTATGCAATGTGAATGGAGTCGTAATGTCTCTATTTTTGTGTTTTTTCAAATTGCATTTGTTTTTTGTGTTATGTAACCAAGATCCAAGCACAAGCAATTTGTAAAGTGATTTGTAATTTGATGAAGAGGATGGTGCAGTGTTGACTGCAAAGGATGGCACTAAATGAAAGAAGGTACAAGTCGGTGAGCAGTCCAGATGCAAACTTGCAAGTCATAATATTCTGAAGAAATGTCCTGACCCTTCAAGTTACGCACGTAGAAACATACAGGCTGCAAGTCCTGCGAGTGCCTGGCTTTTATTTATTGACAAGTTTATACTTAAACACATCTGTAAGTGCATCATCACTGAAGCTCATAGACAACCGAAAACGAAGAATTTTGTCCAACAAACAATGAATTGCTCGCATTCATTGCTGTCATGTACGGACGAGGAATAACAGGTTCAAATGACAAGCCATATCATACTCTGTGGACTGAAAACTGGGGCGTACCCTTGTGTAAAAAAAACAATTTCAAGGAACCGTTTTGGCAAAATTTTACGTTTTCTTCGCTTTGACACAAAGTTGGATCGTTCTCAAAGGTTGAAAACAGATAGATTTGGTTATTTTTGGTGGTGTGGAACAGGTTCATCGACAACTGTATTTCATGTTACACACCTGGGGCTTTCATCACTGTGGATGAGCAGCTTTTCCCCAGCAAATGTAGATGTCCATTCACGCACTTCATGGCGTCAAAGCCTGACAAGTACGGACAGAAATATTGGCTGGCTGTAGACAAAGATTGTAGGTGTGTGGTAAACGGGTTTCCATACGTTGGCAGAGACGAGACTCGCTCTAGAGATAAACGTGTCTTCGATGAGGTCGTCATGCGGTTGTTGAAACCGTACCTCAGCAAAGGGAGGAACGTGACAACAGACAATTATTTTACCTCAATAAAGTTGGCCACAGAGTTGCAAAAATATAAAACCAGCTTACTGGGAACAGTAAACAGAATCCCCAAGGAAGTACCTGCAGTGGTAAAACACATGAAAGAGCCACTTTACTCCACCACGCTACATAAATCTGGTGATGTAACAATGACTGTTTATCAAGGTAAATCCAAGAAAAATGTGGCAATTCTCAGCACCCTCCACCAAAACATCACTATTGCAGATAATGCCAAAAAGACACCAGAAAGTGTCAAAGCTTACAATGATGCAAAATATGGAGTTGATATTGTAGATCAAATGGCAAGGAAATAAACGGCTAGAACTTCCACCAGAAGATGGCCTATTCATTCGCTCCAAAACAAACTGGACTTGGCGGCTATAAATGCATGGATAGTTTACAAGGTTGTTACGAAGAACAATATACCCAAAAGAGTTTTGCTTTAGCAGTTGGCTCAAGACCTATCTTGACCTCACATAGACAAAGGGAGCAACACTAAGAAAAGACGGTTGCAAGAAGAGACATTTGATGAAGGACATAGTAAAATGACAAAATATTTCCAAGTGAAGGATGAATGTAAGAAGAATCGCACAGTTGGCACCTGTCACGAGTGCAGCAAATCACTGTGAGGAAAGTGTACTGCTAAAACCGTACGTTTGTGTGTGAAATGCAGTTCCTCACAATAATAAGTGTCCTTTTTCGGAATTCTGGGAATTTTTTGCCTTTTTATTTTGTTGGTTTGGTATTTGATTTTGCCCAATACAATAACACTGGTCAACAAAAAAAAAATTTTTTTTTTCTTGCATGGACTTTGAGAACTGATTTAGGGTAATTTTGGGGTGCTGAATCCGAATCTGAGCTCAGATTTTCTCTATCACATCACGTTTTTGCGCAATTTGCATGTTATGTAATGCTGCATTCTGTAAAAGTTGCCCATTCTCTCGCATGTTTGATGCCATTAATCATGCAGAAACGCAACTTCAAAAGCGTAGTTTTAAAACCAGCTTCGCGAAATGGAAACAAAGGGCCATAATATTGTTTATGGCGCCGGAAAGGCGTGAGAAACTCATGTTCTTGCTTCAATGTTTGATGCGAGATGTAGCCATGGAGTTACGAAAATTGCACATTGCAGACAAAGTAGTAAGGTTAAGAAATGTTGTCATTCTAAAGTATATATTTGTATGTAACAGCAATAGTTTCTAAACAGGAGTGTTTGCTATTATGTTACAGGTTCAGCAATTATTTACAGTTCAGTGTTTTTAAAGCTTTTGCTCTGTTTCATCTTACGCTAAGGTATTAGCATGTCTATGACTTCCAAGCGAAGAAAGTGTTGCAATGACCCAGATATTTTCTGTTATATTTGCGGTTGCTTTACTTTACCACCTCAAAGACGTAATATCAATAGTTTTATCAAAAGAGTGTACCTTGCTTATTTCGGAGTACCGCTTGGTGACCAAGACAAAAGTTGGGCGCCTCACCAAGTTTGCACAACGTGTGTCGAAACATTGAGATCCTGGTCTCAAGGAAAGAATGCAAAGCTCAAATTTGGTGTACCAATGGTATGGAGAGAACCGAAAAACCATGTAGATGACTGCTACTTCTGTCTCGTAAATGTCAAGGGATTTAACAAGAAAAACAAACAACACTTGCAATACCCAAACATACATTCTGCTGTGCGACCGATTCCCCATAGTGATGAAGTACCTGTACCCATTTTCACCAAGCTTCCAGACATTGATGAGTACCAACTTAGGTCTTCCACATCTTCATCCATATCTGATGATGATGAAGAAGAGGATATAGCGCACGAGGCATGGAATGCTGACCGAGTTTCTTTCTACAATCAGTCTGAATTGAATGATTTGGTACGAGATTTAAATTTGCCAAAGCAATCCGCTGAACTGCTGACTTCCAGACTACAGGAAAAACATCTTCTCAAAGCTGGTACAAGTGTTTCATTTTATCGTAACAGGGAGGAGAAATTAAGAAAGTACTTTCACTCTGATGGCCAGCTTGTTTACTGCAAAGATGTTAAGGGGCTTCTTCTTGCTATGGATTTGCCTGCATACCGTTCAAATGACTGGAGACTTTTTATTGATAGCTCGAAAAGAAGCCTTAAGTGTGTCCTACTCCATAATGGTAACCAGTATGGATCTATCCCTATAGGACACTCTGTCACTCTAAAGGAAAACTACGAAAACATCAAGGTTGTGCTTGAAAGACTGAAGTACGCTGATCACCAGTGGTTGATATCTGTGGATTTAAAAATGGTGAATTTCCTATTAGGACAACAAGGAGGTCATACCAAGTATCCCTGCTTTTTATGCTACTGGGATAGTAGAGCCAATGAAGAGCATTGGGGAAGAAAAGAATGGGCACCAAGGAATACAATGAAACCTGGAGAAAAGAATATCATCAACGACCCCTTGGTTGATCGGAAAAACATCATTTTACCGCCACTGCACATCAAACTTGGACTAATGAAGCAGTTTGTCAAAGCACTTGATCGTTCTGGAGACTGTTTTGGATACATTTGCTCAAACTGTCCTGGCCTTAGCTATGAGAAGAAAAAAGCAAGGATATTTGATGGACCTCAGATCAGAACGTTGGTCAGGGACCACCAGTTCGTGACTACAATGACCGCCGTTGAGGCTCGAGCATGGAAAGCATTTTCCAAAGTGGTCCATAACTTCCTCGGCAATATGAGAGCTGATAATTATACAGAGTTAGTGGAGGAGCTTCTCCTCAGCCTACAAGACCTTGGGTGCAGAATGAGCATTAAAGTGCACTACTTGCACAGCCACCTAAGCGAATTTCCGGAAAATCTTGGCGATGTTAGTGAGGAGCAAGGAGAGCGTTTCCATCAGGATGTCAAAGTGATGGAAGAACGTTATCAAGGTCGATGGAACTGCAACATGATGGCAGATTACTGCTGGAGTTTGATGAGAGATGTCCCTTATGCAGTTCATAAAAGATTAGCAACAAAAAGAAAGTTTTTGATGCCATAACGTGAATTCTTTTGTGCCAAACTATGCTTTAGATTTGTACATTCGTACTGATTGTTGTGATGTGATATTGTTACTTTATCATGCAGTTTTTGCTTGTTTTTTATTGAACCTGCTAATTTAATTCTCCGAGAATGACACAAAACGAAAAAACTTAGCTTTCATTGATGCCGTACCTGTGATGAGCATAATGCTCCTGATTGTATATTTTCAATGTATTTCACACATCTACTGTTTATATATAATGTGGTCAATAATGCACAAACGCGGTTCAAGGTTACAAATAGCATTGGAAAGGTATTTCAAAGGGAGATGCTGCCTTCCATTGTAGACATTATTCCACAGAAGGGCACTTAAACGCAACATGAATTTTTCAACTTTTGGCAAAAATTAGCAATTTAAAAAAAAATTATTACTTCATATCTCAAAAGCGTGACGTGATAGGCAAAAACTAATACCAGATTCGGATTCAGCGCCCCCAAATTACCCAAAATCAGTTGAAATACTCTATGCAAGAAAAATCGTGTTGATCGATATAATTATAATCAATAAAAAAATCGCTAAGTGAGCTGTCTCACAAAGCTATTCTACAGCCATAATCACAGCAATGTTACACAAGAAATGGCAGGGAGTCAAAATGACTCCTTCGGGCATTCTAGGTATATAAAAATCCCGGGCATTCTAGTGTTAACCTGTAGAGTAATAAGTGCTTCAACTTGTAAAGTAATATACAATAAGTTGTAGTCCGGAGAATAAAACCCAAAAACGAGTAGACGCTGCCCCCCGTTCCCAAAACTTTTAAGCTCTACTTTCACCGTTTATCCTCCGCCTATATTTTCCATGGATTCGCTCTACTGATAATCATTTGACGACTTTTTTAAACAAAAACTATTTTTGCAATTTCAGTTGGGTTTGGGTGACAAATCTTGATATACTGGCAAATTTTGTTGATGAGAGCTATAGATTAAGAAAATTTGGATTGCAGTACCGAAGCTTTGGCTTATCAAAGTTCCACTCTAGGCTCTACTAGTTCCGTAACTTTTCTTAGGCAAAACTTCTAATCTGTGGTACGTACGGCATACTGTATATTTGCTAAATTTGTAGATATTATTGTAACTGCAAGATTTGCATAAATCGAGAAACTCAAATTAATTTTGACAAAACACGTAAGGTTTGTTCTAATTAATCTCAACTTTGTATTGCATCAGGTAGATGATTTTTGACAGTCCTTAAGTTATTTTTTTGGGTTCGTCATTAGACATTTAAATGATATATTTATTGCATAGAAATCTTTTTATAATGAAACCGCCATTTTGCTTTGATGTAGACTTTGGTTAGTGAGCCTAGGTAATCCTATTACGTGAGATTCTGAAATGACAAATTGATGACGCCTGCATTTCTATCAGCAAACTCATCTACGTATAAACTTATGCTTTGCTGGCACGTCTTTTCAAGAATTGAGAACGACGACCACTACACTGCTTCACCCACCACCTATCTCCTACATAAAGGTGGAAGTGTTCATTAGGCGCCGTTACCTGTGAACACATCAAGCAAACTTGCCGGCTTTTCTTCCAAACTGTCCTTTTGTGTCGGCATCTAGCAGGGAAGCTGTAAATACCGTTTTAAAGTGTTCGGTATTACTCGATATGGGAACTAAACCCAAGTCTACCAGCTGCAAAGCGGACGCTGCAACCTCTACGTTAGCGCGTATCACAACACCGATTTGCCTTTTGTGGTATTTCTGGCAGGTTCGAAACCACGTTCTGTGCTGCAACTGCCATCAACTCTTGCCGTAACAGTTGCAACGTTAAGATCTAAAGATAATTGTTTTTCAGAAGCTTTATTAAAACGTAAAAACTTCAACCTCTAGAAATGTTATGTACGCGTTCATTGATTCCAAATGGTGGTCGTCTTTGCTATAGAAACAAAAACGTAATGACGACATCGTGTATTTTTGAATGTCAACTAGTTTTTTCCGCAATTCTGAGCTGCTGTTACGAAACAGCGATTGCACTACAATATATGAAGCCGCAGATGAAAGCCTTTCACGACATTGTCGATGATGCTAGGTCGAGTTGCCCAAATTTGCTTTACAGTTTCGAATTACATTTTTTTCCGCTTAAACTAACTTGCTTGGCATTGCTTTTTTATAATTTTCTGCTAGTTATCCACCAAGTCGAGAAAATTACAATGCATTTTCCACCGAAACAGCTGAGTAATTATTGTACGCAATACAATTTGATCATTTATTGCATTAAAGAGAAATTTTAGAGAGTCCACAAGACTAACGTTGTTTTGCAAGCTGCAGTTGAAAATTTAAGGCACATTAGGTTGATAAGTTAATGCAAAGTGACAAAGTCTCAGAAACAATAAAAGGAAATATTTGTTTCCATGTGCTTTTAAAGTCTGGCAATAATAATTTCGACAATGGCCTGCTTTCTGCTGGTGGGGCTCCATCTACCCCAAAATATGTGAGACAAATAGTACTCCGTATATACTGCTATTAAAATATTTGCTTTTTGCTACGTAATTTTTCCTCAATGGTTCGACCTAACTACGTTGAAATCATTAAAATTTTTTGTAGTTGGTTTAAGTTCAGGAAATCAGTAGTTGAAAAATTAGCTAATTTCTGGGAATTCTCACACCTGAGATCCCGAATGTCAAATCCCTTTTGAGCATCAGCAAAAGAGGCCATTTATCTTTGAGATTTGATTTTGCACTAAACAATTATTTCTTATAGAATGCAGAATCAGGCCAGGTAGATCACTTGAAGTTGTTTCCACTTCATCCAACTACAATGCAGTGGGAGAGTTTAGATGTCCACAAAATCAATACGTAGCTTATTCCAATAAAACACGGGTTTTCTCAAACAAAACCAAATGTCTTGCTACAGCTCAGTGGAAAGATTCCAATTTTTTCCAATGCTGGACAAGTGAGTGTTGTTAGCTTAATGTTTTTTGTATTAAAATGAAAGTAGTTTAAACTTTATTCTTGGGGCGTTTTCATTTAGAGTACTAACTTTTTGTAGGCTGCAGCATTGGTTCCGGCAGATCGCTTGATGTTGTTTCTCGATCATCCGACTATAACGCTGTGGGAGAGTATAGATGTAGTAACGAAGGAAGTTTATATTATTCCAATAAAACAAAAGTTGTTTCAAACAAAACTAAATGTCTCGCTCAATGGGTGGATTCTGATGTTGTTCAGTGTTGGACAGGTGCTGTGTTTTCGCTGTTATTTATTGCATTTTGCCCGTAGCAATTATAGGAGTCGTAATTTTCTCTGCTTGCTGAATTTTATCACGTAGGCGTTTTATCTGAACCTAAATCAAGAAGAACTACACTACAGGGTGGTCAATAAGTCAGGTAACATTTTAAAGGTAGAAAAAATAACTTGATCTATTACAATCTATTAGTTTAATATTATTTGTTTAAGTTTTTGAGTGTTTGTTTCGTTTTGTATTTTAGTTGATAGAAAGAAATGGACAACAATTAATAATATAAACATATTTCATGTTTGTTTTGTTTTATATTTTAGTTTATGGTAGTTAAATATATGTGTATTGCCCACATTATTTTTTTCTACCTTAAAATGTTACCTGACCTTTTGACCACCCTGTAGTTGCTTGAGTTATTTTTACCATTACTGATGTTTATGTATGTGTGAAATAAAAGTGGGTGCCTTAAAAACTAATTATTGCATTATTAACAGTGTTTTCCCCAAATATACCATTTGCATGCGGGCACGTGGGTGCTTATTACCCGAATATTTGTCATCATGCCCAGTTTGCTTCCTTTAAAATCACCACTTAAATTTCATAAGCAGTGAATCGGTCAATCAACTATTTTGCGCGTTTCATTTGTAGCATTAACTAATTGACTGATTGATATAAGCTTTGGACTTTCTTCCTTGCTTTGCGTTTCGTTTGAAAAACCATTTCATTTGCATATTTTTGCACCCATTTTAAAGAACAATGCATCAATCGTAAGTGTTGCAGATGTATATTTGCTCTTCATTTGGTGATTGCAGTGATCCAACATTTAACATGATATTATACTTCCTAAAAAATGGCTTGTGGCCGTAAACTGGATAATCTATCAAAATAACCAGCTTACGCTTAAAAAATTTTGTATATCGTTTGGAAAGTAACACACAGTTCTTGATTTACCGTTCTTCCTTGTCTTCTCCTTTTTCTGTTTTTATTGGTCTACAAAAAGTTAGATGCTGCTTTTTCCTAATGAATTTTAATGCTAACTTACGAGGACAAATTACAAGCTACTGTAGAATTTCACAAGACAAAAATTTGAGTTGCCCAAGGACATGACCCAAACCGTCTTTGTTGTTTCTCTGTACCTCTTTGTGTATTTCATCTAATCAGTTTTTGGTTCTGAGGGTGCCAAATTCAACCTACATGTAGTTCAGATGCAGCTTGCCCACATGATGTAGCCATGAGTATGGTTATACTGTTTAAAGGTGAATTGTTGTCATTTGTCAGTTTTTGCAAATAAGTACAATTTACTTTTTGAAATGTGTAATTTGGGTAATAAATTTGAGTTGCTGAAAATAGATCAAGTGCATCGTGACTTTCTTTCCACTGGCGTAAACAAATCTCATGCATTTTGATGTGATTGTAGCTGTGTTTTTACCCATGCAAATTTTCAGCTCCTTCAAAAGTTTATGTCTCTGGAAATTTGAATGTAACAGAAGGTGATAGCATCAGTTTGAAATGTGAACATCAATCAAGTTTTCCGGCTTCAAATGGTTCTGTTTTCTTTGTTGATGGTGCACGAACTTACGTTGAGGAGGTAAAAAAGTGGGTGTAAAACGTTTAGTTTGTCATAAGAATTGGCTTCGTCATTTGCAATTACATTCGTGTTCTACTGTTTCGTTTTGCATTGTTGGAGTGAACAACGCACTTAAGTGAGCTGATATGTTGTTTATGGCAGCAATGTCGTTAAGTTCCGTGTTTAAATTTCACTATAGTTACGTTGTTTTGACTATGAGAAGGAAACACATCGTCAATTTTGTCTTCTGGATGTACCGCTGGGATAAAGATTTACTGTGCCAGCAGCATTAGTAAAATACAAAACGAGTCACCAACTTCACTGAAGAGACCTGATAGGTCGAAACAGTGTCACTGTCTGCAGTTTGCTAAGTGCATCGCTGGCCTCTTACATTACTATACATGTGAGTCTAAACATGTTTCAATAAAATTAACAACATTCATTTGCTGTTGCTGTAGAATAAAAATATAAAATTCAATTCTCTGCTGATATTTTCATTGCTTAACTTTGTTTAAAAGTACAAAATATTTGATTTCTGTTGGGTTGCAGTAACGCGGGTCGCTATGTATAGTAATGAATCTCGTTTTGTTGTCGTTACTTTTTCTTTCAGCTGTTTTGATTGGTTGTTTGAGGCTGTTATGCATGGAAACAAAAAAATTCTTACTCAAGTGCTTGCTCATTGTGTAGAATTACATTTTGCCGGTAGCGTATCGTATTATTCTGCCATGCCATTCTGTTTTGATCCTAGAACGGTTTTTTTGAAACGATGACTGAGCTTGAAAGAAATGCTTTCTGCGGATAAATTTAGCCTGGCTTTAAAAAACTCTGGCTTCAAAAAAATTCTTGAATTGGCTTTTTTATATTAACGCTCCTATTCTTAAAATTTCTGCTCGTCTTTTAATGATGCACACTTTTTGCTTTTGCCAATAACTATTGGTATAAGTTCTTGCAGCATATTTTAATTTTATCAAGAAGACTTTCAGATTTATAAGATGTGGTTTTTGTTTTTTAACCAAAGCTATATCCTTTGTCGTTCAATATTCTTTTAATTAAGCTGCTATGTAGATCCGTTGTTAGTATGTGTAAAATTTGGCTGCATGGTGCGATGGAATGTTTCCAGGCTAAAACTGGAACATCTGCGAGCACAACGCTTAGAACTTTCCGTAACATTCTGCATGGTCAAGCTAAACTATGATATGCTTTTTCCGATTATGGCAGCTAACTAAACTCTGTTAGATCATTTTTGTAGTGTCCCAATCGTTTCTCCCTATTGTGTTCAAAGATTTGATTGGGATTTGATGTATAATCATTTCATCTTTAAAACATCGCTAGAGTCTTTAGTTTTAAGTTACACTTTGCTGTGCAAGCCATGTGGGTTTACTTGGCTGAGGCTTTAAAAAAATTGTGTAAAATTTTACCTCTAATTTGGAATGCAATGAGGGTTTCGTGTATGCATTTTTTGTATTTATTATTGTTTAGAACGGAACATTTATAATCAGCAAATTACAGAAAGCAAAACACAACCAATCAGTTTTTTGTCAAGTTCAATCTTCTTACGTAGAACTTGTTGATCCGTTGTCTGGTCGATCACAGCACCGTTTTATCAATGTTTTGTGTATGTATGATCAATTAAACGTTTTCCTTGAGATCTGCTCATATATGCGGTATCCAGTAAATCAGTCTATTTAACAAGTTGAAATATAGCTGACTCTAATTCATAAGTTTAACACCTGTTTAAAGCAGAGGTTTAATAAAGTTCATTTAAATTACTTAAGATTTATTTAAATTACCATGAACTTGTCTGAAATGCAATGTTGGTTGAAAGTCAAATAGGTTTTGGCTTATTTCTTTAATTAGGATTTTTGTGGTGTCGTAAACTTTTAGTTTTATAAGCGGCATTTTGTAGTTTGTTTTTTTAGTTAGAAATTGTATCCTTTTAATTAGTACCGGTTGACCATCACTAATCCGGCTATCAGTTAGCCGGACAATCAGTTATCCGGCAATAATTTGACCTAAAAAACAGTACCTGTACTTTGTACTGTAATTTCAAATTTTCCGGGTCACCGCGCCAGCATTGTACTGTACTGCACTGTACCTGTCCCAATTATTTTACCTGTATTGCATTAACATTTCACCTTTCCTTTCTTTATTATCCAATTTGAACTGATTTAGAGAATACTAGCAGATTTACCCATCGTTGATCGGGTAAAATGTAAAGACTGCTAACTTCCTTTGTCACGTAATAGTGCGTCTGTAATCTTAATTTTGTTCGCCTCATATCAATACGACCGAAATTTCACACTTCGCTATTCAGAAGGATTAGACTCTACATTCAACACGAATTCAAATATAATTGCACGATTTCCTACTTTACTCTTAAAACTGAGCGCCAAGCAGATCTGTAAATGTCACAATTAGTTACCCGTCGTTGATCGGGTAAAATGTAAAGACTGATTAAATTTTTACATTGATCCATCTCTGAGCCATATTTCAGAGGTCGTTGCCCAGAGAGATGGTGATGCGGCCCCCGGCGCAATTGCTCACATATGCAATGAGGCCCCCACACATGTGGCCCTCAGCACCATTGCTCATATATGCAAATTGGCCCCGAGAAGCCCACGAGTTTGACACCCCTGCTTTATACCATAAGCCGAGACAAACACAATACTTTACCTACTGACAATTCCGGCAGTCACTATAATAGATTTGGCAATTTTGCATCGTAAACTGTTGATCTATACGAACACAGAAAGCCACGGTGAAATAAATCATTACCAGATAAATGCTATCGTATTTGAATTTAAGAATCTGCTACTAACTTAGCACTTTGAAATTAAACACTGCTAGACTCGACAAACTAAAAGGTATTAAGAGGAAAACACACTGAAAGAAATAACAACGGTAGTGCTAATTACAGTTTGAGACAAAAAAGGTGCGCTTTATTTGCAGGCAATAGGTTTGGATTAAGTAGACCGTACGTGCTGGCAAGTAAATTATGGAGACGATGATTCGAATCTCGAGTAGTTAAATGTTTTATCAACGTTTTTTTGCCGCTTATAGTCGCGTTTCTGCTCCCAGTACTTTTAGAGAATATTAATAGAAGGTATTCTACAAAGAAGCGTTCACTAAGGTCATGTGAGATGTTATCTCATGGATTTCATCTTATTCTCTAGATAGATACTATTTTCTTTATGTTTTCCTTATTTTCTTTATCCAGCGCTAGGTTTCGTTTAAAGAGCCCCATAGGCTCGTAGCCCCCCATAGACGATTCTGATCGAAATCAAAATACCGTACTTGGCTTCCCTGGAAAAAGTTATATAAGATTCATATATTTGTTTGTATCTAAATGTCTCCAGTTTTATTTCTATAGCGGACAGACAGACAGACAAACTTTGAGTTTTATATATATAGATGGTTATTCAATGTAAAAATTTAATCAGTCTTTACATTTTACCCGATCAACGACGGGTAACTAATTGTGACATTTACAGATCTGCTTGGCGCTCAGTTTTAAGAGTAAAGTAGGAAATGGTGCAATTATATTTGAATTCGTGTTGAATGTAGAGTCTAATCCTTCTGAATAGCGAAGTGCGAAATTTCGGTCGTATTGATATGAGGCGAACAAAATTAAGATTACAGACGCACTATTACGTGACAAAGGAAGTTAGCAGTCTTTACATTTTACCCGATTAACGATGGGTAAATCTGCTAGTTAGTTATATAATGCAAAAATATTTTTTTATTTGTGGTTCCTAACAAATATTTATAGTAGAGCCCCATAGGCTCGTAGCCCCCCATAGACGATTCTGATCGAAATCAAAATACCGTACTTGGCTTCCCTGGAAAAAGTTATATAAGAATCATATGTTTGTTTGTATCTAAATGTCTCCAGTTTTATTTCTATAGAGGACAGACAGACAAACTTTGAGTTTTATATATATAGATTTCAATTTTAAGATGAGTTGGTTAGCAACGGAGTTTATGTATTCTAAGATAATAAATGACTAATCCGGCACGCCTCAGGTTTCAATGATTCCGGATTAGTGATGGTCAACCTGTAGTATTAACTCATATAACTGTTTCCTGCGCTTGCAAATGTCCAATGGCATATTTGCATGGAATTTTTTATGGAATTATTGTGCCATGCCTTTCGGTTTTGATCCTAGAATGGGTTTTTGAAACGATGATTAAACTTTAAAGAAATGCTTCTTGCCAGTAAAAATCCGGCTCGCTTTTGAAAAACTCCTTGAATTAGATTATTGCCACAGATGACCTTTTTTAGTTTAATGCTTTTTTTCTAAAAGTCTCGGCATGTGTGTTGGTGCAGCGTACTTTTTGTTTTTGCCGGTAGCTACTATTATGTAATATTGCAGCATATTTTAATTTTATCAGAAATGCTTTCAGATTTATAAGATGTGGTTTTTGTTTTTTTAACCAAAGCTATGTTTTTTGTGTTTCAATGTACTTTTAATTAAACTGTTATGCAGATCCATTGTTAGTATGCGTAAAAGTTGGCTGAATGGTGCGGTGGAATGTTTTCAGACAAGTAGATGGAATATTCCTAGACATCTGCGTATAACGCTTAGAACTTTCCGTAACATGCTGCATGGTTAAGCGAAACCAGGATATGCTTTTTCCGATTATGGCAGCTAACTTAAGACTGTAAAATCATTTTTGTAGTGTCCCAAACTTTTCTCCATCTTGTGTTTGAAAAGTTAAATAAGATCTTATGTATAATCATTTCATTTTAAAGCATCTTTGGCTTTTAAGTTACACTTTGCTGTACAAGCCATGCAGGTTTGCTTATCTGAAGCTTTAAAATAATATGTGAAAATTTCCCTCTGATTTGGAATGTATTGAGGGTTTGGTGTATGCATTATTGTATTCATTACTGCTTTAGAACGAAACATTTATAATCATCAGCTTACATAAACCAAAACACAACCAATCAGTTTTTTGTCAAGATTAATCTTCTTATGTAGAACTTGTTGATCGATCGTCTGGTCTAGGGATGGCCAAACAGCGGCTCTTTGGGTCCTGGATTGCGGCTCTTTTGACCCAACTTTGAGTTCAGTGATTGAGAGCGGTGATGTGTAAAGTGAAGGGGAGCATGTTAAATTCCTAGGCCGGAGAAGTTCACACAAGGTTAATACTGTCTTAGAAATTGATCTCAAAAAAGAAGCTGGTCATTTCTCTTCCTTTAGGATAAAAATATAGCATTTGCAGTGTTGAGTAGACCGATCCCCAAAAGAAAATAAAAGGTCAGCACCCTCTGCTCGCGCGAAAAGTGCGAAAGTTCAGAGTAACAGCCGTGTTGCTGCTCTTTTAGTGATGGTCTCTATCGATTTTGGCTCTTCGTGCAGCACCGGTTGGCCACCCCTGGTCTGGTCGATCTCAGCGACGTTTTGTGTTCGTGTGATCAATTAAACGTTTTCCTTGAGATCTGCCCACATATACAGTATAAATCAGTGCTTTCAACAAGATGAAATATAGCTGACTCCAATTCATAAAATTAAAAACTGTTTTCAAGTACAGGTTTAAATTAGCATGAGCTTATCTAAAATGCTATGTTAATTGATTGTCAAATAGGTCTTTTTTTTTTGAACTAAGATTTTTGTTGTGCCATACACATCTAGTGTTCTGAGCGGCATGTCATAGTTTATTTTCTTAGTTAGAAATTGCATTCTTTTCATTAGTAGTATTTAGTTATATAACTGTTACCTGCTATTGCAATTATCTGATGGCATGTTTGCATAGAATTTTATTTCAGTTCGTCCATACATCACTTCACTTCAACATTGCTCGTGGGAAACGAATGCTGTTGGACTTTGTAAGATTTCATTTCAATCTAATCCAAATGCGCAATTCAAATCTGTTATATTTAATGGTAATTATATGGTTTTCGTACATAGTTGATAAACGGTTTAGTAAAGCATACGCTGTATTTATTCCAATGTGCCTCATAGTGCAGCTGTCGTTTTCAAAACTTTGTTATTCAGGGACTAACGTCACTTATTTAAACGATGCAAATAATTTGGTTCACTCATCCACAACTCAACAATATTTTACTTTTATTAGAGACCAGGTAATTAGCTTTGTCGGTTATTTCTATATGTAAATGTGTAAGCAAACAAGGCTTTGCCATCTAACTTTTTGAAAAGCTACTGCTTCGTAGATTGCGTGTTTGCCACTAATCATTTTTTATGTGGTCATTTATTTAGAGTAAAGTTGTCTTATCTAAAAAATACTGATGACTTTTGCAGTGGTGATAAATTGTGATAAAAACTGCTGAAATTTTATTTCCTGTTGCTTATACAAAATGGTCATCTCATGTAACATTTTGTTGGTTGCTTTATGCGACTTCGACGACTGTAGCTTCACCCCGTAATCGTGGCAGGCTCTTGAATCCAATTCAATGCTCTGCACTTTAAAATATCAACATTTATGGTAGTATCCGTGCTTTGTCACAAGTTGATAGAAAAAAAGTGCTGCAATGCGTAATATGCAATACGTAATAAGTACTTTTCTGCGACTTGAGAATATGACAGATATCTTAGTGCAGCCAAAAATTTGCCACTAATGTACTATAGTCGTGACACTTACGGTTATGCAGTCTGGTTAATACCGGTACGTGAAACCAACAACTTGTTAATGCTGAAGACACTTTTCTATACAAAAAATATAAATTTTGGTTTACCAGGTTAACAGCAATTTAAGTGGATTGTACGAACTGACTCTTTACTCAAATGGATTTGGTGAAACAAATATATCATTCCAAATTTATGTTGTTGATCAACTGCCGTTAAAGCAACAGTGCACTACATCTGCAATGTCACAATCGACGCTTTTTAATTCATTTATTATAACCATTTGCTTAGGTATTGCAGTTGTATTTTCGATTATTTCTGTTATACTGCTGCTCGTATATTGGAGAGAGAGATATTTCTCGAAAGTATAGAATTATTTGCAATGGTGGTGTGACGATGAGTTTCAATGTTTAGTTATTTATGTATCTACTTACTGTATATCGTTAGGTAATAAACAAACGTCATTAGTTATTGTCACAATCTGCTGTGAATTTTTTCATGTACTGCAACTAATGCTAAATTGAAATGTAGATGGAAAGAAGTGTACGTTTACCAGGTCCTGGAAATTAAAAAAGTGTTCTTGAAAACACAAATTTTAGTATTTAAAAAACATCATAAATTATGTCTTTCAATTTACTTTTAAAATGGAGCTAAAAAAAGATGGTTGTAGGTGACATAGAAGCCCTTAATATTAGAAAAGCTTATCTTAAGAGATAAGGTTACGATAATGAGCTAGAAAGCTTCGCAAATATAGGCCAAGTTAAAAACTGTTTCTTAGTTTTTAGTCAACTCGCTCTCTTGAAGATAAATAAAAATGCGCCGGGCCCCCTTAGGTTTCCTTCAAGAACGTATCTACAGAGAGCTCACGAAACAATTAATTTTGAGATCTTTTCATTACTATATCAATAATTTAATAACTTTGAGCTATAGTTGCCAACGACATCAATCATTGAAAGGCGAACTTAAAATATAATTTGAGTATAACATAGCAACTCTTTTGGTGTGGTTCAATAAAAGAATCTTTAATCCAATCGCTATTTTCATGCATATGTTGTTAAACGCTATTTCCTCTTTCCACCTCATACTTCCTCCTATACAATCACGTCATATTTCCTTGCGTAGGCATAATAAATACTAACTACTTAATCTCATTATTGATGCAATGTTGCTATTTTCTTTGTTCATTTACAATTACAATTCTATTTGTTTATATTTTAATGGAGTGTCGCTGCTTTTGATTATTTATTTTTTGAAACATTTCTGTGCGAAATTGTCTTCCGATGCAATGTAAGCCTAAACATTAGAGTGATATGTAAAAACTATTTAAGCGACATGTGACAATAATTCATGTTTTGTATTGTATTTACACTTTGCAGACTCACAAAATATTAACGGTATGCTTAATATTGGACCGCTTGTTCAGACCTGCTTTGTAGTTACCAAACCGGAAAATTCTAGTTCATTTGTAGGGAATTATGGTAAATTGTCTATTCCAAGATCACAGCAAAACTGCAATCGCTAAGTTTGAACTTGGGACAATGTGATTGTAAAGAATGCAGAAACAGCTCTTTCTAGCTCGACCACGCTGCGAAAGTCATATGTTTGCTTTCCGTAGAATTTCAGTAGGAATTCAATCTTCTTTATTTCCTGACTTGTGTTTCTACATGATTTTCTAATTTCTCATTACAATATTTACCTTTTGTATCAGCTTATTATCCAGTTAAGTGCGTATGGCATTAATATATGTCGTGCCATTTTAACTTGCTGATCGCGTATGGCATTATATGATGTCATAGAGTTGCTTTACTGGAGTGCGTATAACATGGGTGGTTTACTCCGCTAGTGCGTATGGCATACATTTATGCCATCATTGTCCATCCTTATACTATAGTTTACAAACTTATTTTCACGTCATTAGCTATCACATTGTAGTACTTAAGAGTGCTTTACATCGTTCAACTCAACCCCAGAAGATACTATAAACTACAATCATTTTTGGCATCTTCTTTCAGATGACCCTTATCAAATTCAATTCTCTTATACTGTAGCATTGACTGCTACGAGACTTGCGGTAAACCTTGTGCAACAGTGCGTGAATAATGCTGAAAGCTTAGCACTATAAATAGATTAGCTCAACATTCTTAGTCGCCACGTGGAGGTGGTAGCCTACTTATTGTATAGAATATAGAGTGTATTTGAGATAAATTTTCTTTCATTCTTTTGATTTTTTTTTCTTTCAGTTACAGCGTATGTAGACTGATCTAAACGATTTTATATTACAATTTTACTATAATATATTCTGTGTATCTCGTTTCCCTTTTTATGGCTGCCAACAAAAGAAAGCATTTATCAGAAGAGGCTATAATGAGCCTGCTCGACGAATCGGATGATGACTCTAGTGATTCAGACATGGAAGACGAACCTTGCTTGCAAGGTGCAGAAAGCTGTGATTCAGAGAGTTACATGAGTTGCAGCTCAGATAATTTAGACCTCAATTCTCCTTCACATGACATTGACAGCGATAGTACTAGTGATGTTTCACTACAGCAGGCAATACCTGTACAATCGAACTCAGTTTGGAGTACTGGAGCGCAACAGAACAGAGATAGATTTCCATTTACAGGAAGTCCAAGAATGAAAGCGGCAGTTGAAAATAAGGAAGATCCCCTTCCATTTTTCGAGTTATTTTTTGATGACTCACTAATAAACCTCATTGCTGAGCAAACTAATGTATACGCTCAACAATTCAAAGAAGAGCATGATGGTCGACTGAAGCGACGGTCCCGAGTAAATTCTTGGGCAGACACTAATCCTTGTGAAATTAGAGTGTATCTTGCTCTTCTGCTTTTACAAGGCATCATCCCAAAGCCAAAAGAAAGCTTATTTTTTAGTAAAAAGGAATCGATTGACACTCCTTTTTTTCGAAAAATAATGTCATTTGAAAGATTTGCTCTTCTTTCAAAATTTCTCCACTTTTCAGACAACAGCAAAAGTAATGACAGTATTCCAAAAAAACTGGCAAAACTATGGCCAGTTTTAGTTCACACGAAAAGAAAATTTTCATCTGTGTACATCCCAGATGAACATGTATCAATAGATGAGTCTCTGATGCTGTGGAAGGGAAGACTGGGATGGAGACAATACATACCTTCAAAAAGAGCAAGATACGGAATTAAGTCTCACGAGATTTGTGATTCACAGTCTGGATACATTTGGGATTTTTTTGTTTATACTGGAAAAGAGACTGCTTACCTGAACAAGTATCATGAGGAAAAAGCATGGGAGCCAAGTGCATTCTGACACTTGCTCACGAATTATTAGGGAAGGGCTACTGTATCAGCATGGATAATTTTTTCTCTTCTACGCAACTGTTTGATAAGCTATGTGAAAATTCAATTGATGCTGTCGGAACAGTACGTGCCAACTCAAAAGGCCTCTCTAAAGATCTCATGTCCAAGATTCTCAAGAAAGGTGAAGTAGCGGCGATGTATAGAGGAAAAGTGATGGCCCTGAGGTGGAGAGACAAAAAATATGTCAACATGCTTAGCACCATTCATGATGACTCAACTGTTGAGATAGTAGTCCGTGGAAAAAAAGCAGTGAAGCCTCAGGTTTGTTTGGACTACAACGACAAAATGGGAGGAGTAGACCTGAGCGATGCATATTTGGCTTCTTACCCTTCTGCTCGAAAACGGCTGAAAAAATATTATAAGAAGCAGTTTCGACACATCATGGCCATGGCTACCTTCAATGCTTATCTGTTGTACAAAAAGTGCGGTGGCGAGTGGAGTAGACTGAAGTTTATTCTGATTTTGGTGGATAGACTTATTGAAACGTACAAAGGAGGAGCACAGAGAGAGTCGCACCGACCCTCACTTGAACAGTCGCCTTTGCGCCTGACAGCCCGGCATTTCCCAGAAGAAATTCCTCCAACATCATGCAACTCAAAGCCACAACGCCGTTGTCACGTATGCTACACCAACAAACAACGAAAGCAAACGCATTTTATGTGCAAGGAATGCGACAAAGCTTGTGTGTTTCATCTTGCTTCAAAATTTACCATACTAAAAAAAACTATTGAACTTGTGCCTATCGAAGCATATAACATCAGCTGGGAGATCATTTGTTTACTCTATAATTTCTTGTGTTTGTATCGCTCTTATGGTAGCTGTATTATATATACTGCAAAAGTAAAAAGTACAAAATCAAGATGTTCTGTAATTGAATTACATAAACTAATAAATAGATGAAGCGAGGCCAAACAACAAATTCAACAGCAAGAAATCGATTACGTAATGCATGATACGCTCCGCGACCGCCATATACTAGACAAAAATCGTTACGCACTGAGCGAGTAGACAGACCGAAAACCGCAACGCGCTTTAACTGGTTATTTCGTTGTGAGTGCAATTTTGTATAGGTCAATCGGGAGTGTTTGTTGTTTTTTAAAAAACAGATATCAAGATTCTTAACATTTAGATTGATATTAGCTGTTCTCTAGCGCCACAAAATGATTTCAATTCATATTACTCCAAAATTAGTTTGTGCCTTTACAAAAAGAGTAAGTTTGCCATTTCATTGCGACAGTTTGTTGGTGACCAATTGCAACTAGAAATGGTTTTAAGACCGGAGATTTTCCTGCAGTGCTTTTTCTTAGCCGTCGTGCTTTAGTGAGTTCCTGCCACGCCACCGTATTGACAACCCGAGTTAGCCAAAATTGTCTAAAAATCTACTTCAGTAAAATTAATGTCATTTTTTCAAAGCAGTACCAAAACAAAAAGTAAGAGGAGCCGAAATATACTTTTTGTTCCGTAATTTTTTGTTTATGGCATCGTTATTTTTGGAAATGTATATTTCATTGTGGACTTTTTGTACCTCAAATGATCGTATTTTGTTTTGGAGCATCAACGTTTTCTTGCTAAATGCATATCAATTGGAACAAGCTTTTTAACCCATTTGTGACCATCGTCCTTTTAAAACAGCGGTTCTCAACCTATGGGTCGCTACCCAAAGTTGGGTCGATTGATTGTTCTTTGGGTCGCTTGTTTTTTGTAAACATCTACAAAGAGTGAAACTTGTAGAGAGGAATGATAAATAAAAACGCAAAAACGCTGATTAGTAGTCAACCCTTGCTGCATTTTTGTAAATGAAAAACTCCCCAGCGAAAACTTTGAGTTCCTGGAGACCACAAAGTCGTAAAAAGCTTCGCAGTAGTAAATGCTGTACAGCAGCATTTTTAATAGCAAAGATCTTCCGAAGTGAAGAAGTTTTGTGCACGTGGAGACTGCAAAGCAAGGTCATGTAAGTCAGACTAGGCCAGTGCAACAACACACAATTGAAAGCTAGTAGTTTGGGTTTAGTTTCAGCAATTTTTATGTTTTTTGAGCAGGAAAAATGTTTGTCGTTCAAGACCTTTTGAATGTTTTCTGTTTGTAGGGCTATTGCGTTTCGTAAAGTAAAACCTTTTCACAAAATTATGTGATAATTTTGGTTGTGATAATATAACTACGATTATGATGTAGGTGGCGTATCAAAATTAGCTAATTAGTCTCTGCTTGCTTATTAGTCCTACCAAGAACAGAAGAACGCCATTGATAATTCCAAAAACATTTTTGTTCCTTAATTTTAGACTCAAAAATGCAAAACGATTGTATGATGAAGCTTTTTTAAAAGTAGGTTTTACGGAATTGGATGGTAAACCAAAATGCGTAGTATGTCTGAAAGTTCTCTCTGCAGAATCAATAAAGAAAAACAAATTGAAATGCCATTTAGAGGCAAATCATCCAAATTGTTTTGACAAGCCTGCTGAATTTTTTGAGCGCAAGTTGAATTCGATTCAAGGACACAGAAATGTTATGACAAAAATTACAAAAAAAATAAATTAGCTGTCTACTCTTCATACGTTGCTTTCTACCAAATTGCAAAGCAGAAAAAGCTCATACAATTGGCGAGGATTTTTTAATACCTGTAATGAAAGAAGTTGTGAAAATAACGATTGGTGAGAAAGAAAGTAAAAACTGAATGTAAGTTCAGTCTTTATTGGCTACATGAGCAATGCTGCTGTATCAGAAGATTTGTTATTTTGCAAAGCATTGATATTGCACTCAAAGGATGAGACTATTTTTTAATACTTGAATGATTTCTTCCCAGAATACTCCATTCCGTGGAAGAACTGTTCTGGAATTTGCATTGCTAGTGCAGCAGCATGTACTGGCTTCAAGTCTGGAGTTGTAAAACGAGTGGATTCAAAGACAAAGCGCCAAATGCTGAATGGACGCATTGTTTTTCCCCAGAGAGGCTCTTGCAGCAAAAAAAATTGTCGTAAGATCTGCACAAACTATTAAATTGTGTTGTAAAATGTGTGAACTTGATTAAAGCAAGGCCATTAAATCAGCGTATATTTTCGTATCTGCGCGCCGACATGGATGCTGATCATCAACCATTGCTTTTGCATTCAGAAGTACAGTGGCTATTACGAGGTCGTGTCCTGAAGCGTGTTTGTCATCTGCGATGTGAAACTGTTATCTTTCTGAGGCAACAGAATTTCATGGCATTAGATGAAAAATTTAGTCAAGATTTAAATGCAAAGATTGCTTATCTTGCCGATATATTAAACTCTCTGAACTGTCTGAATTTATCTATGCAAGATGCTGGTTTTACAGTAATTGATCATACTGCTAAAGTTGCAGTTTACTACACACAACTCATTCTCTGTAAAAGCTACGTGACTCGGGATAAGTATGATATGTTCCTTGAACTAACTAGGTATGTTTGTGGCAAAGAATTTGATATTAAGCAAACCATAAATGGACACCTGGAACAGCTTGTAGATTGTTATGGTGACGCTTTGTCGCCAACTAATGAAAAGGATTGGATAGTTGATCCATTTGCTGGCACAGATCTGCCTCAAATACCCCTCCTTGTTGCTGAAGATTTTATGGAAATAACGGAAGAACGAACAAATCGTATTTTTTTGGCGTCCTTCTATGAGAAACACCCAAAAGATTCAGCAAAGATTCGGTTTTGGGCTTCCATGTACAAAATGTATCCGACAGTTTCAAAATTTGTTGTAAAAAAACTGATTTCATTTGCGACAACTTGGCTTGGTGAGGCTGGATTTAGTGCTATATGTGTATTGAAAACCAAGCATCGAAATCGGTTGGAAATTGAAGGTGACCTCCGGTTATGCTTAAGTAAAGTATCGGCACGATTTCAAAAACTCACTGACGGCAAGCAAGCACAGTTTTCTCATTAGTGTGATTATTGAGTGATTTCGTATATAAATGTTCAGTGAAAAGGACTATAGGTATTATTTTCAATACAGTTCTGTTATCATAAAAAAATTTCTCTGCATAGCTTTTAATTGAACTATGTATCAGCAGATGCTTGGGTCGCAAGATTTTACAAATTTGATTTTTTCAACAAACTTGGGTCGCCTTAAAAAAAGGTTGAGAACCACTGTTTTAAAAGGACGCTTATAGTTCTCACGATTGCGTGAAAATCGCGAAACACTTTTGAATATACAAAATTGTCTGAAAGATTATAAGGCTGTCTGTCTTAGAAACACTGGTTTTAGTTCAGCTTTATGTGTTGAGTTGGTAGTAGCTGAGAAGCGATTATTAAGAATTTTGCTTTTTGAAAAATGGCAGAAGCAAGAAAACTAAAGTAAATACATTTTCTATTTTTTTTAGTTCTATTATTTTTGTTTATAGTGATTCATTGTTGCTAATGATAGAAGTATGTAATTTAATTTTGTATTTTATCTTTTTTTTATTTTTTATCTACTAAATTTGCAAACAAAATGTGTTGTCCTTTTAAAGGACGATGAGCGCGTGGGGTACATAATAATTCCAACCACGAAGCCAAGTCACATTAGGCTTTCGCATTGCGTTTGCTGCTTTGAAGACAGCATACAGGGCATTTTACCTGCGTTCTTGTTTTACTGATGGTAATA